>CM060888.1:99135467-99735467 GCA_030762935.1 Hymenopus coronatus
TATTAGTATCAGTATTACTATTATCAGTATTATTAACATGACTAGTATTATTATCAGTATTACTATTATCATTATTACTATTATCAGTATTATTAACATGATTAGTATTATTAGTATCAGTATTACTATTATCAGTATTATTAACATGTTTAGTATTATTATCAGTATTACTATTATCAGTATTAACATGATCAGTATTTTTATTATTATCAGTATTATTATTATCAGTATTACTATTATCAGTATTATTAACATGATTAGTATTATTATTATCAGTATTACTATTATCATTATTACTATTATCAGTATTATTAACATGTTTAGTATTATTATTATCATTATTACTATTATCAGTATTATTAACATGATTAGTATTATTAGTATCATTATTACTATTATCATTATTACTATTATCAGTATTATTAACATGATTAGTATTATTAGTATCATTATTACTATTATCATTATTACTATTATCAGTATTATTAACATGATTAGTATTATTAGTATCATTATTACTATTATCATTATTACTATTATCATTATTACTATTATCAGTATTATTAACATGATTAGTATTATTAGTATCATTATTACTATTATCATTATTACTATTATCATTATTACTATTATCATTATTACTATTATCATTATTACTATTATCAGTATTATTAACATGATTAGTATTATTATCATCATTATTACTATTATCAGTATTATTAACATGATCAGTATTTTTATTATTATCAGTATTATTATTATCAATATTATTATTATCAGTATTATTATTATCAGTATTATTATTATCAGTATTAGTATCAGTATTATTATTATCAGTATTATTATTATCAGTATTATTATTATCAGTATTATTATTATTATCAGTATTATTATTATTATCAGTATTATTATTATTATCAGTATTATTATCAGTATTACTATTATCAGTATTATTAACATTATTAGTATTATTATTATTATTATTATTATTATCAGTATTACTATTATCATTATTATGATTATTATCAGTATTATTATCAGTATTATTATCGGTATTATTATCGGTATTATGATTATTATTATTATTATTATTATTATTATTATTATTATTATTATTATTATTATTAGTGGTGGTGGTAATCGACCAGCACATTTTATTTTTATTTTCTCTACACGTACTATGTACATTGTGTATACAGAAGGTATTGTATTCCACCTAAAATTTGATTCCGAGATTTCAGCGGAAATGTTTTGAGACTCCTTGAATCCAAATAAGCAGTGTGTGTGTGTGTGTGTGTGTGTGTGTGTGTGTGTGTGTGTGTGTGTGTGTGTGTGGACAGCATAGCTCAAAAACGAAAAGACCGTTAGATTACACACTTAGTATTTATGTTTAGGATCTCCCAAGGATGCATACGAAGATTTTTAAGAAAATCTCCACCCCAAACTACCCTTTACATGGAAAAATTTCGGATATTTTGACTTTCTCAATAAAGGCTCTAATGATTTTGATTAAAATACAGTATATTAAAGATATTTACAGCTTAAATAAAATGTATATCTTGAATTTTCTGGGAGTATCGCCGTCTCTTTAGCGCGGTGGTAGCGCTGCTGCTTACCAAGTGGGAGACCTGGGTTCGATTCCCAATACCGGCATGGGGTTTTCTCCCTCTGGGAGACCTGGCCCGGGGCGCACTCAGCCTCGTAAGGTCCCTGAGGGGCCAATTGAGGAGCTACTTGATGCATAAGTAGCGGCTCCAGGTCATGAGGGCCGCATTAACCGGCCAAGGGGGGCTCGAGGCGCTGACCACGTCTTACCCTCCAATACTGCACCCCACCAATGACATCTGTAGTGGACCGAGATAGGAGACGCAGCCGCCGGGCGGCAGGCCAAGGTTCCCCATGAGCTGTCGTGCCAAGGAGTTATGCTATCCTCTGAAGACCTCTTCATTCTGGTGAATTTTGTAAATTTGTAATTTTTTGAAACACGCAATTTGTCAGATACAGTTTTTAGTGTTGGCCATTTCCGAGATATTCCTTATTATTGGTTTCAGTTGGAAACAGCATAACTTTTATCAAACGGTATCACCTTTCGTTTCATAGAATTGTTTTTCTGCTGGCAATGCAAAGCGAACCGAACTTCAAGAATCGTTCACATAGCGACCAGCTTTTAAAAGATTTGACGATCGCTTTTGCCCAGTGTATTCCTCTATTTCTCTTCTGCTTAGAAGAAAGCAAGTAATAAGAGAATATCTGATGATGCTTATCTCGCTTAGCATGATGCAGATAAGGGAATAATCTTTTATAAAGATAGTTTGTCTGAAAACGGTAGAGAAAGTCATATGAATGGAACACATAAGATTCTTTTTCTCAACATCTGTAGAAAATAACAAAATTTAAATGATGTATCGTAGTTTCAATTGTTTGGAAAAAATTAATATTCTGTATTAGGTTCACAGTAGTGAAAAAGATTCATCATGGTTACATTTCAGTAGACATAGATGAAGTCACCTATCGCTTCTGAAGACGCGTAAATGGACAAATGCGTATCTTAATAGAACTTGCACTGAGATGGATGATGTTAAAGTAAATGCTTAAAGCCAAAAAGAAATAAAAGTAAAACACATTGACTACATACATTTAATATTACTCATATTTGCGAACGAAAGTTCTACAGCATCACCTGAAAAGATCGTGTATATGCCTTCCAATGATCACATTGATCCCAAATTCAAAGTAGGCAATAATTGTAAATTATTGCAAATAGCTATTTCACCCGAGGTTATAAGGGTGAAAAGGAAATTTAACCTGTGATTTACTCTTCCGACGAAATAGAGACCATGGGGTTACCTGCACTTAGAGAAATTACAAACATTTTAGAGCTAAAAGTTCCAGCAGAAGAAGTACAGACAAAAAAGGCGAAGTTAAGCAGCAAGAACAATGATGTATGGTTCAGACTGAAAGAATGTAGAAGGTGGAAACAAAGAAGAGAAGAAGGTAGATAGATTCATTTAGCCAGAAGCACAAAAGGCTAAGAATTTCATATAACAAAAGATGCAAGACTTTCTTAAACAAGAACGGTAATAAAATCGGATTAAAGAAAATAGTTTTCTTTGCAAATATTTTGGAATTGAGCTTTTGAGTACTCCAACCAAGAGTTCCCATATTACAAATGAATGGCATTACTCGCTACAGCAAACAAGCAGCTTGTTGAACCATTGTTAATACGGGACGCATTGTTTAAAAGGGATGAGGGAGAAATTCGAAGTAGGGCAATCATTACCAGAAGCTACTTGTAATTTTACTTCTGCCTCTTCGCTGTGCAAAACGAAGGAATGTAAAGGCCATTCTATTGAATTAGACGAAGCAAATGGAGAGGGGGGGGGGCAAATGCACTTCATTATACAAACATATCACCGTTCAACTGCAGGATACAAAATGCAGATGCACATTTGCAGCGCGCGTTATCGATTCCACTATAATGACATCTTTAAACCCACAATCAGAAACAGATGACGAGATTGCATTGTGCGATGGAGTGGGCGACTTATCAAATGAACGTGCACTCAAAATTACAAATAATAAATGGAGGCGGTTGCTGTTGCTTCGACCATATTAGCAGTGGATCCAAACAAGGGGGCGACCCCTATAGGCATAGGAGTTATTCTTAAACTGTTTCTTCAAGTTATCTACATTCAAAACGAAGACAGTAAAACTAGGCAGGCCAAGAGTCAGTGCGTGCTAACTGAAGAGGGTTTGGGTGGTTTGTTACTTGTGACCTCTCTGCCTATAGTTCAGTTCGACCTTATTTCCTTCCGTCCTAGTTTCAATATTTAGAAAGTCCTACGTCTGGTTATTATCATTTCCTCATTGGTGAGTACACATTCAATCCAAAGATTCTATAACCAGATTTCCCCGAAAATATATGCTTCGAGGCCCCCGAATAAGAATTAGAAAAAGGTCCGCGTGTGTATGTGTGTGTGTCTGGGCAGCATAACTCAAAAATGAAAAAGTCCATTAAATACCAAACTTGATATTTAATTTGAGATTCTCAAAGTATGTGACACGAAAACTTTTAAGAACATCCCCTACCCCAAAATACTTTTTACATTGGAAAATGTTCTAACATTTTTTTTAAATTTTTGATTGAAATACCATACATTAAATATACTTACATGGCAAATAAAATGTATGTCTTAATTTTTCTGGGAATGGCCTCTGAAGACCTCTTCATTCTTGATGACGTTTGCTAATTGCTAAACCGTAAGAAATAGATAAAAACATACTACACAAAAATGTAGATATCGTTAAAACATAATTTGTGTCAAATAGACTTTTTGTGGAGTTAATCATTTCAGAGATTGCTATTGGTTTCGATTTTAAAATACTTAAGCTTTTCGCAAACACACAATTCACACTGTACCTATTGTGCTTCCTTCCCATCCGTGGGAAGTTTTGTATCTCGGCTACGGAATACATCCGCGGAGAATGCGGATTTTAAGTCCCGGATATAGAAGCTGAGTCCACTCAGCATAGTGACGAAAGTGAGGAGCTGTGATAGCCAGCGGTGCTGATTGCGTGAGCCAGCTTTCCGGCTGGGTATGTGTGGTGCAGGCCACATCACCTCCCTAAATCGATTGCTGACCGCACACCTCTGCCATGCGTAACTGAATACGAAGCTAGCATCCAATTACTAGTTATAGATCCCTCGCCCTTCATGGAATTTAGCAACACAGGATGATGGTGATGATAATAAACCTCAATTTAGATTTTTATTTTTCATAATCCAATAGCTATTTTAAAAAGGGTTATTATGCTTTGAATTTGGATAATGTTCTCGAATGTAAGCTTTTTCCGAAATATAAAACTATTTGAAAAACACGTGTTCATTGTAAATGGGAGTTGTAGAACTTAAACGGTGTAGGGAGGGGGGAAGAGGAATCAGATAGGAAAGTGTGTGAACCATTACTCTTTAAGAAATGTGGTACTTGAATTTTGTTTTTGGAACAGCACTTCGTATAATTGTAGCGTTGAATCTATGTAGTATTTAAAATGGGACTTTGGACTCTTAAATATTGAAACGTCTATGATAAAAGCGTTAAATGTAATATTTTTCTTTTAAACCCTTACATGAAACATTATGTGAAACTAAATATTGTTATAATTTGAGTTTAAAACGTGTTTTATTTATTTTAATGGAAATTATGTATTTCGATTAGTTTTATGTCTAGACAAAGTAATATGTTTTGCAGGTAGATTAAAATATTAATAAGTATAGATCAGGGATATTGTCCTGATTTTGTCGAAGCAAATTATGGTAGTCAGAGCCTTGAATTTTATTCCACGTTCGCTCATGTCTTTTTTTTTTTTGCGTCCAAAGGCATTTATGCGATTAATATGAGGATTAATGCAAAACAAATAATATAACGACGTTGTACATTTCCAGAGTCATATAATTGGCTCTGGTGAGCCGGAATTACGTCCCGCAGAAGTTCTTCTACAAGCCAGGAATGGACTGACATGGTGCTGTGGCTTTTAAGCACACTTAAAAACGATCGGTCTGGCGAGTTTTGAACCCGCGACCCGCTGTATAATCCACTTAGCCATCTACATCCTCTGCACGTCCTTTCGATATTCTTAAGCAGCCTGTGTTGCAAAACTTGTTCTAGCACTGCAAATATGAACAACAATATTTCATTTTAAATATTGTATTTAAAATGATGTATCTTATTTCGAGAAAAAAAATCTGATGTGTTCCATTCACATGACTTTCTCTATATCTCTGTAACAAATTATTTTTAATAAGCATATTCTTCTACTTCATGCTAATGGAGCTAAACATTAGCAGAAACAATCTTATTACTTAGTTCCTTATAAGTAGAAGGGAAATAAGAGAATGCACTAAGCTAAACCGACAGTCAAATGTTTTAAAATGTAGTTGCTATGGGATCGTAATTAGTTTCTTTACGTGACCAGGAGTTTCCTGTATGAAAAAGTTAAGTACTTTAAAACTGAAACCAATAACAAGGAATATTTGGAAAACGGCAACGCCATGAAAAAAAAATGTTTATGCCATAAATTGTGTTTTAACGGGATCTACATTTTCTATTAAGTTTTTGTCTATCTCTTATGGTTTACCAGTTATGCAAAATTCCGCAAAATTCATCTAGAATAAACGTGCCTTCAGAGACTATTTCCAGAAAATTCAAGATATATAATTTGTTTGTCATGTAAATATCTTTATTATACGACATTTTAATCAAACATTTTTGAGCCATTTTTTAGAAAATCAAAAATTTTTACATGTTAAGGGTAGTTTGGGATGAGGGGGATTTTTCTCAAAATCTTCGTGTCGCATCCCTGGGAGATACTAAACTTAAATACCAAGTTTAGTATTTTACAGACTTTTCGTTTTTGAGTTATCACACACACACACATACACACACGGACCTTTTCTGAAATACTATTTTTTATTCAGGGGGTCCTAAAACATGTATTTCCAGTGAAATCTCGGTATCGAATTTTTGGGTGGAATGAAATATCTTTTCTATACACTATGTGCATAGTAAATGAAGAGAAAGTAAAAATTAATAAAGCTAAAAACAAAGTTTCCAGCAGTTACCAACGGAGTGTGTTCGAAAACTGGCATGTAAACCCTAAGAGTTGATGGGAGAATTCAATTACTCAAAGGTTTTGAGATTACATTCCATCATTCACGTCGTAAATATCCATAAAAAGTTAGAAACGAAAGCAGAGTTTAGGTTCTGGAGATATTCAATTCGTTCTTAAAGGTTCCCGTGTAGGAGAATTCGGGATTAAGATAAGCAGCCACAATTTCAACATTAATTCTCGCACGCAAAAGACACTGTTCTAATTTCAAAAGTTAAATTTTTGAATACAAATAATTATAAAACTATCCCTTATTTTTTCGTAGTATAATCTTCCCCACACTATGTTGTAATTCAATCATTTTATTCTCTTGCACGTATGTACATTGTACATAGAAATGTAGCATTCAATCCAAAAATTCGATACCGAGATTTCGCCGCGTATTACATTCATTGCGAACCCCTGAATCCAAAACAAAATAACTCTTACAAAAAAGGCCCGTTCGTGTGTGCGTGTGCGTGCGTATGTGTATGTGTGTGTGTTTGAACAATATAACTAAAAAACGAAGGTCCATTAAACACCAAAATCCTCCCACCAAAAACTATCTTTTCCATGGAATATTTTTAGAAATTTTCGATTTTTTAAACAATGGCATTTACGATTATAATTGAAATACCTATATTAAGTATATTTATATGGCAAATAACAGGTATATCCTGAATTTTTTGGGAATAGTACCTGAACTCCTCTTCATTCCGATGACTTTTGCTTTACTGGTAAAACGTAAGAGATAGACAAAAACATACTATACAATAAATGTAGATCTCGTTAAAACTCAATTTATGTCATATGCGGTGTTTCGTAGAGCTAACCGCTTCCTAGATACTCTGTGATATTGGTTTGTTTTAAAGTGCTCTCAAACTGGAAGTCCTCAGCCATTTCATCTTTTGTTTTACACCTGGGCACGGAGAGACAACCGAATTTTGATGACAATCGCATAACGACAGCTTTTAAAAGGTTTGACTATCGCTTTAGTCTAGTGCATTCCCCTATATCCATCCTAACTATAAGGAACTAAGTAGATAATAAGACCATTTCTGGTAATGTTTATCTTGACTATCGTGATGTATGTAGAAAAGAATAGTTTCTATACAGATAAGATGAAGAAAGTCGTTTGAATGGAACACATAAATTTCTCTCAAATAAATCATGGTAAAAAAAGAAAGTTTACGCTCCAATGTTCTATTTTCTACATCATTTGTTTACTGGAGTGTTCAGTCTTAGTTTTCTTGAGTTTTGTACCAGTAAATTGGTACATATGTTTTTTCTTATTTTGAAATTGAAAACTCCTAAAATGTGTACATTGTTCCTGCACGAGTACATTGATACAGGACAATACTACCAGTAAAAATAGTTGATATGTTCCATTCACATCATTTTCTCTAAATCCTACAACAAATTATTGTTAAAAAACGTATGCTTCTATTTACGTCATGCTAATCGAAAAAAAATTTAGCAGAAATAGTCTTATTACTTGCTTCCTTGTAACTAGAAGCGAAATAAGGGAGTACCACAGGTTAAAGTGAGTCAAAAGCTGGTTTCTATGTGCCTGAAGTTCCTTTGTTTGTATGGACAGGAGTTGACAAATTCCTGTGTGAGAAAACTATGTTTTTCAAAGCTGAAACCAAAAACAAGGAATATCTCAAGACATGGTCAAGACACGAAAAAATGTATGTAACATAAATTGTGGGTTTTAACATATTCTACATTTTTGTGTGGTAAGTTTTTGTCCATATCTTATGGTTTAGCAGTTAAAAATAGGTCCGTAAAATTCATCCAGAATAAAGTGGTCTTCAGAGGCTATTCCCGAAAATGTATTTTATTTGTCAGGTAAATATCTTTAATATACGATATTTCAATCAAAATCGTAAACATTTTTGAAAAAATTTCCTTGTAAAGGGTAGTTGGGGGTGGGGGGATTTTCTTAAAAATCTTCGTGTCGCATCCTTGGAAGATACTGAACTTAAATATCAAGTTTGACAGACACACACGGACATTTTTCCAAAAATGTTGTTTTTTTGGGTTCAGGGGTCCTAAAATATGTATTTCTCGGTATCGACTTTTTTGGTGCATTACAATCCTTTTCTACACACTATGTACGTGTAGAGATAGCAATAAGCCAATGATGAAAATATAAAGCGGTATATCCCCCATCATAGTTTTACGTTTTTGCTATGTGAAATGACTGCATATGCAATGTCAATTCAACCTGAAGTGTAAAACGTCATGATCGCAATTCTCTACGCTCTGAATGCCTGAAGAAATCACTGAAGTAGATGCTTTCATTATCGTCACTAGGGAAATCAATCGATGGATTCTGAATGAACCTCTCCGTCTCGTTCTAAGTCATGTGCAGACGGCATTCTCTGATCTATGCAACTCCAATGCTGCTTCTTCTTCTTCGTTTTCTTCTTCTGCTTGTGTTTACAAATGGGTATCGTAGAGAACAAAAATCTGAGAGGAAACTCAGTTCTAAAGAAATTAGCACAAAATACCGCAAGGTAGTTTAACATTGGCAATTATTATTATTATTATTATTATTATTATTATTATTATTATTATTATTATTATTATTATTATTATTATTATTAATTTTAATAAACAACGCATTTAGTCTTTACAACCAACACAGAATGAGCGAATACATTTTAAACAAAGCAGCTGTTATAAAAGGATTTTAAAACTTGTAAAGATCCTTCTTCATTCTTATCCGCTGATATTACTTTCTCTACACGTATTATGTACATAGTGTATAGAGAAGGTATTATATAGCACCCAAAAATTCAATACCGAGATTTCACCGGGAATACACGCTTTAGGGTCGTCTGTATGCATAGAATCCAAAGAAAGTGTCCGTGTGTCTGTGAACACGCTAACTCAAAAACGAAAAGTCATAAAATACAAAACTTAGTATTTAAGTTTAGTTTCTTCCAGGAATGTGACACGAAGATTTTGAGAAAGATCCCCCCCACCCCAAACTACCCTTTACATGGAAAAAAGTTTAGAACATTTTGATTATTTCAAAAATGGCTCTAACGATTTTGGTTAAAATACCGTACATTAAAGATATTTATATTGCAAATAAAATGTAGAATTTGAATTTACTGGAAATAGCTTCTAAAGACCCCTTTATTTTGAATGACTTTTGCTAAATTTTGCGTAACTAGTAAACCGTAAAAGATAGACAAACTTACTACACAAAACATGTAGATCACGTTAAAGAACATACTTTATGTCGTATACGTTTTTTTCATGGAATTAACCATTTCTGAGATATTTCTTGTTATTTGTTTCATATTCAAAATACTTAAAACGTTTCCCACACGGAAAACTGTAAACTCCTGGTCCTGCATAGAAACGGATTTAAATCACATGGCAAATAGCTTTCAAAAGACTTGGCTATCACTTTACCCTAGTGTATTCCCTTATTTTCCTCCTACTTACAAGGCAGCAAATAATTAAGATAATTTCTGCTAATGTTGATATAGATTATTATAAAGTAGATAGAAGAATATGCTTTTTAACAATAATTTGTTACCACAATATAAAGTTATGTGAATGGAACATATCAGGTTTTTACTTTCTCTGGGCGTACTATGTACATAGAGTATAAAGAACGTATTGCATTCCAAACAAAACTTCTATACCGAGATTTCACCGGAAATAGACGTTTTAGGATCCCCTGTATCCGAAAAAAGTATTTTAAGAAAAAGATCTGCACGCGCGTGTATGTGTCCGTGTGTCTGCGAATACGAAAACTCAAAAACAAAAAGTCGGTAAAATACCAAACTTGGTATTCAGGTTTAGTATCTTCCAGGGATGCGACACGAAGATTTTGAGAAAAATGCCCCCACCCCAAACGACACTTTACATGGAAAAAGTGTCGAATATTTTGTTTTCTAACACTAATTTGTTACAGATATTAGAGAAAGTTATGTGTTGTAACACATCAGATTTTTATTACAGGTGTTTAATTAAGGGTATTCCTTATTTGACATTTTTTATCCTGCCCCTTCTTGTCTCCTGGATCCAAAACGCAAAATGTAAGCTCGTCCGAAAATAGCAAACACGTCGCATTTCAAAGGTGAGACATTTTAGTCCAACGTATAAACTCGTCCGTCTAGGATTTGTTTGTTTACAGTGGTAACATTTAAATTGTCCATAGAGTTCATTTCAGAACGTGACCATCGTTTGGATTGGCAGCTTATGAGATATATATGTTTACATTGGAAGGAAAGAGAACACCAGTCATATTTTCTGGTAGTAGCATACAGCAGTGTCGTGTATATGCAGGGCTTGTATGCAAGGACATGGCAGTTGTAACGAGTGAAATAGGTAAGAAAGGGTCATTCGAAGTTGTCCAATGGGGAAAGTAAATGGGTGAATTCTAGTACCTGGAGACGAAAAGATGTATATCGGAAGTGTGCTGTGTATAATTACGCAAGCTCTGACCCATTAAAATTACAGCGAGATGATTTATCGGCAAATTTGAAACGGAAAGCGGTGGATAACACAGTTATTCGACATCGAAAATGTTACGAACCGAAATGGGATAAGTACCGACGGAAGGACTAACAAATTAATGACGTGCGTTACAATGCAATTCACAATAATATTGACGAACTTCAGACTCTTGGTAGTAAACAATAAATCACTGGAACGTATGATATTTTTATGTAAATATAATTTAGAATATTTGTCATAATGAGAAACAAGCTTGAGATAGCTCATTTAAATATTGTACCAAACATTTTACACCTTTTACTTTACCTACACGTACTATTTACAGGTATAGAGAAGGTATTGTATTGCACCTAAAATTCGATACCCAGTTTTAACCAGAAATACATGTTTTGGGACCACCAGAATACAAAAAAGAGCTTTCTAGAAAAAGGTACGCGTGTGTGTCTGTGGGTAGAGAAAAGTCCGCTAAATACTAATCTTGGCATTTGAGTTTAGTATCTCCGAAGTATGCGACACAAAAAAACTCCCCTACCCGAGCTACCCTTCACATGGAAAAAATTCTCAAATATGCCTTTTAACGATTTTGATTAAAACACTGTATATTAGAGATATTTATACGACAAATAAAATGTATATCCTAAATTTTCTAGGGATAACCCCTGAAGTCCTAGTCATTCAGGATGACTTTTGCATAACTGGTAAACTGTAAGAGGTAGACAAAAACCTACTACACAAAAAATGTATATCACAAAAATATATTGTTTATATACACAATTTATATCATACACGTTTTTTGTAGAGTTAATCGTTTCAGGGATATTCCGTGATACAGGTTTCAATTTTAAGCTACTTGAAACTGTTTTCGAACGGATAGACATCGGGTAGAGTACGCATTTCAATTGTTTAACATAGCGACTGGCCTTGAATAGATTTGATTATCGCTTTAGCCTAGCACATTCTTTAATTTCCCTTCTATTTACAAAGAAAAACCTAAGTAAAAATACAAATTGTGCTAATGTTTATCTCTATTAACATGACGTAGATAAAAGAATAATCTTTGTAAGAAAAATTTGTTTGCGAAACAGCTAGAGAAAGTCATATGAATGAAACACATCAGAATTTTTTAGTTTCTTTAGCTTATAAGGGCAATCAATAATAATAATGATAGTGATGATAATAATAAACAGCTCTTCAGCATTTTATTACAAATTTAATGGATTAGAGAAATGTTTGTTGGAGCTCAGGGATTTCGTTACTGCATGTAAAAGAATGTAGAATCTCAATTATGGTGTGTATGCTCTGTTGCTCCATTTAATTACAATATAATTACCAAACAAAACACTAATACATTGCTTCTTACAGAGACTATAAAATATATTCAAAATTTGCGCACGCATCTAAATTTAAGACGCACGACCAGCTATTAGTCACAAACCTTGGCTTGCAGTACTTTATGGGCAATCTAAAAAATATGTGTTACATTCACATTAATTTCTTTAATCAGTGTACTTTTTTATATACGTTCTAAAAATTACTTTTAGGATGTTTTCAATCTACTAATTGTTAATCAAGATGAAGCTTTTTAGAAATAGTTTAATGTATGTATGTATTTACTTCTCTGCAAGTGGGTATCACCCGGTGGCAGAGTTATATATGTATACAAGATATATAAACAATAAATCACAGCTGCCAGTTTATGGCTTTGTAAGCTAGATATAATAGTTATTTACACAAATATGAAAACATTAATTTTTCTCACAATTCAGATTAATTAATTTCATAATTAGAATCACCAACCAATTTAACATTTGTATTTACAACAATATAAAATCACAAGCATTTCATTTAAGGAATATTTACAAAAATTATCCAACATTAATATCAAGATTTTTCCTAAATTTCTTCAGAGACAGAGGACAACCCCGAAAGGCTGATCCAGGCAATTCATTCCAGTCTTTTATGGTTTTATTTACAAAGGAGAACTTTCCCACGTCAGTTCTGTATCTTCTACCCCTAATTTTGAACGGATGATCGTTTCGTGCATAGTAAGTTGGGTTTTCCAGTTTGTCAGTAACGTCCTCCCATGCGTTTAAGCCAGCGTAAGCTTTAAATAAAGCGCACAACCTCTGTTTCTCACGCCTAAATTTCAACGGCTCACATTTTATCTTCTCGGCGTTTTTAGGCCCAAACTATTTACCCCTTTTTATGAATTGTTTACACATTTCATTGTAGGTACGACCGAATTGACGACCAAATGTCTAATGGCATAACATAATATGTGGTCCATAAAATTCCATTGTTTTTATGACATCACGAGAACTGGCAGCACTAAAACATCACAAAATATTGAACAATGAAAAAAAAAAAAAAAAAAAAAAAAAAAAAAAAACTTACGGATATCTCGGCTAAGGTTGGTGATACAAAAAATGTTGGAAATGCATTGTATAGCATACTCTATGTATTTCTTTGGTTTACCAGTTAAAAGTTGTCCAAAATTCCTTCAGAATGAAGAGGACTTCATAGACTTTTATATAAGGGGTAATTTGAGTTGGGAACTCTTCTTGAAAATGTCCGTGTTATCTTTAGGATTCATTTGGTATTCATCAAACGTTTCGTTTTAGAGTTATTCTGTCCACACACAAGCATACATACACACCCCGTGACCGAGTGGTTATATCACTCACCTCTCACCAAGTCGGCCCCTATTCGATCCCAGGCGACCGCACGTGGGATTTGTGGTGGAGAAATATGTGGTTTATTTATTAAATCATTATATGGAATTGCAAAGCAATGATACGTATCTGTAGTGGTTAGTAAGTGCTTTATATTAAGTCCATAAAAGTTTTAACCAAAAATTGACAATCCTTTTTTAAACACTTTAACTGGGTTATTTCTTGATTCTTGGTGATCGTTTAGTAACAAAACTACAGGAGGTTCTGGATATGGTAGTATTTTAATTAAGAAGTTATTAGAAATATATTTTAATCTTTCGTTAAATGTACATTAATTGGGGTGGAATTCATTTACAGCAACAAATCTAATCTAAATTATTCCTGTTACCGGATTTAATTTTAAATTACTTAAACTTTGCTCAAACAGGAAGTCGTAATCTTTCGTTTCATAGCTCTTTTTTCATAGCTCTAGTGAATTCAGAGAATTCAGACAGAAGGACCGCGTGCATCGTTGCGACAACTTAGCAGAGAAATTGCATTGTTGCATACACCAAAAAACCTAATAAGACTATATAAAGCAACTCTCTTTATCGATTATACCAGTCCATAACAAGCAGGCCAAGAGCTGTGTCTCTAGTAGTACCGTCAAAAGAATATCTCTTGAAAGTGGCACTCTGCTTGCTGGATAGTTCGCGATGAAATTGACCTTGACATGTGGGGAAAAGTCTGATTCTGACTAAAATGTTTCGATCACCTTTTCATCTTAATCTGACAGTTACAAGCCAGTTGCATATTGCTAACACTTTGTTTCTAGCTCATTTTCCAATTACCAGAGACAAATGAGGTCTGTGCCTAGAAGTGAATCTTGTTTTACCTTGAGGAATTGTCCGCCACTTTGCATTATTCAACAAAACAACCACCTGGGCCTGATGCACTAACACTTGCAGTTATTAAGGCTGGTGTTAAATACCCAGGGATCTGTCTGGTGGTGTATAATCATTGCTTAAAAGAAGACACTGGAGCACTGCGACAGGACCAAAACAAATGGCACTGTATCCTATTGCCCCATCTGCCTGTCAAATGTCTTGGGTAACGCTATTGGAACATTTGCTATGAACAGATTGAAGACTGAAATTGAGCGGAGTGGTGGTTTCTAAGTTACCCAACGTGACTTTAAAGAAGGCAAGTTCACCATAATTGTCCTATAGAGAGTGCACGAGCTCCAGAAATGACGAAATTAGGAATTCTTTGAAAAAGACATTTGCGTGTGCTTATATGTAGCGGTGATTGTTCATAGTACCCCATGGGACGGGATTTTTCACAACCTTCCGTCGCACCTACCAGCCTATCCCCACAACATGCTAATCAGCTATCTGGGTGACGTCCTCCGTGGTCTGGGTATAATATGCTAGCCTCTGGTTCCCAAGGCCGCGAATTCAAACCTGGCGGAGGGCGATGGAGTTTTTTTTTCGCGAGTAAAACCTTAGCATGGCTTCCTTCAGAAACGAAGTGAAACCGTTGGTGCATGTCGTAAATTTACGGGGTGTAAAAGAATCTCGAGCCCGATAAAGAATTTTTTGAGCATAACAAAACGTGCTTTTACGCCCAGTATCCAATGGGACGCTGAGAATCGTAGCGTCCATAAATAAAACTTCATTTAATTTAGCTATTTGGGTAATCGCTTGCTTCTTGTTGGCGTAAAGCGTGACGTAAGGGGTATCTTAAGATTCAGACTTGTTATGGAATGCCTAGCAATAGATCATCAGCGGTCGAAGATGTGCTTACATTGGAGTTCATTGCTAACTGAACCTTGGCTGCAGACCACACTTGTATGCTGATGAGTAGCGTTGTTACGTAGTAACAACTTTTTTTTTTAATTTTGTTAAAATACACCAATAATGTTAGATGTGCACGAAACAATGTTTCCTGAGTAAATTTTACTGTGTATTTTCGATTGTTTCGTAATTGCATAACATTTAGAGAATGTCGTTACAATTATACATATTTTCGATTTTTCACAGGAAAATGTTTAAAAAATCTGATGTGTTTCATTTACATGACTTTCTCTACATCTCTGCAACAAATTATTGTTAAAAAGCTCATGCTTCTATTTACTTCAAGCTAATCGAGAAAAAATTAGCAGAAATAGTCTTATTACTTGCTTCCTTGTAAGTAGAAGTGAAATAAGGGAGTAACGCAAGTTAAAGTAACAGTCAAAAGCTGGTTGCTATGTGACTGTAGTTCCTTTTTTTGTGTTGGACAGGAGTTGACAACTCCTGTATGAGGAAAGTATGTTTTTCAAAGCGGAAACTACTAACAACGAATATCTTAAAAACGATCAACTCCACGAAAAAAATGTATATAACATAAATTGTGTGTTTTAATGTGCTCTACATTTTCTGTATGGTATGTTTTTGTCCATCTCTTACGGTTTAGCAGTTATGCAAAATTCGGCAAATTCATCCAGAATAAAGAGGTCTTCAGAAGCTATTCCCAGAAAATTCAAGATAAACATCTTATTCGGTGTACAAATAGCTTTAGTATACGTCATTTTAATCAAAATCGTTAGAGCAATTTTTAAGAAAATCAAAATTTTCGAAAAGTTTTCCATCTAAAGTGTAGTTTGTGGTGGGGAGGGGATTTTCTCTAAAATATTCGTGTCCATTTGGTATTTAACGGTCTTTTCGATTTTGAGCTATGTTGTCCACAGACACACACACACACACACACACACACGGACATTTCTCTAAAAATGCTTTTTTTTTATTCAGGGGATCCTAAAACATGTATTTCCGGCGAAATCCCGGTATCAAATTTTTGGGTGGAATACAATACTTCCTCTACACTATGTACATAGTACGTGTAGAGAAAGTAAGAATGTAATTGATCACGCATTTGAAATGAAATTAATAAAATAAAATGAAGCCTGAGGCAATAAACGGCGAGCCGTAGGTAACGCATTTTCAAAGAGTTTCCTTCTATTAACGCAGCGAGTATTACATCAAAGAAGTGCCGATGTAAACTTATTCAGTGGGACGATGCAGTTTTGTTTTGTTTGTGCGTGTAGAGCGATTGCATTAATCTCCAGCGTTTTCTACCTACATCACGTAACATGCCACCAGTGAAATCGAGTTATCAACTCAACTAATATATTTTTACGTGAGAACGAAGGTGTGATTGCTACAAATAGACTAGTTTTATTTTGTGTTGCGTGTGAAAGGCGTATAAGTGCAGACACTCGTTTCCAAGTGACGCAACATTTAAAAATGTTTCACTAAAGAAAGTGCTAAACAGTCAATGTTAAATGCCAATAGGGGTATCCGAAATGAAGCAACTTGTTCAGCTTCAGGCCTCCAGTTGTCAACCTTTAATAAGGACCTAGGTGAAGTCGATATTCCGCTCTGTAAATTAGAACATTCTTAGAAACGTATATAAAACAGACTGTACCACATGAGTCTACTTTTCGTAAACATTATGTTCCATTACTTTAGGAAAAACTTGATGTGTTCGTGTAACAAATTGTTGTTAAACAGCTTATGCTTCTATTTACTTCATGCTAATCAAGAAAAAATAGTAGAAATAGTTTTATTACTTGCTACCTTATAAGTAGAAGCAAAATAAGGGAAATCATAGGTTAAACTGATTGTCAAACGCTGGTTGCTATGTGACTGAAGTTCCTTTGTTTGTATGGATAGGAGTTGACAAATTCCTGTATGAGAAAAGAGTAAGTTTTTCAAAGCTGAAACCAAAAACAACAAATACCTTGAAAACGATCAACTCCACGAAAAAAATGTATATAACATAACTTGTGTGTTTTAATCAGCTTTGCATTTTCTGTGCAGCAAGTTTTTATCCATCTGTTATGGTTTAGCAGATAATGCAAAATTTCGTAAAATTCATCCAGAATAAAGTAGTCTTCAGAGGCTATTACCAGAAAATTCAAGATATACATTTTATTTGTCAAGTAAATATCTATAACATACGATATGTTAATCAAAATTTTCGAAAAAAGTTCCATCTAAATGCTAGTTGGGGTGGAGGGATTTTCTTGAAAATCTTCGTATCGCATCCTTGGAAGATAACAAACTTAAGTATCAAATTTGGTTTTTAACGGACTTTTCGTTTTTGAGCTATGCTGTCGACACACACACACACACACACACACACACACACACACACACACACATGGACCTTTTCGTAAAGTTGTTTTTTCTTTATTCAGGGGGACCCAAAACATGTATTTCCGGTGAAATCTCGGTATCGAATTTTTGGGTGGTATACAATACCTTCTCTATACACTATGTACATACTTCATATAGAGAAAGTAAAAACAGTAAAGAAATTCGTGATTCTATTAGGATAATCTAACCTGGGTTTGCATGGATGAAACTCCAGATGCGTGTAAACGATCAATATGTAATGTAATTTTCAGTGCGCTCCATGGAAATGGACTGTCAAAGGTTTATCTTGAAAGAAATAGCAACGACAAATCATTCAACAATTGCGAAAATATTCAACAATGCAATGTTGCTGTTATAATCAGAGGGGATTAGGTATGAAAATGTAGTTTTCTTTTTATCTGACACAGCCCCACATAAGGTTAAGGCAGGAGGAAGGTTAAAACTGTTTTATAGTAGATGATTCATGTAACATGCTTGGCGCATGCAATGCATCGCCTGAGTGAAACTTCGGTTAAATTTTTCTATTGTTAATATTTTAATATCAAGCGCAAAAAAAGGTTTTCCTTAAATCTCCGAGGAATCAGTTTGTTTAAACAGTTGGCTGCAGGAATTCCATTTCCTCCTGAACCGATCATTAGAGATGGGGGACCTGGTTACTGACTGCCATATATTACTGTAACAATTTTGACTTTATTGTGAACGTACTTCAAGAATTAAATGAAAACGAAGCAGAAAGCATTGTTGAAGCGAAGGGTGCTATATGTAGAGATGGGATAAAGGAGGAATTAATTTACATTAACACACATTTCAACTGTATTTCTACAGCAATCACAGCGCTCGAACGAAATGACGTACCACTTGTCATACACTTAACTTTAATAGAACATCTTTCACTAAAGCTAAAATCTGCGCCATTTTAAGTTGCATAAAGTAGCTGAAAATTTTGAATATGTACTACAAAAAGATTCAGGGTACCATACATTACAACACGTTGCAAGTATTATTTCAGGTAAAACGCAGAGAAAATTGTTGGACATTGAAGAAACATTGTCGCTGGAAGAAATCGTAAAGTTTAAATATGCACCTATAACGTCTGTTGTTGCTGAACGTTGTTTTTCTCAGTACAAATCAATTCTCAGAAGCAACAGAGAATCATTTCTGTTTTCAAACACTAAAATGGTTACTGTTATACAATGCAATGGAAAGAATGAAGTTCATTTCAACAGCAGCTGTTCCAGTCTACAAATTCGGTGAGTTTTACGTTAATTTATGATTTTGGTTGATTATAGTGTAAACCTGTATTTTCCAATATCACGAATATTAAATGAACTCGCAATGCCAATTTTTAAAAATTATTTCACAATTTTTGTAATATTTTGGATAGAAAATATCTTCTAGGTTGTTAATGCATATATCGCTGTTTTAAACCACATAATTACATACATACTTTACGTTTTTTAACGTATAACTATCCGATCCCTACTGATAAGAAACTTCAATTGACATATCTTATGACGGAGGCAATGCTTTTGGTGGGTGTCCGGAACCACCATTTAAGAACCATCGTTCTTCAAAAAGGTGGTTTGTGATTAGCCAGGATTCTTTAAACTATTGGACACGAATTTGTACATGGGCAGAGGCCGGCAAGTCTATTGCCCACCCTAGCCGTTTGGTGTTCATACAGGCAATCCAAGTTGTGCAGTCCATTATTTTATGTTGGCTACGTACGTGGGGCAAGCCATTGGGACGAAAGAGTGAGTGTTAAGCGGAACGAATTACCAGAGCCCACAGAATAGCGTCCACTAAAACCTTACTGGTTATTTCGAGGGCTCCTATTGACCTCCTAGCTTAGAAACGAATTTAGCTGGAGACATTACAATGGTATAGTGGAAGCTTACCGCATAATGGCAGTTAAAACGGTATTAGAAAAAAACTAAAGTAGTGTTTAAATGCCAACTGAACTGGCTTTTATGGCCGCGCGAATGAATATAAGGTACGAAAGTTCACAGTACTATTTATTCAGTATTCTTTAGTTGTGTTTTTGCCTCGGGATAACTGCTAAGCTGTCTGAGGTTCCAGTTCTTAAAAATAACTGCCAAAGAGTTTCACCAAATTTGTATTACGTTTATTTTGAGGATGCATCACAGCCTTTCAGCGTCGAAACATGTAATGTTGCATTGAATAATGATCAATAGCAGTTTTATGGATTGAACATTCTAAATTCCGGAATAGTGGTATCAATGGGGAAATATTTGCATATTAATCTGTGTTGTTCCATTTACGCAACTTTCTCTAGCTGTTCCACAAACAAAATTATTCTTTTATCTACGTCACGCTAATATAATATAGATAAACATAAGCAGAATTGGTTCTTATCAGTTGCTTCCTTGTAAGTTGAAGGGACTACATTAGGCTAAAACGATAGTCACATATTTTAAAAGCTGGTCGTTATGTGAAACAACTGAGGTTCGCTTCGCTTCGCTTCCATTTGAGAAAAGTTAATTAGTTTAAAATTGAAACCAATATCAATGAATATCTCTAAAACGTCAACAAGAAATGACAAATTGTGTTTTATCGATATCCACATTTTTTGTGTAGTAAGTTTCTGTCTATCTCTTGCGGGTTAACCGTAATGCAAATTTCTGTAAAACTCTGTAAAACTCAACCAGAATAAAGAGTCCTTCAGAAGCATTTTATTTGTGATGTGAATATCTTAAATATATAATATTTTAAGCAAAATTTTAGTCTCCATTTTTGAGAAAATCAAAAGTTTCGAAAAATGTTCCACGTAAAGAGTAGTTTGTGGTGGGTGATTTTCTTAAAAATCTTCGTGTCGTGTCGCATCTTTGAAATATACTAAACTTAAATAGCAAGTTTGTTCTGAAACAAACTATTCTTTCAAAAGAATGTTGTGTATCTACATCATGCTAAACGAGTTAAATACAAACACAATTGCTACTACAACTTAGTTCCTAATAAGCAGAAGGGAAATAAGGCAATATGCCAGGCTAAAGCGATCGTCAAATCTTTTAAAATCCGATCGATGTGTGAGCAATTGAAGTTCGGTTCGCTTTGCATTTCCAGAAAAACAAAACAGAGATGAACGAAAGGAGAGCTTGTTTGAGAAGATGCGTAGTTTATAATTGAAACCAATAACAAGGAATATCTCGGAAACGGTGAAATCTGCAATAAAAATGTATATAAGACATAAACAATGTGTTTTAATGAGATATACATTTTCATGTACGTTTTTGTATCTCTTACGGTTTACCAGCTATGCAAAATTCAGCAAATCATCCAGAATGAACAGCTTTTTAACAGATATTCCAAGAAAATTCAAGATATGAATTTTATTTGTGATGTAAATAGCTGTAATATATGACATTTTAATCAAAATCGTTAGAGCTATTTTTGAGAAAAACATTTTAAAAAATGCAATGAAAAGGGTAGTTTGGGGCGGCAGATTTTTGACAATCGATTATTATTATTATTGTGATGTATTATTGGAAGATAACAAATTTAAATACCAAGTTTAGTATTTAACGGTCGTTTAGTTTTTGAGCGATGCTATTCACAGACACTCATGGAGCATTTTTCCTAAAAATTCTTTTTTGGACCCAGGGACCTCAAAACATAATTCCGGTGAAATCTTGGTATCGAATTTTTCGGTGGAATACAATATTTTCTCTAGAGCTGGCTAGAGACCGTAACAATCTGATGTGTTACATTCACGTGATTTGCCTACCTTCGATTGTTATTAAAGCTTAACGTCCTTTAACCTGGTTCGTCATATCGGACGATGAATGATGCTCAGATAATCTCGGGCTCCATGGAGCTTAAAGTTACTCGACATTCGTCTTCTCAGGATAAGAGAAAACCCCGAAAAGAACATTATCCGGGCAACTCACCCTAATCGAGATTCAAATTCACAACTATTCTTATGAAAGTTTTTTCTATCTACTTCAATTTAATCAATGTGTATCTTTTCAAAAATAACATATATTTCGTTATATATACAGAGAATAGTGATTGTTTAAGAACTAGACGCTATATGTTGCTTTAGGGAAAAATAACTAAAAATCAATAGGAACTTTAAAACAATCAAAAGTACTTAATAATTCGAATCATTAACATAAATATATTGGAACTGGCTCATGAAACACAAAAACTTATGTGAATAAATTATATGTTTTAAAGTATCCTATATTTTGTGTGAAATATGTTTTCGCTTATCATTAAAAGAATACCAATTACAAAAGGCTATAAAATTCCTTTCGAAGAAATGGACATGTGCCATTCCCAGAAAATTCAAGATAGATTCAAGATTAGTTTTAAAAAAAATCGTTAAGAGCATTTTTTGAGGAAAAAAATTAATAAAATGTTTCATGTAAAAAGTGGTTGGAGATGGTGGGATTTTCTTGAAAATCTTTGTCTCACCTTTGGTAATTATTCTACTTAAATTGTATTTATCCAACTTTTCGTTTGAGTTAAGTGTTAACAGCACACAGACAAAAGTATATACCACGAAGGGCGCGCGCGCGCAAGCACAGGCACATAGGAACGCGCGGAAATATTTTTCTAAAAATACGTAGCAGGAGTTGAACCTCAAATCTCTCGGTTTCTAACCTCTGAACTACCATGATAACATGCAGGCACGGCATTAAATTTCTCAACGCATTTTTTCCAGTAAGGTGATTTTCAAATTATTTTAGGATGGCATACCCCAATGGCAACTTTCAATTTCGCAAGTATTTTAAGTCCCGAGTTTCATTGTTTAGCCATCTAATAGGTCAATTAGTGTTACTTTAATTATTTTATCACATAAGCCGTGTGTAGGCAGGAGTTGGATAGGTAGTGTCAGACTGAAAAATTCAATGTCATAGCATAGACTTTACCTCCTGTCCTACACACGTTTAGTGTAAAAAAACACAATTAAATTACTGCTTTTTTATTCAAGGCTACTCATAAAATTTATTTTCACTGAAATTACGGTATCAAATTTTTGAGTGGAATACAATGCATACGCTAATTGATGCTTATGAACAGCACAAAAAGTAAAAATCTTATGTGTTCCATTCACATGACTTTCTCTATATCTCCGCAACAAATTATTGTTAAAGAGCTTATGCCTCTATTTACTTTAGGCTAATCGAGAAAACATTAGCAGAAATAGTCTTATCACTTGCTTCCTTATAAGTAGAAGCGAAATAAGGGAGTACCATAGGTTAAAGTAATAGTAAAAAGCTGGTTGCTTTGTGACTGAAGTTCCTTTGTATGGACAGCAGTTGACAAATTTCTATATGAGAAAAGTAGGTTATAGCTGAAACCGATATCAAGGAATATCTAAAAAACGATCAACTCCACGAAAAAAATGCATAAAACATAAATTGTGTGTCTTAACGTGCTCTGCATTTCTTGTTCAGTAAGTTTTTATTTAAGTCTTACGGTTTAGCAGTTATGCAAAATTCCGTAAAATTCTTCCAGAATAAAGTAGTCTTCAGAGGCTATTCCCAGAAACTTCAAGATATACATCTTGTTTGTCAGGTAAATATCTTTAATATATGATATTTTAATCAAAATCATTACAGCCATTTTTGCGAAAATGAAAATGTTCGAAAAAAGTTCAATGTAAAGGATAGTTAGGAGTGGAGGGATTTTTCTCAAAATCTTCGTGTCGCATCCCTGGAAGATACTAAACTTAAATGCCAAGTTTAGCATTTTACCGACTTTTCGTTTTTGAGTTATCATGTTCACAGACACACGGACACACACACGGACCTTTTTCGGAAAATGCTTTTTTTTTTTTTGGATACAGGGGACCCTAAAACATATATCCGGTGAAATCTCGATATCGAATTTTTGGGTGGAGTGCAATACCTTCTTTACACACTATGTACATAGTGGGTATAGAGAAAGTAAAAATATACTTGACACATGCCACTAAAAGTGCATTTTAAAACAAAACGCAAGAATGATTGCAGCACACTGTGAACCCTTATAGAGTAAAAAGTGTAGATCCGAAGAAAAAGAGTAGAGTGAGACAAGAGTCAAGAGTCCCAGGAGACCTCTGTCTCAGATACATTGCTATTTCCGGCCATCTCCGAATGTCAAGCTCACTAGGGATCACCTAGAAACAAAACAACTTTTGTATTCAACATTGTTCCTTGTTAAAGAGCTTTCTTTAGTTCCGTTGGTAATCTTCAACTAAGTGATAGTAGAAGCAATATTCCTTTTCCAATTCTTTTAACGTATGCATGTTCCGGTACGACAGAATATTTTTTACTTTCTCTATACGTAGTGTATAGAGAAGGTATTGCACTCCACCAAAAATTCGATACCGAGATTTCACCGGAAATATATGTTTTAGGATCCCCTATATCCAAAAAAAGTATTTTCAGAAAAAGGTCCGTGTGTGTGTCCGTGTGTCTATGAACACGATAACTCAAAAACGAAAAGTCAGTAAAATACCAAACTTGGTATTTAAGTTTAGTATCTTCTAGGGATGCGACACGAAGATTTTGAAAAAAATCCCCCCCACCCCAAACTACCCTTTACATGGAACTTTTTTCGAAATATATGATTTTTCTCAAAAAAGGGCTCTAACGATTTTGACTAAAATATCATATAGTAAAGATATTTACCTGGCAAATAAAATGTATATTTTGAATTTTCTGAAGACTACTTTATTCTGGATGAATTTTGCATATCTACTAAACCGTAAGAGATGGATAAAAACTTAACACACAAAAAATGTAGAGCACGTTAAAACACACAATTTATGTTGTATACATTTTTTTCGTGAAGTTGAACGTTTTTGAGATATTCCTTTTTCTTGGTTTCAGCTTTGAAAAACATACTTTTCCTCATACAGGAATTTGTCAACTCCTGACCATACAAGCAAAGGAACATCAGTCACGTAGCAACCAGCTTTTGGCTTTCACTTTAACTTATGGTACTCCCTTATTTCGCTTCTACCTACAATAAAGCAAGAAATAAGACTATTTCTGCTAATTTTTCTGGATTAGCATGAAATAAATAAAAGATAAGCTTATTAACATTAATTTCTTACAGAGATATAGAGAAAGTTATGTGAATGGAACACATCAGAATTTTTAGGTTAAGCTTTCAAACTCGTATATCTCGCGTGCAATGTTTGTTGCAGGGAGTGAAGTATACAGCCGATTCTAACATTGTAGTCATTTAACAAGCAGAACCTGCGTTGCGTTAACTGACTATACTGTTTTCTTCTCGGCCGCGCCATGGCCTAGTGGTTAGACTCGCCTCTCACTTAGACGGCCCGTTTCGATGCCAAGCGACCGCATGTGAGATTTGTGGTGGGCAAAGCGGCGCAGGGGCGGGGTTTTTCCGGGTTCTCCCGCCATCGCATTCCACCGGTGTACCACCTTCATTCCATGTATCGTCGCCTGCGTTGTCAAGGTAGTAAAAGCGAGCTATAAATACAAATCTTTGCTTCCCCACGCCTCGACCCGCTCTAGCAACATATGTCGCCTGATGCTTTGGAAGCCGGAATTAATTCAGTTATTTTACTACACATGCCGTTCTTCCTATAATTCATAAACGGGCTTTCATATCCCTTCCGAAAGCACCATTACCGAATTCGAGTAACTGTGAGCATTAAGACGATAGATAAGGACTTGCCATTTAAAGCGTCGCGAGTTCGATTCCTAGCAACTGCTGTTAAATGCACTAGTGATAAAAAGACTGGGAGGGACGCAGTAAAATAACCAATGCAAAAGCACGCTTTAAAACTGACAGTAGTTGCATGAATATTTTGTTTTGTTTGCTTGTTTTTTTTTATAGAAAGGTCGCTGCAATTTTATTGCACATGTAATATTTTTACAGTAAAAGACAGCCCTAAATAATTGTATTTTATCGTTAAAAGTTAATTTAAAATGCTATTAACCTTACAGAACAAACCGTATTACTATAAACGTATTTTAAACAACCAGACTTCAATTTCATTCGGCCTCTAGCGCCAGGGGTTTAAATGCCTGACGTCATTATTAGTTCAGCGAGCCCCTTGTCAAAAAGGGGAGGTGGGGAACTGAATCTTGGACTGCATGCATTGCCGACTTGGTAAACAGGTTGATATACTGGACAGTGTAGAATTGTTATTCAACAGGGCATTTTGTGCGCTCTTTAGTTTTTGTGTTTTCTTAATTTATTCTGAGTAGGTCAGTTTTCATTTACTGCTGCAAAAAGTATGGACAACCGTTTACTGTAATGGGTGGTGCCATTAAAGCCCTCTACGTTATCATAATCTTCCATTATTTGAGTTACCTATCAGTAATCATTCTGCGATTGAGGGTTTAGGAGACGCAAATGAATGTTCCAAACGTAAATATTGGAAAGATACAATAAGTGTCATTTCACTAAGGTGACCTCCAAACTGTTGATATCCTCCTCTTCTACTTATCGTTCGCTAGTCCTCTGCTAGAGGTAATGCGTAATAAACTCGCTACCTAATATTGCCGACATGCGCGAGCAAAGGTTGAAAAATCTGAAATCCCTATATATACTACTAGTAAGTTTTGTTAATATGATTAGTCAATCGCAACAATGAATGCATCCAAATTCACCAAACACACCAAAAAATTCAAGCAACAGAAAGGTTATGACTGCTGTTTTGGGACCAAATAGATGCGTTGCTTGTACAGTTGATGCAGTCCGGAGCCATTGTCAATGCAGCTGCTTATTCTGAAACGTTACGACGTTTGTGGAGAACCATTCAAAACAAACGAAGAGGAATGCTGACTTCAGGAATTGTGTTGATCCATGACAACGCTCGTCCACACACTGCTGGCACAACCCATCGGCTCCTTGAAGAATTTCAATGGCACATTTTCGATCATCCGCCGTACAGTCCTCACCTGGTAGCCAGCGACTTTCACCTTTTCCCTGAACTGAAGACATGGCAAGGATGGTAGCACTTTTAAACCCACAAAGATCTTCAAAACAATGTCAATGATCATTTGAAATCATTGGCGGCAACATTTTTTGAAGCGGGTATTGGAAAGCTTGTGCACGGGTAGGATAAATGTCTCAATCTTTTCGGCGATTATGTTGAAAAGTAATCAAAAGTGTACAAAACTTTTAGTAATGAAATAATTGTTTTCTATGAACTTGTCTTTTATTTATAGCCTATCGGAAGTTGAAAAAAAGACCCTCGCACATACTACATAGGTAGAGAAGGCATGCATTCCACCTTAAAATTTTATACTGAGATTTCACCGAAATATGCGTTTTAGGGTCCCCTGTATTAAAAAAAAAAGAAACAGTTTTAGACAAAGCTGTGTGTGTGCGCGCGCGCGCGCGTGTGTGTGTGTGTGTGTGTGTGTGAACACAATAACTCAAAACAAAAGGCGGTAAAATACCAAACTTTGTATTTTAAGTTTCTTCCAAGGATGCGACTTTAAGATTTCGAGGAAAATCCCCGCCTCCCCGTAAAATACCGTATATTAAAGATATTTACATGAAAAATAAAACATATGTCTTGAATTTTCTGGGAATAGATACTGAAGCCCTTTTCATGGATGACTTTTGCATAAGTGGTAATTCGTAAAATATAAACAGAAACTTACCACATAAGATGTAGATGTTAAAACACACAATTTATGTCATATACATATTTTTATTCTTGTCATTGGTTTCAGTTTTAAAATACTTATAAATTTTAATCTACGAAAAAAGGTTTAGCTCCTGGCCATGCAAAGAAACGAACCCCAATCACATAGCAAGCAGCTTTTAAAAGATTTGGCTGTCGCTTTAGCCCTTATTTAGTGAGATGTAGAGAAAGTCTTTTAATGAAACACATCACCTGTTTAGAAAAAGGTCCGTGTGTATGTGTGTGCGTGTGTGTATGTGTGTCCAAGCTCTGTGTAAACACGATAACTCAAAAATGAAAAGCCGATAAAATACCAAACTTGGTATTTAAGTTTAGTATCTTCAAAGGCTGCGACACAAAGATTTTGACAAAAATTCCCCCACCCATGGAAAAAAATTCGAAAATTATGATTATCACAAAAATGACCAATTTTGATTAAAGTGCTGTGTGTAAGACATTTTCTGTGACTAGATTCTGAAGACATCTTCATTCTGAATGACTTTTGCATAATTTGAAAACGGCAAGACAGACATCATCTTACTACACAAAAATTTAGTTCTTGTTAAAGCACACAGTTTGTCATATACTTTTTTTCGTTTAGTTGGCCGTTTCCGTAAATTCCTTGTTATTGGTTTCAGTTTTAAAATATTTTATCTTTTCTCATAAGGGAATTTTTTGAACTCCTGGCCATGCAAAGAAACGTATTTAAACCACATGAAAACCAAGTTTTAAAAGATATGACTATCGTTTTAGCCTGGTGTACACCTTTATTTCCCTTATAAGCAAGTAATAGACCATTTCTTCTAATGTTAACTCAATTGCTATGAAGTAGATAGAAAAGTACCTAAGTTTTTTAACAATAATTTGTTACCGAGATGTAAAGAAAGCTATGTGAATGGAGCACATAAGCTTTTTAGAAAAACGCCCATGTGTGTCAGTGCGTTCGTGTGTCTGAGAACACGATGACTCAAAAACGAAAAGTCGGTAAAATACCAAACTTCGGTATTTAAGTTTAGTATCTTCAAAGGATGCGACACGAAGATTTTGAGGAAAATTACCCACTCCAAGCTACCTTTACATGGAAGAGATTTCGAAATTTTTGACATTCGCAAAAATATCCCCAATGATTCTGATTAAAACCGTACATTGAAAATATTTGTATGACAAATAAAATGCGTGCATTTTCTGGGAATAATCTCTAAATACCTCTTCATTTTCGACTTTTGCATAACTAGTAAACCGTAGGTGACAAAACATTACAACACAAAAAATGTAGATCTCGATAGAGCACCCAATTTGTGACATATATATTTTGTTTCGTGGAGTTGGCCATTTCCGAGATACCCCTTGTTATTGATTTCGGCTTTAAAACACTTAAACTTTTCTCATGTGAAATTTGTCGACTCCTGCTCATACAAAGAAACTAATTTCAGTCACATTACCATCTCTTAAAAGATATACTATCGCTTTAGCCTAGTGTACGCCCTTATTTCTCTTCTACTTACAAGGAAGAAAATAATAAGGCCATTGCTTCTAATGTTAATCTCGATTAGCATGAATTAGATAGAAAGATAAGCCTTTTAAGAATAATATTTACAGATCTTTAGAGAAAGGCATGAGAATGGAGTATATAAACATTTTATTAATTTTTCTAGGATGTATGTACAAAACAGAATAAAATAAAATATCGAGTTCAACATCGTTTTATAACTCAAAAACTAAAAATCTATTAAATATAAAACTTTATTTCAGTTAAGCATCTTCCAAGAGAACGACACGAAACTTTCGGGAAAATCCGCTCCCCTACCTCCAACTACCCTTTACATGGAACATTTTTCGAAAATTTAAAATTTCTCAAAAATGACTGTTGATTTGGATTAAAATGCTGTATGTTTAAGGTATTTTCATCACTAATGACGTGCGTAAAAAACAAGCTGCATTTTGTGGTTTCCAACCGCAAATCCAATTTTTGGTTTCCGGTTGAATCTAGATCTAGCTTTGTGAACCAATAGCAATGTTAACCTCATGTTTTATTATTTTTTTGATAGCCTTCTTTGAAAGAATACGTATTTCCCGTAATTTGTGTTTTTATGTTATTACTGCTTGGTTACTTTTTTTTGTTGAGAAGATAGAATTTCATTGCGGTTTTATTTTCTTCCATTTATTTTTCATATGGTGACGAGCTGTTTAATTTTGTGTCAATCTCTTTTAGCAACGGAAATTTTGTTTTGCAGTAACAAGGAACATTTTGAAAGCTTTAACACTTCTCCTTCTGGCTTCGTCGAGGAAGGAGGTCCTGGAGAGTCTAAGTCAGAGCGATATAAACGAATTTGTGCTTCGAAGTAATATTACATCGGAGAATAGACCAGCTATAATTTTTGACGAGACAGTTAATTTTTTGGGGGAATTGAGAAAGTCGTTGTCCGGAACATCTTATTTCAAGCTAGAAAGAAAGCATATTGCATGCAAGGAAAATATACATATCGTCGGGAATGCAATCGTTAAATTACAGATGATTTTCAGTTTTAAAAGAAAAGTTGAATACATGCGAGCTTTGTTGCAAAGAAAAGAAAATTTTGTTCCTTTCAACAAGTAAATCTCTGAACCATGTACGCGCCTTGAGTTTAAAGAGTTCTGAAGAAGTGCTCTTCCGATTGATCTGGACCCACTGTACACAACTGCTGCAAGGAAACTGGATTTTTAAATCCCTGCTGCTCGGTGAAAGCAACCTTCTACAACATAAAAGCTATGTGATACAATCCCAATAGGTAGTTCATATACGTAATGCTTTTATCATATTTGCATTCATTTAGATGTACCTACATCTTCTTTTTGTCACTGTTGTAAACTGGAAGCAGTATATTGCAAGAAAATCCAGCTCTTTAAGCTCCTAAGAACTTGTTGTGTTAACTCGAGGAACAATTGTGGTATATCCGGAGGACATTTCAAGAAGAAAGGAGCTAGTCTTGATATATGAAGGAGGATGCTGTCGGTGACTATGGTCTTGGCTTCAGGCAACACATTATGATAAAGCAAATGGAGAGGTTTAAAACAGCTGTCTTATGTTTATTTCTGTGTCAGCTGTGCTGTATTGTCTGCGATAAACTCATTTCCAGGGACATTAACGCTTTACAGCATCCTTCCACTAGTATATAAAAACTGACTAATGCCGTCCTTGCTGCTTCTCTGGAAAACTAGGCAATACTGAGGGCAATTTTGTCGTAAGTTTGAAAGTAATTGCAGTATCAACCATAAAAGTGTTCATAAATATGAACCAGCTGTGGAAAACAGCAGATAGGATTAAGTAAATTAATTGGAAGAAATTCGTATGTCATGGTTTTTATAAACCATCTACTTACTTCACCTGCTGTTATAGTTAGTACTTTGTTCGTATTACTTCTTTGTTGACTAGAAAATAGTTTTACTATGTCAACCATTTACCTATAGCAACTAGAGGAGGTATTGCATTTCCCCAAACCGATATTTTATTAAACATAAAGGTTGATACAACTTGAATTACAATTTTCTGATGTCACATATGTGACTATCTGTGCTATTTGTAATGAATATATTTACAAATCTTATTTATTTCATGCAAATCAAGATAAACATTAACTGCAAGTTTTATTACTCATTTCCTTCTAAGGGAAATAAGGAGATGCAATAGTCCGAAGCGTTAATCAAATCTTCTAAAAGTTATCACTGCAATTGAACTTCACTTCTCTTTGCATGACCAGTAGTAGCATGTTCCATCTTCGTGTTGCATCCTTGAAAGGTATCAAACTTAAATACCAAGTTTGGTATTCAACAGTCTTTTCGCTTTTGATCTTTGGTGCCCCCCCCACACACACAGAGATACACAAACTCGCACACACGGACATTTTTCTAAATATGCTTTTTTGGATTCTAGGGGTCTCGAAACGTGTATTTTCGGTGAAATCTCGGTATCAATTTTGGGTGCAATACAATACCTTCTCCACACACTATATACATAGTACGTGTAGAGAAAATAAAGCATTTAATAAACACAGTACGTACAAATTGCGTTTAGACTGCGCAGGGTTACAACCTGCTCTTCTTACTTTCTCTATACGCACTATGTACATAGTGTATAAAGAAGCTATTGCACTCCACCCAAAAATTCGATACCGAGATTTCACAGGAAATATATGTTTTAGGGTCCCCTGTATCCAAAAAAAAACATTTTCAGAAAAAGATCCGTGTGTGTGTCCATGTGTCTGTGAACACCATAACTCAAAAACGAAAAATCGGTAAAGTACCAAACTTGATATTTAAGTTTAGTATCTTCCAGGGATGCGACACGAACCTTTGAGAAAAATTCCCCCACCACAAACTACCCTTTACATGGAACTTTTTTCGAACATTTAGATTTTCTAAAAATTGACTAACGATTTTGATTAAAATATCGTATATTAACGATATTTACCTGACAAATAAAATGTATATCTTGGATTTTCTAGGAACAGTCTCTGAAGAGCCGGTCCGCATGGCCGCGCTCGCTAAAGCGTCTCGCTTTGGTGCTTCGTGGGCAGGGGATCGTGGGTTCGAGTCCCATCTTGGGCATGGGTGTTATATGTTTGTAAAAGAAACAGTAAAACCAGTAAACCAGTAATCAGTAAAACCTACGGGGGGAAATGTAAATAGGGATACAGTACCGGAGTCCTGATCAGACTCCGTTACTGTTTAAAAAAAAGAAAGAAAAAAAATACTGCTTTATTCTGGATGAATTTTACGCAATTTTGCATAGCTGCTAAACCGTAAGAGATAGACAAAAACTTGCCACACAAAAAAATGTACATCACCTTAAAACACACAATTTATACATTTTTCTCGTGTAGTTGATCGTTTTTGAGTTATTCCTTATTTTTGATTTCACCTTTAAAAAGCTTAAGCTTTTCTCACACAGGAATTTGTCAACTCCTGTCCATACATACAAACAAAGGAGCCTCGGTCACATAGCAACCAGTTTTGACTGTCACTTTAACCTATGGTACTCCCTTATTTCGCTTCTACTTACAAGGAAGCAAGTAATAAAACTATTTCTGCTAATTTTTTCTCAATATTTTGTTGCAGAGCTATAGAGAAAGTCGTGTGAATGGAACACATCAGATGTTTACGTTTATGTGTTACAAAACTTCGTTTACGCACTGACAGTATTTTTAGCATGTAAAGAGCTCGTTACGGTAGATTTGATATATAGAGTGATATATGCAAATATATTCCAAATAAACCTTACTATGTAGTTATTGATGTACGTAAGTTTAAGTATCAAACATCATTAAGCTCGCCAGCATTCGATAAATACATGTTTTTAAAAACATTTAATTAATTTTAAATGTTTATTTCTTAGCTTAGTAAGGAAAATAAACCTAAACTGATTGTTACTTTTGGAACATGGTTTAAATTTGTATAGTAGTTTGTTCAACAAACTGTTCTTACAAATACTTAATCTTCTATTTTATTCATATTAATTGAGGTAAAAGTTTACAGAAATATTTTTTTAATTTAGGTGAAAAGGAATAAGGTAATGTAGTAGACAAATGTGATATACCAACTTTTAAGAACGGGTCGCATGCGTGTTCTCTTTTCAGTATTACAGAATAAAAGATTATAGTTTAAAAAGTATAAGTAGGTGTTTTAGAATTAAAACCGATAATAAAGAATATAATGTAAACGGTTAAGCTCACAACAATTTTATTTTACACAAATTAAACCTTTTAATAAGATCTGCAGATGTCTTTTATGCAGGAAGTTTTAGTGCATCTCTTACAATTTACAGCTTATACAAATGATTCAAAATGAATACCACCTCACGATAATTAACAGTAGATATACATTTATTTGTCACATTTTAAACATATGGTATTTTATTCAACATTGTTAGAGTAATTTTTGAGAAAACCAAATTTTCGAAATCGCTTCAATGTGAAGGATAAATTGGGGTAGAGGAATTTACTTGATAAATGAAATAATCGAAAAAAACAGAACACCGAAACTTAATAGGTTTTCACTTTCAGCGTATTAAAACAAAGATGTTTATCCCCGTTAATATGGTTGCCAATTTTTTTCCAATGTCTGCACAAATGCTAGAATACGAGGGTTGTTTGATAATTCGCGGGCCTCACACAGATATGACGCCACTAGGCTAGTTAGACGATAGCAAGGTATAGTTTACCTCTAGACTAGTTTGTATCCATAGTTACAGGTCAATAGCTTGTTTAGTTTTCGAATGACAGCATTTAAACAAGACAACTTTAGTTTTCACGAACATGGAAGATTTAGAGAAAAAAACTGTGATTAAATACTTCCATTTGAAAGGCTAAACACCCAAAGCAATCAAGAAGGAATTGGAGTGCACCTTGAAAGACTGTGTACCTTCATATTCAATGATTAAAAGATGGATTGCAAAGTTTAAAATGGGACGTACAAGCACTAGTGATGAGCCTCACTCTGGACGACCTGGAGAAGTGACAACTCCAGAGATCATTGAAAAAATTCATCGTTTGGCACTGGAAGACCATAGATTAAAGTTGTTTGAGATAGCAGAAGCTGTAAACATATAAAAAAACGCGTAGGTAATATTTTAAATAATGTTTTGGGCTTTCACAAGGTCTGCGCAAGATGGGTGGCACGTTTGTTGACACCTGATCAAAAGTTGCAAAAGAGAACTGTTTCTCTTACCGTAAAAATCCCAGTGAATTTTTGAGACGGCTTATTACTATGGATGAAACTTGGATACATCACTAAACTTCAGAAAATAAATCACTTTCAAAACAGTGGATTGCGCCAAGTAAACCAACTCCAAAAAAGGCAAAGTAAAATTTGTCAGCTAACAAGGGTGTGCACAAGGAATTATATTTATTGATTACTTGGAAAAGGGTAAAAGTATCACTGGTGACTACTACGCATGCTTACTGCAGCGTTTGAGTGATAAGGTGAAAAGAAAAAGACCTCATTTGGCACAAAAAAAAAATCTTGTTTCATCACGACAATACTCCGGCCCATCGTTCAGTCATTGCAATGGGAAAAATGTACGCATTAAGGTTCAAATTGCTTGAACATCCATCCTATTCGCCAGAGCTAGCACCCACTGACTATCACCTGTTCCCAAACCTCAAAAAAAAATTCTTGGAGAACGAAGATTTCTCAGCAACGAGGAAGTCATTGACGCGGTAAACAGATATTTTGAAGACCTTGATAAATCGCATTACAGAAATGGTTTAATTAAATTAGAACACCGATATGACAGCTGTATTAAAAAAAAAACATTTTAAATTCTGGTTTCATTGACAGGCCCGGGACTTATCAGCCGACCCTAGTGCATGCACAAAACTTCTATAAAAAAACGTGCATACATATGCTCAGTTGTGGAATTTAAGAATAGTAAAATTATAGATATCACTTAAATTCAATTCAAATTGGCCCAGGATTCAAAGAACTGAGAGTTACCTTATTCAGTAAGCTCACTCCAACCGAAATTCAAATCAGGCCATCCAGGCTAGAAAGCAATGTATTTTGAAATTTACATAAAGATGCCAATTCGTTTATCTTGTTTTACCTTTGGTATGACTTTGGAAATATCTTCTCGTATATTTATCTTCTCTCGGGATTTCATTTGCTTTACTTAATTCCCTTCGTGAAGTTGCTTCATGAGAAAATACTTTTCTCAGTTATTGGAAGGTGGATATCAAGAAGCAATTCCATCTTACTGTGAGATAACTAGTTAATTTTAATCCTTAATTAGAAAAGGCAGAGACAGCCTCCTGAAACAGAGCAATATTGTGAAAACGACGGATCAATACTGGCAGGCAGCAAGGTACCCAAAGATAAGCGACAAGAATGTTTAACTTTTGAATAAAATAGAAATAATAATAATAATAATTATAATATTAATAATAACGAACATGAACAATATTAAAAAGAAATAAACAGCATGATATTTGTGGGTGTCTAGATTTTATTGGCAACAAATGAGATGATTTGCAGATAAAGCTCCATTGTTTAAACTTGTTAAGGATAATGGAACTCAAACACTTGCACATATAACAAAAAATCTTTGCTTTCAAAGGAATATTATTCTAGACAGTAGCAGAACAAGTATGGGTATATTATCTCATTAAAATGCAGTAGTTATGAAAGGGAAAAATAGGTAAATTTAATTATATTGTATGAACCTTACAAGGAATATAAAATACGTAATATTTGGAAAGACTCCTTTGTAATATGTGTAAATCAATAGCAATACCAAATATTTAAATATTAAACAAATACACATATAAAAATATTAGGTTTGTAGAGTTATAGATGTATACATATGACTAGATAATAAAACTACGAAAACTGAGGCTCGAAGTAGTAGATGAGCTTGAAATAAATGAGATAATAAATACATACAGTAACATGGAGGAAAAACTTTAAGAATGCTAGATTGCATCTTAAAATAGCTCTTCAATAACAACCTACAGGAGGCAGACATCAAATAAAAACAATTTTAAGATAGTATAAACAATATGGAGCCGGAAATAACTATCAATTCAGTACGAAGAAGACAAAGAAGATATATTAATTGGAAATTTAAGTTAAGTGGTCATCTTCTCTTCTACTTCACAAAACATGTCTGTTTCGCTTCATACTTGTCTTCAGTGTTTGCTGGATCGCGCTCGGATTGATTCTGGGGTCTCAAAGCGCTAACTTTCCTTACGGTCTGCCCTCTTCCTAGACGTGGCCCGTTTTAGACGCGTAAGTTTTTCATCTTTTACCCCACTCAACTAGATCATGCTATACCCTTTCACGAAAACTTGGTATATTTTTAATTCTGATATATTTTGTTACTTTCTGTACATAGTGTATAGAGAAGGTATTGTGTTGCACCAAAAAATTCGATACCAAGATTTCACCGGAAATACATGTTTTGAGACCTCCTGAATAAAAATATTTTTAGAAAAATATCCGTGTGTCTGTGGAAAGATTAGCTAAAAAATGAAAAGACCGTTAAATACCAAACTTGGAGGTTAAGTTTGGTATCTTCCAAGGATGCGACACGAAGATTTTCAAGAAAATTTCCCTAACTCCAAATACTCTTTACGTGGAACATTTTTCGAAAATTATCTTTCTCAAAACTGGCTCTAACGATTTTGATTAAAATATCTTGTATTAAAGATATTCATGTGACAAAATGTATATCTTAAATTTTATGTTAATAGCCTATGAAGACATGTTTATTCTGGATGAATTTTGCTGAATTTTTCATAACTTTTAAACCGTAAGAAATAGACAAAAACTTACCACACAAAAAAATGTAGAGTTCGTTATAATACTCAATTTATGTTATATGAACATATTTTTGGTAGAGTTGCTTGTTTTTTATATATTCCTTGTCATTAGTTTCAGTTTTAAAGTAGTACAGTTTTCTCATACGGAAAATTGTCACCTCCTGACCATACAAAGGTACTTCAATCACATAGCAACCAGCTTTTTGAAGAGTTAACCACTGATTTAACTCATGGTACTTCCTTATTTCCCTTCTACTTACAAGGAAGCAGATAATAAGAACCTTTCTGCCAATTTTTTCTCGATTAGCATTAAGTAAATATAAGCTTTTTAACAATAACATATTGCAAGGATGTAGAGAAAGTCATGTGAATGGAACACATAAGATTTTATATACTTAATTACTTCCCATTACTCAAAATTTAGGCTTGATTAAGCATATAGGAAAAGTGGCTTATGCTTTGCATAGTAAGGGTATACATATTTTGATCAATTCCTAACGTTATTCGGAAAATATGGAGTGTTTATGTATGTAGCATCATCTCAAAACACACACAGAAACATTTTGCTAATTCTTTCACTATTGAAAACCGCAAGTATTTCTAACCACAATGAGGTAATAAACACTTTAATTTAATTTAATACATTACTAAAAAGTTAAAAAGAATTAACAAAACCATTGAATGTACAAGTTGGGGTTACAAAAGAACATTCCTGTAAAGAAGGGTTGAGAACACCATGGAGTAGAAAGTAATTGTTACTCCACACCAGTTTTCCGTGGCACCAATTTCTCCATCACAGCCAACATAACCTTTCCTGTCCTCCATTTCAGGGTCATTTCATATCATTTACTTTTTCTCTTTCATACTAGGAATCGGGGTGCTCAGCCATTCTGGCTTCTCTCACGCCCAGAGCCTCTGCTCCTCAACAAGCGTCTAATCCCAGGTGCTGGCTTGTAAGTCCTGAGGGCTATGTGCTCCAAATACGAGCAGGTTAAAGATAAACAAAACGGGTGTATGTGTTTGTGTAGGGTAATCTCAAAAACCTTTCAAGCGATTTTGGTAATTCTTTCACCGTCGAAAAGCCCAATTCTTTCTTACGTATATCTAAAAGATTTGAATAGATTTTCAAACCCTTGTACCTAATACGTACTTATTGTGGTTAATAAATAAACATGCTTGCCTGTATAGTTTTGGCAGTTAGTTGGGAATGCCATGGAATAGAAAATAGTTGTTGTTAGTCCACATAATATGCATCTATATACTATTCAGTCTGGGTAGCTCAGTTGTTTATGCGCTGGCTTTCTGAGCTGAAGGTCGCGGTTTCAAACCCAGTCCAGACCGATGGTTTTAAAGCATGCTTAAAAGCGACAGTCCCAAGTCAGTAGATTTACTGGCATGTTAAAGAACTCCTGCGGGACGAAATTTCGGCACACCGCCGGCGCAGATATGATCCTGGCAATTGATAGCGTCGTTAACACAAAATTATGTATTTATCTATATACTACTCATTATTCAGTTTTTTGTAATTTAACATATTTTGATCTGGACGAATGGACGATAGATGAACATTACGCCACATTTGTCTACCCAGAATTAGGGGAAACCCCGAAAAAACCTTAACTGGGTAACTCGCTCTAACCGAGATTCGAACTCGAGACCTCTTGAATGTGAGGTAGACACGGTACCCCAATACCAAAGGCAGGCTACGCTCGTAATATTGTAAAGCATTTTTTTACTTTCTCCATACGCACTATGTACATAGTGTATAGAGAAAGTATTGCACTCCACCCAAAAATTCGGTACCGCGATTTCACCGGAAATATATGTTTCAGGGTCCCCAATATCCAAAAAAAGCATTTTCACAAAAAGGTCCGTATGTGTGTGTGTGTGTGTGTGTGTGTGTGTGTGTGTGTGTGTGTGTGTGCCTGTGTCTGTGAACACTATAACTCAAAAACGAAAAGTCGGTAAAATACTAAACTTTGTATTTAAGTTTAGTATCTTCAAGGGATGCGACACGAAGATTTTGAGAAAAATCGCCCCACCCCCAACTACCCTTTACATGGAACTTTTTTCGAAATTTTTGATTTTCTCAAAAATGGCACTAACGATTTTATTTACCTGACAAATAAAATGTATATCTTGAATTTTCTGGGAATAGCCTCTGAAGAGTAGTTTATTCTCGATGAATTTTACTAAATTTTGAATAACTGCTAAACCGTAAGAGATGGACAAAAACTTACTCCACAAAAAATATAGAGCACATTAAAACACACAATTTATGTTATATACATTTTTTTCGTGGAGTTCGTCGTTTTTGTGACATTCCTTATTTTTGGTTTCTGCTATGAAAAACGTATACTTTTCTCATACAGGAACTTGTCAACTCCTATCCATATAAACAAAGGAACTTCATTGACATAGCAAGTAGTTTTTGACTATCACTTTAACCTACGGTTGTCCCTTATTTCGCTTCTACTTACAAGGAAGCGAGTAATTAGACTATTTCTGCTATTTTTTTCTGATTAGCATAAAGTAAATAGAAGTATAAGCTTTTTAAGAATTATTTGTTACAGAGATATGGAGAAAGTCATGTGAATGGTACACATCAGATTTTTTCAAATTAAAGGATAGAGTAAGGCACAGTTACCCGTTCTACTCTATGTGAAGCATTGTGGCTTGCTACTGTGCGACGTAAAGGTATGTTTGTAAACTCTAGGCTTGCTTCATCTGCAAAAAGTGTTGTTGCTTTGAAAGAAATAAAGAAAAACGAATTACGACTTCCCATTAAGAAAAGTATAACTATTAGAACATTTAAACCAATAACCAGAATATCTCGAGGAGGTTTACCACACAAAACGCTGTATTAGACACAAGCTGTGTGATTTGACGAGATTTACATTTTTTGTGTTGTAAGTTTTGCCTATCTCTTAGGTTTACCATTTATGCAAAAGTTACTCAGAATGAAGAGGTATTCAGAGGCTATTGCTAGAAAATTCAAGATTTCATTTTATTTGTAATGAAAATATTTTAAGCATATAGAATTTTAATCAAATTCATTAGAGCCAATTTTGAGAAACTCAACATTTTCGAAAATGATATTTTCGATTACGACAATCTCATCGTATCGCATCCTTGAAAGATGCTGAACTGAAGCAAGCGCCTTTTCGTTTTTTCAGTTATGCTGTTCACACACACACACACACACACACACACACACACACACACACACCCACACATACACACCCACCCACACACCATTGTAGTTTTGTATGATAGTATGTGTGACTCATCTGCAGTTTCCATCCTTGACTGGAGTTGAAACAACGTTGTGACGTCAGTACCGTGCAAGAGTTACCTTGAACATGTTTGTTGCAGAGAGATAAATAATAATTAACAGTGTGTACAGTGTGTTAGTAATTACTCTACAAAATATGTATGTAAAACAGACAAATGCCGCGGTTAGTTCTTCCAAATAATGTGTGTGTGTGTGTGTGCGTGCGTGCGTGCGTGCGTGCGCGAGCACATATGTGGTGTTTAGATAGTAAGAATTTAACAACCGAAACAGCAGAACAAAAGAGAATCGAATCTGCTTATAAGAATATTATACCATACGATATCAATGCAAACATATTTAAGTTGATTATAATTAGCTTATAATTAAGAGCTGAGAAGATAATTTTTCTCATCAAATGGTGGCAGAAAAGCTGATTTATGGAAAGCTAGGCATCTTTTATGCTTTTAAATAATTATGGGAGCAAAAGAAAAGTGTTAGTTTTAAGATGTTGCCCTCTGTTATTTTCTAAAAGTTTTTTGAGCATTCCTATCTATGATTGTTCCAGCACATATATGGTATACTGCTTCTCCAAAACTTAGAAGATCGTTGAGAAAAGGTTAAGGAAGTCGGACTATATTTGGTTATGATTAATTCCAGCTAATCCTAAAAGTGTTGGGGAAATATGATAAGTTAACTCCTACAAATGTTGTTAAACACTGAGCAAATACTCATTAAAATCAAATTAATATGAAATCTATTTTCAAAATCAATAAATTTAAAGGCAACTAATGTAAATTCCGCCGATGTTTAACATAGTTTTTAATGAATAACATGGGAATTTTTCATCAGTGTTTTATTATCTATTGATGATGATAAATATGTAAGAAACATCTGATGTGTACATGGCTTTCTTTACCTGCTTTGCAAACAAACTATTCTTACAAAAAATTATTCTTTTATATACCTCATGCTAATCGAGATAATGATTAACAGAAATGACCTGTTAATGCTTCCTTGTAGGTAGAAGGGAAAATAAGGTAGTGCACTAGGTTAAAGCGATGCTTCTTGCATGGCTTGGAGTAAAATAACATATATATGAATCGAATGGCAGCTTCACGTTTGAGGAACGTATAAGTATTGGAAAACTGAAACCAATAACAAGGAATATCTCGGAATCGGTTAACCCCACAAAAATATGACATCAATTGTGTATTTTAATAAGATATAAATTTTCTGTGAGATTAAGTTTTTGTCTGTCTCTTACCATTTACCACTTACACAGAAGTCATTCAGAGTGAACAAGGCTACAGAGTCTATTCTCAAGAAATTCTAGATATACATTTATTTTTCATGCATTTTAATCAAATTCATCAAATCAATTTCCGAGAAAATCGATAATTTCGAAACATCTTCCATATAAAAGGTAGTTTGGAATGGGATATTTTCTTGAAAATCTTCGTATCACATCATGGAATGTGTGTGTGTGTGTATATATATATAACATTTGAATGATACAGCTTTAACATTTAGTGCTGACTCTTAGTAATATTATTTTAATGCGAAATAAAATGAATCTAGTATCATAATTTCATAAAAAGTTACTATGTATAAAATAATTATCCTTGAAGAATAAATGCATTTTTTACCAATAATATTCACTACAATGTATGAGGAACAATGTTAGTCAAAGAGGGAATATACGCGTACCTACACTCGCACACCTGATACTATCGTCCACGGAGCTGTCAGTCTGTTTCTCTCCGGATTGTCCATATACTCGCTATCCGTATCTCTAAGACCGATTACATATCGATCGATGACCACCTCAATTTTCCACACGCATTTTCCCTCATTTCCCACACTTTCACACAGATTTTTCCAATTATCGATCGTCACCTTTGTTGGTGATTTTTTCAGAAAGAGCATTTACGTCTGCGGTTTGGGAACGAGCACCAAATGTAGCAAAATAATTCCGACATTAAGGATTTAAAGAATCAGTGAACACTAATTACTAAAGAAAGGATTTTAACACGCAGCACCTTTCCAAAAATACAGGTAGCTGTTTTAATATAAACAGGTATATGGTATTTGGGGGACATGAAATCGAGCAAAATAAGCACAGTTTGTTGCAGCTTTTTGCATATTTTGTGGGATTACTTCATTTTACACATTTCCCCTTCTATTCCATGCTTCACCATCTTTCTTCCCCCTTTTATCTGCGATTTTAATGGATTAGACAGATTTTTTTTATAATCTTGAATGGAATTTTAAGATCTTCTTTACTCAGAAGTCTACAATGGTCAATAAATATTAAAATATAAAATATAATACATTATTCATACCCAAGCAACAATGACCAACCCCAGCAACAATAGTCAACATCGGTATTAATGGTCAAGCTGTAGCTATCAAATAAAATAAAATTTAAACAATAATGCTACAACAGTTGAAACCTAAATTTAGTTGATGCTAGCATGAATTTAACGGTTCCTATACACAACTGTGTACTATTTTGTTGGTCGTGTAAAGCATTTTACCAGACATTTTTCACAAGAAAATCATATCGAAGGAGAAGCTATGTGCACTTACAGAAAATTTTAAGATTCAATTTAACTATACTGATGGCATCATTCTACAATGTCGTTTGCAATCGATGACAAACCTCAAAGGTGCGCAGTTTTCTTGTGCGAAAATGTCGATAAAATCAAAAACTTTGTGTGTGCCAAGACTCAATGGATGCAGACCCAACAATTAGTTAACAACAAACACCTAGAGTTGGAACTTTTTGCTGTATATGGCTACAAATATTTTCCTGATACGATTCAGAGTTTGGAAGGAGGAACTGTGGAAGAAGTTGAGTGTTAGGGATAACCTTGATGCATTTGCTAAAGACAAATTATAATTAAATTTAAAGGAAAATACAGATGTGGAATTTGCTTTGACTGAACTTGCTTTACGGATGCTGGCTAGATTTGCTCCGTTGGTTTCTATAATTGTCGAGCAGGGGTTCTCCGCAGATAAGGAACTATTGAGCTTAAACGCCAAAGACTTAGTGTCAAAACATTGAAATGCGTGTATAATCCAGTATAACCAGTTTATAAATTATTAGAGCCCAGTCAACTGGATAACGAAAGGTAATGTAGCTGGTTTAACAATTGAAATAAATTCATCAGCAGCTTTTTGAATCTATTTTCAGAACCTTTTCCCCACCTTTTCTGACCATATTTTGCATCTTAATATCCTTTCCCTATTGATTAAAATTTCTCTACTCTATGGCCAATTTGGCCTCCCCCTTTTAACCATATACCTATACTATTATCACGGTACCGGTGGAGGAAGGTGGATTTTTTCGGGCGTAAAAATCCTTTGCAAAGGAAGTAAATCCGTTGGTCCGGTGTCGTAGAGTTACAAGCCTGATAAAGAGGACTCTGAGCAAACGCCCAATATAGAATGGGACGCTGTACATTACAGTGGTTAAAGTGTGTCCATAAATAAAACTCAATTTTATTTTTTTCTCTTTTCAACGACGGTTTGAATAAAACGTAACAAGAGCAAATATTATGAAATACGGAATAAAGTTAAAAACTTTTGAGCTCAGAAATTTTGCAACATAAATTGTTCTACGTAGTAATCTTATACACTATTGTACGGTTAACGTTACTACACGATAATACGGAGATTAACACAACTCTAATGCAACTAAAATAAAACAAAAGATTAAGTGACACTGTGGTCGTCAATGAAAACCTCGAACAAACTATTGACCGTTTTACTCCATAGATATAAAAGTCTCAGCTTATATCATACACGCAGTTGTGTTCATTATTAGAGAAACACAGATGATTGTGAGTAAAAATAAGCCGGCATCATGTCTACTGGTATATTGAACCATTACTTTCAATCAAAAATAAAATGAAATGTATTTCGAAGAAAACAGTTTAAAGCGGTGGCATGTATTTTGGCGCACTGCTCTCCTAAATAGCCATTCAAATGGCAAATAATATCACTGTCACCCAAACTCATATGCCATTACATCCGTTATTATGAGAATTACGGAATTAATACATAAAAGTCAATGTATATGTGTGCATGTACCTATACAATGTATATATGTATGTTTTTATAGGCTTCTATATCGTGCCACCGATTTTGACAAACTTGGTACAGAAAACCTTTGACACAAGGCAAAAATTACTGTGTTCAAAATTTCGTCCCATTTCACAAGATTAACAATTCATTTCATGTAATGCCTACAAAAGCTCTCATGACCACCTATTTCTTCCTCCGTGATTGTCGTAATAGCTGGAACATTGCCAATATTAGAAAATTGAAATGAAATGGTGTTTTATTAAGGACACTCTTTTAACTGCTTTGGTTCTCATCGTCCCATCCTATATTGGGCGTGAAAGACCGCTTAATTTTGCTCAGAGGCCTCTCTATCATGCTTAAGGTTCTTTTACGTGCGGTAAATCTACGACACGGGACCCACGGCTTTACTTCCCTTCCGAAGGAAGCCATGCTAAGGATTGTTACGCCTGAAAAAAATCCATCGTCCTCCGCCGGGTTTGGACCCACGACCTTGGGTATATGAAGTTAGCATGGTAACCATTACACCACGGAGGGCGACATTAGAAAACTAATTACCTACTTAGGCTTTCACGACCTCAAAAAATAACAAAGTAACAGCGAGTTCAAATATTATTGAAATATCTGAAAATTGATCATGAAGTCATATAATTACAGCTATTGTGCTTAAACAAAAACAAAGGCGACATAACCAGATGGTTGAAAGATTAATAAAAATTTCAAGTGCATTATATTTGAAATAACAGCAAAACCATTAAATCATACAAAATACTTATTCCTTATCATTATCACCTTATTTATCTTCATATGATTATTTATTGTATATTGATATAAAACAATACAAAATAATTTAGTATAATCCCATTGCTTACAAAAGTTTTGTGGCGCTCAAATATTACTAACATAGACTAATAGATAAGTGAGTATTAACATACACATATTTTATGTGCATATTCTGATATTCGGACATATACTTAGTATAGTGTTCAATTTCTCAATTTTGTAACCAGCGGGTTCCTTTCTCTTTGGGAAGTTTGTGGTGTTTTATAAGCAGAAAAACAAAACTGATGATATATAAAATGATAATGTGAGCGTGGATAACCCCAATGTCTGAAATCAGTCGAAGTACCATTTCTTCCTCTTCTCTTTTGTGTGTTCATTTGTTCGGTTTTCTTTCTTTTTCCTTTCTAGTGTTTTGTTAGTGGTTTTATGTATGTTTATTGAGAATAAACTGGTATTATTTTTTTCCAACTGAGAATTTCTCTGTAAATAGCGACGAGTCACTCCAAATGTGAAATGCGCAAGTCGTAGCTGCATTCACAAGAAACTATAATTAAACACTGATATTTATAGTTGTGCTTTTGCATATTGTTTCCTCAGACACTTTTCTTTCCTTTTAGTTTCGTGACAAGCTGTATTTATTTATTATTTTAAACTTTATTTGCATCTCTACCATTATTATTAGGTATTATGAATTTGTATAATAATTTACATTATTTTGTTTTCTTCTTTATTGTATATAAATATTTTTATATTGTTATATTAGAATAATTTTCGATTTTAGTTAAAGTATCAATATAATATTTTAATTACTTATTTCTTTGAATGTGTTTAATGATTTTTGAATACGTCGGAAGAAATACACGGCTATTGGACAAGCAACCTAAGGCTAAAAGTGGAAAAGGTAAATCGTCAAAACAACGGCAAGGCCGGATATTTCAGCCAGTTTATTACAAGGGTTAAAGGGGAGAGTTTACAATGAAAATATTCTAGATCAAAGTACAATCACTTCATAAAAACACGGGAGGAAGAGTAAATAAAATTAATTAAATTTATATTAGAGTTTAAAAAGCTGCTTTTGCAATGTCGGGTAGTCACAGATAAACAGCAGAGAAGGTAAAGCAACTAACTGAATCTGTAATAACCAGATGGCATTTTGCCTTTTCGAAACTATTTTAATTGCTTTTGAAAGTAAAACAAATCTACATAAATTTTCTGTAAATATAATTCAGCTCCAAATTGTTCAAAGCTCATTTGGTTACAGATTTGTGTTTAAAGTAGAAATTTCACTGGCATCCAATCTCTGGATTCCCCTGAGCCCCCTCAAATTATTTGATTTACTACCCGTAGTAGGAAGGAGAGGGAGTATTGTATTCCACCCAAACATTCGATACCGAGATTTCACCAGAAATGCATATTTTGAAGGTCCCTTGAAACAATAAAGGCATCTTTAGAAAAGCGTGTGTGCGTGTGTGTTTGTCTATCTGTGTGAATCTATCTGTTAAAGTTCAGTATTTTCCAAAGATGAGCAATGAAGGTTTTGAAGAAAATTCTGCAACTCCCAATTATTCTTTACATGGAACATTTTGCAAACTTTTTTATTTTGTCAAAAATAGCTACTGATTTTAATTAAAATGCACATACGCTTCAAATATTTTCATTACGAATAAAATGTATATCTTGAATTTCTGGGTACAGCCTGTGGAGTCCCCTTCGTTTACAAGGAATCTTATATAAGCTTATAGAACTGGAAAACGTTAAGCGACTGACGAAAACAAAACGTAGACTCTTGAAACTCGAAATTTATTCCATATAACCTTTTTCTGTGGCATACGGCATCTTCGATATATACGTTATCGGTCTGAAATAATCAATACTTTGTAACTATTTTTTTAAGTTTTGCTGATTTTAATTTTTTCTCGATATTGCATGGAAAGATTTGATTATCGCTCTCTATTTGTACCTATAACGAATATAACGTTATTTCTGCAGACTCATATGGACTAACACAAAGCAGATAGAAGCATAAGGTATCGTGGGTATAGTTTGTAGTTTATAGTTTTAAACAATAGAGGATACAGAAAGTGATGTGAATGTAACAATCAGACTATTAGAAATAGTTCCGCGCGCACGGAACTATTTATATACCTAGTGTTTAAGTGCAGTGTCCTTCAGGGATGGATACAAGAATTTTCAAGAAAATCCCCCATCCAAACTATTCTTACATGGATAACTTTATTTTATTTTTATTTTGTCAAAATGACTAATGATTTTAATAATAATAATAATAATAATAATAATAATAATAATAAAACGATTAATTATATTAAGACAATTTTCATGAATAATAATAACAACAATGATAGCAATAATATATATATTGACTTTTTGGAAAATAGTCTGTGAAGTTCTCTTCGTTATGAATGAGTTTTTTATAGTTGGTAAACAATAAGAGATAGGCAAATTTTACAGCAAAATGTAAATATTGATATAGCAAAGATTTTGTCTATATACAGGTAGATATATATATATTTTTTTTTTGGTTTTGTTTTGGTAGAGTTAACTATTTCTAAGATTATTTTCGTTACGGCCTGAATTTTCAAATTCTTATACTTTTCTCAAATGGTAAAATTTTCATTTTCTGGTCATGCAAGTTAAACGGAATTTCATCCATCACATAGCATTAGATCTTTAACGGTTTTGATTTTCACTGACTTTCTATAACGCTATTCCCATTGTACCTAGAAGTATACAGGTTGTTTTAAACGATACGAAACGAAGATGTGGATCTTGTTGATCATACCGTACGTGATATGTGTATATAATTTTCAGCTCTAAATTTGGCACATACAAAAACTACCATTAAATCACCATGGATTAGGCAGTCGTAGATAACCAAGTGGCACGTGCCTGGCCTACTCAAAGAGAGATGCCGGTTGGTAGTGAAGGTCCCAGTCGTGTGGTGTAGGCGTGGTTTGATAGACACGCCAGAGCAGGATAGATCACCTTAGTAATGGAAAACGTAGCATAAGGGTGTGGCGTATGACAACCGTTATTCCTTCGCTGGCTTATCCCAAATGTGTGCAATTTTTAAACACACACACAAAACTTTAAATTGAAGAGTTTGAAAGTTACGACATCAACTTTCAGACAAGTCAAACTGTATGCTAATCGATTGCTATTTTCGTTTGGTGTCGTTTTGAAATACCCTGTTTATCAATAGGATTTATTTATGTTAATATGAAATACTATAGGGATGATCTACGTAAGAATAGTTTTATGAAGACTGGACAGAAAATGTAATGTGAATGTAACACACAAGATTGTTTTAAAACTGTTTTTTGTATAGCCACCTTTAACTTCTTTGGTCTAATCAGGAGCTTTGACTTGAGAAACAGAACTGTAGATTACTAGGTTTAATTTCATTATTTTTTGCTACTAAAACAAACACACACATATTCACTCCCGTATTTATTACTTTCACTGGCGCATATGTATAAAGTACACCCGGGGACAAAAATATTAGTCATGTCTTGAACGTCATATTCGTATAAGTCCTACATGGCACAGCGACTTGAGTACAGCAGGCGCGATAGGCAGCAATAAGTTGTCAAGTCCCAATTCTTAATATTAATATGGTCAAATATATAACTCAAGCTACAGCAACGAACTATCAATATTAATTAAAAACACTAACACAAAACGTTATACAGTTTGTATATACGGTATTACTAAACCCGTCAGCTTCCACGTGAGTTTGCGTAGCGCTGTGACAAAACGTGTTAATCCTCTGGTGCGGGTTGCGCGTTCGCTTCTCTTAGGAAACCGTTTTCTTCCTTCTCTTAATGACATTGGATCAACATATACCGGCTATTTATTTTAGAGATACTTATTTCATATCCGACATTCGGTACATATAGTTATTATGATGCTTGTTTAAGGAGTTATTCTACCGAACAGCAATATGCTGCACACGAAAGTATATGGTGCGCAGAATGGTGCGCATCAATACGAGCAGTTCTCTCTCTATGATAAAAAATGGGATCTGTATAGTATAAAAATAATAAAAATATGGTTAACAAAACTAATGTTGTGAGCATTTTTAGGAATTCAATTTTGGGCAAATCTCAACTGGAATAACGATATTCTCGAAGTGACATTTTCTTCCACACGTAAGAGGAAGGTGACTGTCTATAGTTCAAAGGGGTCCCGATACGCTGCAAATTCGTGGCTTCACAATTCCATTATGGTCACGTATCTGTATCGTCTTGGGGCTGAGTATCAAGGGGCGATCTAGGTGCTGTACAGTATTACTCGATAATATTTTGATTTTCTCTGTGAGGATGAGATATCCTGATGGAATTATTGAATTTGTACAGGATGATCATCCTATCCACACATCTCGAAAGATTTCAACTTGGTTTTCAGAGAGGTAAGTTATCTCTGTTCACCAGTTTTGAACTCTATTAGAACGTGTGTGGCTCCAATTTACCTGTAGATAAGCGAAGGAGAAAAGATGACTTCTGGGCACAAATTCAACAAGCCTGTGATCTTGTAACTTCTGGTCCACATTACTGCAGGCATTTAATATTGTCTATGCCCCGAAGATTGTAGCCATTCATATGGCTGAGGGTGCATACAGCTGGTATTAATTGTGTTTATTTTTAATGTTTTACCTTTAGGAGACAACAATTTATTTACATATATTTTTACTTTCTCTATGTACAGTGTATAGAGAAGGTATTGTATTGCAGCCAAAAATTCGATACCGAGATTTCACCGGAAATATATGTTTTGAGACACCCTGAATCCAAAAAAAGCATTTTTAGAAAAATGTCCGTGTGTCTGTGGAGCATAGCTCAAAAATGAAAAGAGAATAAAAACCAAACTTGGTATTTAAGTTTGGTATCTTCCAAGGATGCGACACGAAGATTTTCAAAAAACTCCCCCATCCCAAACTACCCTTTACATGGAAAAATTTCGAAAATTTTGATTTTCTTAAAAATGGCTCTAACAGTTTTGATTAAAATCTCGTATATTTAAGATATTTACTTACCATACAGAATGTATAACTTGAATTTTCTGGTAATAGCCTCTGAAGACTACTTTATTCTGGATGAATTTTACGGAATTTTGCATAACTGCTAAACCGTAAGAGATGGACAAAAACTTACCATATAGAAAATGAAGAACACATTAAAACACATAATTTATGTTATACACATTTTTTCGTGGAGTTGATCATTTTTAAGATATTCCTTGCTTTTAGTTTCAGCTTTGAAAAACTTACTTTTCTCATACAGGAATTTGTTAACTCCTGTCCATACAAACAAAGGAAGTTGTCACATTGCAACCAGCTTTTGACGATCACTTTAACCTATGGTACTCCCTTATTTCGCTTCTACTTACAAGGAAGCAGGTAATAAGAATATTTCCTAATTTTTTCTGATTAGCACGAAGTAAATAGCCTAGGCTTTTTAACAATAATTTGTTGCAGAAATGTAGAGAAAGTCATGTGAATGGAACTCATAAGATTTTTTTTTTTAGTTATTTAACACGAGTATTAGTAGAATTATGTTTTTGTGTGCATAGATAGGCCCATATTTGAATCTAGGAACTTCTGAGTAAAAGCAAGGCCTTCTTAACCTCTCGGCCATCGCAACGGTGTTCTGTCATTTGTTTTCAGTACTTATAAGTTAATCATTGCGCTGTTAATCACAAACCATTGTGCAATTCTTTCGTATGCATTGAGAACACAGCTTTTACAAATACACACGAAGCTCCTCGATCGAGGCATGGCATCTGGGGATGACTCATTTTTGTGTCCACGGTTGTACATAGCAGGCAGAGAAGGTATTGTATTTCACCCAAAAATTCGATAAGAGATTTCGCCGGAAATATATGTTTTGAGACCCCCTGAATAAATAAAAAAATATGTTTCGAAACCGGTCAATGTGCGTGTGTATAGGTCTGTCTGTCTGTCTGTGGACAGCATAACTCAAAAACGAATAGTCCGCTAATACAACATTTGAGAAAATTCCTCCTCTCCAAACTACTCGAAACATGGAAACTTTTTCGAAAATGTTGATTTTCTCAAAAATGGTTTTAACGATTTTGATTAAAATGCCGTATGCTAAAGATATTTGCATGACAAATAAAATGTATATTATGAATTTCCTGAGACTAACTTTTGAAGTCCTCTTCTTTCTAAATGACTTATGCATAACTGCTACAAAAATGTAGATTTAGTCAACATACACAATTTAGGTTGCAGAGCTAACCGTATCCGAGATATTCCTTAATTTTGGTTTCACTTTTAAAATACTTGTTTTTCTCAAACAGTAATGCGTCCATGTTTTTACTTTATCTACACGTACTATGTACATAGTGTATAGAGAAGGTATTGCATTGCACCCAAAAATTAGATACTGAGATTTCACTGGAAATACATGTTTTAGGGTCCTGTACATCAAAAATCTGATGTGTTCCATTCACATTACTTTCTCTACAACTCTGTAACAAATTATTGTTAAAAAGCTTATGCTTCTATTTACTTCATGCTAATCGAGAAAAAATTAGCAGAAATAGTCTTATTACTTGCTTCCTTGTATGTAGAAGCGAAATAAGGGAGTACCATAGGTTAAAGTGATAGTCAAAAGTTGGTTGCTATGTGACTGAAGTTCTTTTGTTTGTATGGACAAGAATTGACAAATATAAGGAATATCTAATCAACGATCAACTCTACGAAAAAAAAATATACAACATAAATTGTGTGTTTTAATCTGCTCTACGTTTTTTGTGTGGTAAGTTTTTATCCATCCCTTACGGTATAGCAGTAATGCAAAATTCCGTAAAATTCATCCAGAATAAAGTAGTCTTCAGAGGCTATTGCCAGAAAATTCAAGATATAAATTTTATTAGTCTGGTAAATATTTTAATATAGATATTCTAATCAAAATCGGTAGAGCCATTTTATAGAAAATCAAAATTTTCGAAAAAAGTTCCATGTAAAGGGTAGTTGGGGGTGGGAGATTTTCTTGAAAATCTTCGTGTCGCATCCTCGGAAGATACCAAACTTAATTACCAAGTTTGGTATTCAACGGTCTTTTCGTTTTTGCGCTATGCTGTTCACAGACACACACACGGACCTTTTCCCGAAAATGCTTTTTTTGGATTCAGGGGGACCCAAAACATGTATTTCCAGTGAAATCTCGGTATCAAATTTTTGGGTGCAATACAATACATTCTCTATACACTATGTACATAGTACATGTAGAGAAAGTAAAAAGATTTTTGGAAAAAGGTCCTGTGTGTATACATGTGTCGGTGTCTGTGAACACGATAACTCAAAAACGAAAAATCAGTAAAATACCAAACTTGGTATTTAAGTTTAATATCATCCAGAGATGCGACACCTAGATTTTCAGAAAAATCCCTCGACCCCAAACTATCCTTTACATGTAAAAATTTTTGAAACTTTTGATTTTCTCAAAAATAGCTTTAATGATTTTGATTAAATTACCGTATATTAAAGAAGCTTGAATTTTCTGAGAATAGTATCTAAATACCTCTTTATTCTGAATGAATTTTGATAATTTTGCTTAACTGTTAAACCTAAGAGATAGACAAAAACCTACCACACAAGAAATGTAGATAAGTTAAAACACACAACTTATGTCATATATGTTTTTGTTTTGTTTCTTTTTTGTTGAATTGGCCATTTGTGAGATATTCGTTGTTATTTGTTTCATATTTAAAATACTTGAAATTTTCTCACACGGAAAGTTGTAAACTCTGGTCAACCACATGACAACCAGCTTTTAACAGATTTGACATTTGTTTTAGCCTATTTTCTTTCTAATTGTAAGGAAGTAGGTAATTAAGAAAATGTCTCTAATATTTATCTCAATGTAGATAGAAGAATGTACTTTTTAACAATAATTTGTTACAGCGATGTACAGAAAGTCATGCGAATGGAACACTTACGATATTTTTAGTTTTATTCCAGATATTGCAAAGAAGCGAATTTCAATAACAATCACATAGAGACAACTTTTTAAAACATTTGACTATCGCTTTAGCGTAGTGTATTCGCTTAGTTCCATTCTACTAATAAGGAACTAAGTAATAAAGCCATTCTGGTATTGATTATCTCGATTAGCATGGCGTCGAGAGAGGAATAAGTTTTTGTAAGAAGCTTATTGGTAGAACAGGCAGAAAACGTCTTGTGAATGGAACTGACTTGTGTGCTGTTGATCACCCAACGTAAAGGTAGTGATTATGTATTTTGTACTGCATGTATATAAGGCATACATTTTAATGCATAGATTATTAGAATTTTTGCGGCAGCTCATATCTCACGCCTTGCTGCACATAAATAGGGTTATGGACGTATGCGATTGAATGAATACCTCCTACTGCAAATTCTGCTTCATAATATTGATCATAGAACCACCACATCCCACACAGTTCATCAATCAATGAGCAGGTCAAAGGATACCTTTCCCAATGAAATAATCTCTAGATCTGGCAACATTCCGCGGCCATTCCATTCATCGCACCTCCCCCTTTGCATCTGTGATTTCGTTCCTTTGGGATTACCTTATTGAAGTGTAAGGTGTTCTAAAGTCAGTCTTGATTTTGATCGATAGGATTGAGCATTATACACTAAGAACTGCTTCAAGATTTCTGATAAAGAAAATAAATATTGGGTTCATGTAAACTAAGATTCTCAAATGGGCTTGTAGCAAATATTGAGTTTTATAAGAACAGTCATCTTGTTCTCTTGAAAGAATTGCATTGAATTTGGGAAATGATTGCAGGAAGGTATTTATATAAATCTTTACATATTTTGCAATAAACTATTCCTGCAAATGTTATATTATATCTACTTCATGCCAATCGAGATAAACCTTAGCAGAAATGGTTTATTATTTAATTGCTTGTAAGTAGAAGGAAAATACGGGAATACACTAAAGTGACAGTAACATTTTTAAAAGCTAGTCACCATGTGATGGAATTGAAATTCCGTTTTCTTTGAATGAGCAGGGAATAATGAAAAAAATGAATGAAAAAGGGAATAATGGCTTGCCATTTAAGAAAATCTAAGTTTTGAAAATTGAAAAACCAATAAAAATGAATATCTCGAAAATAGCTAACTTAACAAAAAATGTTTGTGACTTGAATTATGTGATTTAACGAGATCTACCGTTTCGGGTAATAATATTTGTCTACTTTTTATGGTTTACAAGTTATAAAACTCTGACGTGTTCCATTCACGAGGTTATGCAAAAGTCAGCCAGAAAGAAAGAGGGCTTTGGGAATCTATTTCCTGATAAATAAAAACATCTTAAACATATGTTAGAATCGTTAGAACCGTGTTTGAGAAAATCATAACTTTACAAACATTGGCCATGTAGAGAGTAACTTGGAGTAAGTGATTTTCTTGAAAATTTTCGTGTGGTATTCTTGAAACTACACAATTTAAATACTAATTTTTTAATTTGATAGACTTTTCGTTTTTGAGTTAATACTGTTCATAGATACACGGACAGGCACACATACACACGGATCGTTTTCTAAAAATGCTTATTTTAATTCAGGGGACCTCAAAACATATTTGCTGAAATGGAATTTTAGGATGGTACATGTACACAGTATGTTGTAGATATAGTAAACAATTCTGATGTGCTGCATTCCAATGACATTCTCTACTCATTAAGGTATCTGCAAACCTTTAAAAGTTAATTTTTTTTGTCTAATTCTTATTAATCGATATACATTTATACATTCGTTGTAGGTGTAAGAAGAATATAGTAGCTAAAGCAATAGTCAAGAGTTTTACGAAGCGGATCACTGTGTACTGACTTTTAAATGCCATGGTTCTTGCATGGCCACGAGAAAAAAAAGGTAGAATTGTCACCTGAAAGAGGCATTAGATTTGAAAATTTAAACGGATAACAAAGAAAATCCTGTGTGCCTTAACGAGTTATACTTTTTGTACAAGAAGATTTTGTGCATTTTATGTGGTTTATCAACTATAAAAAGCTATTATTCAGAACGAAGAGCACTTTGTTGACAGTTCCCCTATAACATTATAAATTTACATATTATTTGTCATGTAATTAACTTAAAAATATGACTCTTCATAAAATATGTCAACCATTTTCGACAAAATAAAAAATGACGAAATTTATGACAAGGAAGGAAGTAATAAAGAAATTTTATGCCTGTGTTTATGTCGATTAGCATGTAGTAGATAGGAAAAAGCTTTTTAACAATTATTTGTTACACAGATGTATAGGTAGAGAAAGCCTTGTGAATGGAATGTATAGGTAAAATTTTTCTGCTAATAGTTGCGAGATTCACTTTATCTCGTAATTTGAGTTTTATATTAATTGGAAACATTTGAAAATACTTGACCATATAAATCATAGCTAATGAATAAATATATTAACATGTGTATGTTGGGGCATTAAACGTTTTCAAACCCGGCGGAGGATGATGAATTTTTTTCGGCTGTAAAAATCCTTAGCATGGCTTCCTTCGGAAGGGAAGTAAAGCCGTTGGTCCCGCGTCGTAGATTTATGGCACGTGAAAGAACCTCAAGCCTGATAGAGAGGCCTCTGAGCAAAATTAAGCGGTCTTTCACGCCCAATTTAGAATGGGACTCTGAGAACCACAGCCGTTAAACAACGTCCATAAATAACACGCCATTTCATTTTTATTTTCTAAATATATGCTTACATTAACCCAAGTTGAAGCTTATTTGGCGTGTCATGATAACGTTAATGTCGTTAGTGAATATTTAATGTCATGGTATTAAGAGTTAAATAAATATTATAAACAAATATTATTAACAGTCTAGAGCAACGGTTCCCAACCGGTGTGCCCCGGCACCCAAGGGTGCCGTGTGATTGGCTAAGGGGTGCCGCGAGATATTGAGATAAACAAACAAAAAATACCTTCTACTGAAGCCTTAGGTCTTGTAAGGTCTTGAAATAAAATAAGTCAAATCAATTACTCTCATGCACGGCAGATGGTGATAGTGGTCGATTCATTTCAATAATTCAGTTATACTGGTATCCCACAGATGGCATTACAGCTATACCCTGCCGAACATTCACGAGACTACTCGCTTCCTCACGAACATTCCCGAGACTTCGACAGATGAATATATAAAAGTGTACGCCGCTTGGCGCTTTCAGTTGTCTTCCTCGCGTTGATTCACAGTGTTTAGCTATGGATAAGTTCATTGTTAAACGTAAACGCCAGGACAGTGAAAGTGAACAGTCGGCTCCTACTGCTTGCTTTAAGAAGCCAAATCTTACAGTTTCTCCCGGACCGTCGAATTCACCACATAAAGAAGACACACGAAAGAAAAGAACATACCAGGACAGTTGCTTAGCGTATGGATTTAAGTGGAATAACAACGAGGAAAACCCTATCCCTGTGTGTTTAGTTTGTGGCGAAACAGCAACGAGGCCATGGTACCTAGCAAACTGAAGCGGCATATTACAACAAAGCATCCTAGTGTGTCACAGAAAAGTGTCATGTATTTTTCACATATATTAGAAGGGGAGAAGAAAACAGCTGTGCGAATGGTAAAGAGAATGACCATAGGTGATACTGCTCTTGAAGCCTCATTTAAAGTAGTAGAACTGATAGCTAAAAAAAAGAAACCTCATACTCTTGGAGAGGAAATCATTGGCCCTGCATGTCAAGTTATAGTTTCAACAATACTTGGCGAAGGAGCAGCTAATCAAATTTCGAAAGTTCCTCTATCCAACAACACAATCAGCCGCAGGATATCTGAAATGTCATGCAATATCAACGAACAAGTCACGGAGAAAATAAAAACTTATAGAACATTTGCTTTGCAAGTAGATGAGAGTCTCGATATTGGTGACAAACCGCAACTCCTTGGTTTTATCAGATATATTAATGAAAAAGATGTTAGTGAACAGTTTCTGTTCTGTAGACCGCTGGAGACTACAACCACAGGCCATAATATTTTCGTTTCTATTAATTCCTATCTCAATGACCACGATCTTTCATGAAAAGACTGTTGTGTATATGTACAGATGGTGCACCATCTATGTCTGGGAAAATTAAAGGTTTTACTGCCAGAGCTCTCGATGAAAATCCATCCATTATTATAACTCACTGTTTTCTGCATAGAGAGGCATTAGTCGTGAAAGCCTGTAATGAAGATTTTGCTGAAGTGTTTAACCAAGTTGTGAAAATGGTGAACTATATGAGGTCTCGACCTTTAAAGTGCAGAATTTTTGAACAGTTATGTCGCGCAACGGATGCAGCTCATACCTCTTTGTTACTTCACACAGAAGTAAGGTGGTTGTCGTGGGGTCGTGTATTAACCGCTTTCTCGAACTTAAAGAACAGCTAAAAACTTTTTTTAAGGATGAAAATCAAGACACATTTCATGAGCTCTTACTAAGTGATTCTTGGTGTTTTGAACTGTCGTATCTGACAGATATTTTTCATAAGCTGAATGAACTGAATGTTTCGATGCAGGGTCGACATGAAACAATAATCTCCTCAACCAATAAAATGAAAGGTTTTAAAAGAAAACTTAGTTCTTGGAAGTCTGCAGTTCAAAAAGGAGATTTGTCAAAATTTCCATCTCTTCTTAATATGGCAGGAGATAAAGTTCTGGGTAAACTGAAAGACCGCATTTGTGATCACTTATCAAGATTGCAAGATGCAATAGATGCGTACTTTCCAACTATTTCCACTACGAATCTCGACTGGGTTGTCTCACCATTTGATTTCGTAGATAGTGCAGAGGAAATAGATTTCACTGCTTGCGAACGAGATGAATTTATTGATCTTTGCGCTGATTCCACACTCAAAGGTAAGTTCACCAAGAGTGAGGCGTCGGTGGCTAGTTTTTGGCTTCAACGGAGAGAGGAGTGCCCTAACCTAATGAAGAAAGCAATTAACGCACTTTTGCCCTTTTCAACATCCTATCTATGCGAGCAAGCCTTCTCTGCTATGGTGACAATAAAATGCAAAGCAAGAAATAGACTGAATAACCTTGAGGATGATTTGCGTGTTTCACTGTCAACTGTAAGACCCGACATCACATATCTGTGCTCTAAGCATCAATCACAAGTTTCACATTAATCATTAATCGAACAAAATTTATTGATGTATTTTTACTCAGTGGTTGTAGCAAAGTTTACTGTATTATGTTATGGTGTACGTTATTATTATATAATATTTCAATAAATTAACATATAAGCTTAATGTTCTTTTAATTCAAGGAAGGGTGCCCCTGGTGTTTAATGTTATTCCCAAGGGTGCCGTGAACTTCAAAAGGTTGGGAAACACTGGTCTAGAGTAAACAAGTTTTAGCAGAGCAATACGTATCTTGAAATAAAATAAAGGCTGATTAATGATATGTAAAACTACGTACCTAAGTTATTTAGTGTTTCGTGTGAACTGATGAAGGCAAGTTACAAAGAATAAGATTACTGATGGGATGGATACAATAGATAAGCTTTCTTTTTGGCTAATATTGGCGACATTAAATCAGGCTACATAAGGCCTTCTACTACAATAATCCATAGGGTTAACTTAGCTTTATTTTCAATTAACAATGCTGTATCGTCAATTCGAAACACCCAGCTAGAAATGCAACTTCAAGCAAGTGAACAAATAAATAGAGGTATGTCTAATCCATCAGAATGAAATAATAATTGTGAAAAGCGAATAAAATGACTGAAGAATATTCACATAAGTTGAATAAATTCAGGGGTAGACGAAAGAACTGGAAATTCACTGTCATGGCTGAAATGAATTTTTCACGCATAGATCACACCTCCAAATACATTTTCAGCAGATAAAGTACCACGCGACGTTAGCGAACCGTGAACTTAGAAAATTTCCGCTTCAGCTGCATTCGGCTTTAAAGTTGACGTCGCAAGCGAATAGATGCTAATATTCAATTCCGTTTCGCTATGCAACTTTCAGGCTTGCCGCGAAACAATGGTGCGAGAAGTGTTGATTTACTAAACATTTAGCACATGAGGTTCTGGATTGTTGCAGCGAGGAAGTATCGGGCTTCATATAACCAGTCACTCCGTGTAAAACGGTGGCGGTATTCAACCCGAAGCATGGCTGGGACGAAATTGGTATGGGAGGTGTGTATTGGATCGGTACGTGAAAGGTAAAACAGAACAAAGGTTTATCTTCACAAAATAAGCAAATTTACCTAAAACTTGATTTTTAAAAGTATTTCAAAATATTAGTTTGCTTAACAATACTTCTAGTATAATTTCATACTATACAGACTCCATTTTTTGTGGGATCCTCATAGGCGTACGGGCTTGATCACCTACGGTGCTATAGTAGTAAAAGCGAGCGTTAAACACTATAAAAACTGATGTGTTCCATTCACATGGCTTTCTCTACGTCGCTGTAACAAATTATTGTTAAAAATATTACTCTTCTATCTACTTTATGATAATCGATATAAACATTACCAGAAATTGTCTTAATTACTTGCTTTTTTGTAAGTAGAAGGAAAGTAAGGGAATACACTAGCTAAAACGATAGTCAAATCTTTTAAAAGCATATGAAAAAGAAACGCATATGACATAAATTGTATATTTTAACGCGATCTAAAATTTGTACAATAACTTTTTGTCTTTCTCTTACGGTTTAGTAGTTACGTAAAATTCAGCAAAATTCATTCAGATTAAAGAGGTGTTTTGAGGCTATTCCCAGAAAATTCAAAATATACATTTTATTTGCCATATAAATATCTTTAATATACGGTATTTTAATGAAAAACGTTAGAGCCATTTTAGAGAAAATCAAATTTCTCGAACTTTCTTTCATGTAAAGGGTAATCTGGGGTGGGGGATTTTTCTCAAAATCTTCGTGTCACATCCCTGGATGATATTAAACTTAAATTCGAAATTTGGTATGTTACCGATTTTCGTTTTTGAGTTATCGTGTCCACAGACACACGGACACCCTCACACGCGGAACTTTTTCTAAAATGCTTTTTTTTTTGTACGCAGGGGTCCTAAAACGTGTATTTCCGATGAAATCTTGGTATCGAATTTTTGTGTGGAATGCAATACCCGACATTTTCATGGCAAGCAAAATGTGTATCTTGAATTTTATGAAAGTAATCTGTGAAATTCTGTTCATTGGATGAGTGAGTCGCAAGAGATAGACAAAATATTACTAACAAACATGTACATCTCATTAAAACACACAACGTATGGCCTATACATTTCATATGTGAAGTTAACCACTTCCAAAATATTTCTGGTTAGTGGTTTAATTGTTGGATACTTATGCTTTTCTGAACTGGGAAGTCACCATTCGTTTTTATTTTTTCTATTTTTTTTTTCTGAACATGCATGTTCATTAGATCACTTAATGTCAGCAGATAATAGCAAGGTTTTAAAAGAAGGCTGGTGTATTTATTATTTTGACTTTCCTACAAGGAAATCTTAACATATAAAAGTCTATATATGTATGTATCTATGTATATGTTATGGTGTGGTATGGTATGTATGTGCATATGTATTCTTTATAAGTTTCTACACTGTTAGGACATAACATTTAACTCAAGGCAGAAATTACTGTCTAGCTTAGGATTCGAAGCACCGTTCCATTTCACGGGATTAATTATTTCATCTCATTTAATGCCTACAGAGCTCACAAGATCATCTATGTATATATTTCTCAAGGACTGTCATAATAGCCAAAATAGTGCAAATATAGGAAAAATAATTTCCTACATAGGCTTTAACGACCTCACAAAGTAACGCCGAGTTCGCAAATTATTCATTAATCCACAATGATTCATCATGGAGTAATAAAACAAACAACTAATTACAACAGCTGCTATGCTTGCACAAATAGAAAACCGATATAATCGCATGTTTGAAAGATTAACACAATTTCGAACTCCATTATATTAGATTATTATAACATCAGCAACATCAAACCAGAAAAATATTATTTTTATTGTCGTCTTAATTATTTTCATATGAATATTTATTTTATATTGATATAAAGTAGCACAAAAGGGATTGGTATAATCGCATTGATCATTTGCGCTCAAACATTGCTAGAGTAATAAATACTTCTGTATTAATGCCCACACAGTTTGTAATCATACTCGGATGTTCTTAGAATTTGTAGTTCCTCAGTTTTGGTAGCCAGTGCGTTTCTTTCTCTATGGGAAGTATGCGGTTTTTATTAGCAGAAAAAAAAAAACCTAATAATATAAAAAAAGTGGGCTTAGGAAACAGCAATAGTAGCAAACCAGACGAAGTACCTACCTCTTATTCTTATCCTTCCTCTTCTCTGTTGTATGTTTATTTTATTGCCCTTTATTTTGTATATTTTGTGTTTTCTTAGAGGCTTTGTTATGTTGATTATTGAGAATAAAGAAGTAGAAGCGTTACTTAAACTGGTATTACTTATTCTCAACTGAGATTTTCTGTGTAAATAGCGACGAGTCACCATAAATACGACACAACTGCAGTCACACGAAACCATCGTTACAAAACTCTGATATTTGTGATTATTCAATTGTTTTCTGTTTTATTTATATGAAGTTTTCCTGAGTTTTAATTATCATTTATGTGTGTGATGTTTAATAATTTATAAATGACTTTGGACAAGTGCAGCCTAAGGCTAAATGTGGTATGGCTAAACCGTCAGCTACGGGCATGACCGGTAAGTAATAAGACCATTTATGTTAATGTTTATGTGGAAATAATGACGAAGCAGAAAGAGAAGCTTTTGGAAGGACAATTTGTTAGCGAATAGGAAGATATAGTCATTCAAATGGAACACACCAGTTTCTTTATTATAGGTATAACGAGCGTTATACCTATATATATTCCTGTGATATTTCCTTCTTATTTGTTCAACAATTTCAAGAATCTTTTCTCTTTAACTTTTTGAGTTAATATAAGTTCCATATTTAAACCATCACACTTACTTATTTATACTTTCATTTGGTGATAATTATAATTCTATTAATTTAATATATACCCGAAAGCTCAATCATTTCATAGCTTTTGTTATTTGTTTCATTTGTCCAAAACTTTGTGTAAACTTCTACGCGTTTCTTATATGAATGGGGTTTATATATCTACTCTTTAAATAAATGCTTGAGTAATGTTTTAGCATAATCCAGTCCAGTCCAGTGTGATTGGCAGGCTGAGGGCAGCCCGAGGTGTGTTAGACGTGTCCCTGTTCTCAGAGAGAACTTAACCACGTTCTGACGGGATTGTGGGTTTTGTAGGATGGCGGGTGTGTATTGGGGTTGTGGAGTGACAGGAGGAGGCGAATATTGCTCCTCGGCGGTTGCCTTGATGGTGCAGCGGCCCTTGTGCACCGCTGGTGTGTTTTTATCAAAATGTTTCTTGAGATTAAATTTTGAATCCAAGCAACTCTTGAAGGATAATAAGGAGCTTAGCCGTAGCAGCTGTTGGTGGTGCTCCTTCGTTACCGGGGATGCCCGCAAGCCATGCGGGGAAGCCGGTATCGCCTGAAGCGGCGGTTTGTGGGATCGTAATCCCCAAGAGACCTAACGAGGGCGCTCCGATGGAATGGTAACCCTTCGTTGAATTTTGTTGCCCGACGCCTAATCTCGTCCTCCAGGTATGGTAGACCAGAGGCTTCGTGCAGGAGTCTCGTTGGAAAGCCTCGAGGCACAGAATAGATAGCCCGGAGACACCTATTCTGTACCCGCTGAAGCAACAGCAGACTGGAGTCTGCCGCCATGCCCCAGATCTCACAGGCGTAGATTAATAAGGGGATAATGAGAGCCCTCAAAAGGCGCAACTTAAGGGGAACCGTCATCGAGGACCTCAGCATCGGGTACAGTGAGGCCGCAGCCCCATTGCCCCGGCACCATAGCCCCCGGACGTGCTCCCTAAAAGTGACGCCCCTGTCAAGCTTCACCCCCAAGTAGGTGATGGTGTTGGTCCATTGTATCCTTCGTCTGAGGTACGTGAATGTGGGGAAGTTTGAGGGAAAGCGGCGCTTGGTGAAGAGAATAGCGTGGCTTTTCTCCGGATTTATGGACAATCGCCAACGCTCGCACCATTCTTGGATGAGGCAGAGGTGTCTCTGGATAGGGTTGAAGGCTCTGCGTGGGTGTTTGTTTGTACAGTATAACAGCACGTCATCAGCATACTGAGCTATGTTGACTTGCTGCACTGTTGGTAGGTCGGCCATGTAGACGCTAAAGAGCGTAGGGGAAAGTACAGAGCCTTCGGGGACTCCGCCTCTTACTGGCCTAGGTGTTGATTTGTGTCCCGCAACTGAAACTACAAAAAATCTGTGTTTAAGATATGAGTGTAGTAGGTGTATGATGTGTGTCGGGAGCTCCAGTCGGATGAGTTTGAGGAGCAGACCCGCGTGCCAGGTCGTAGAGAAGGCTTTCTCCACGTCCAGCGACACCGCCGCAGTGTAGGCTCTGTCCTGGAAGCCCAGGGCAGCGGCCTCCACCACTCTCAGTCGTTGCTGGGGTGTAGAATGCCCAGGACGAAAACCAAATTTGTGATCTGGGATGGCATGAATGTCGCCCAAGAGAGGGGACAAGCGGGCTAGTATTAGCCTCTCGAGAACCTTCGAGAGAACTGATAGGAGACTGATGGATCGGTAATTGGGTGGGTGTAACGGGTCTTTCCCCGGCTTCAAGATGCATATCACCCGGGCCTCCCTCCACTCGCGTGGAAAGTGGCACAAGGTGAGGCACATGTTGAAAACCTTGGTTAGAAAGAGTACCGCCTTGATGGGAAGGCATCGGAGCATGGCGGGGGTTAGTCCGTCAGGACCCGCTGCCTTTTTGGGGTTGAGGCGCCGGAGTGCGCCCTGGAGTTCACTGGGTCGGATGACGGGAAGTCGGTCCGCCTCGTTGGGGGGGCGCCGAAGGTATTGACGCACCTCCCGCCGAGCACGGTCCGAGAAGTCTTCGTCCTGGGGGTCTTCTCGTGGCCTCATAGACCTTTCGAGGTAGTCAGCGAACACATCGGCTTTGGCTCGGGGTTCATAAGCCAGGCCTTGTGTGCCTTGGATTGGGAGCATAATCCTGTCTTCTGTATAAACTATATTCAAGGTCCGCTATATCCTTTCTTCCACACGCACACGCGCGCACGCGCACATATTTAATTACCTTACTTCCCTTTTTGCAATTGTCATGCACATATTGTATTGTAATGTACTCTCTAATTTTTGCTTATTTATATATTTAATATAAGCTTCTTATTACATAAAATACTTTCATTTCAATATTTCTTATTCTATGTAAGCTCCTTTTAATCTTGCATCTATAAATTCATTTAATTTATTTTGATAGAAGTTTCTTATTGACTCGTTTTGAAGTAACTCTTTTTTATAGGTTTTATCTATAGATTTACTTTTTTTTGTCTTTCTTCATTGTAATTACGGCTAAACTATGAGATTAGCTCCTCGATGTATCCTGTTATCGCCAAATATTTTAATTGTTATTACTAAGATGCTACCAATTACATTTAACTTTCTGGAAACTCAGGTAAAAAATGAATATCTTTGTGAGTAAACTAGAGGTTTATAATTTTAAACTTGTTATCGAAACTGAAATCGCTCAACTTTTCGTAATTATTATTCAAGCTCTTCTTCAAATCTTCACATTATTTTGAGAATTTCCATTTTAGCATCCAAGTCACCTGTTATTTTTATTATTATTATTATTATTATTATTATTATTATTATTAAATCGGATTTTATTCTGAGAAATAACTGTTTTTGGAGTTCTTAATACAATTCAATTACTTCTTTGTTTAGATTTTCTGAAGAGTCTTTTATTATGTTTATTAGTCCTCGTCTTTTTTAAAATTATGATATTATTATCTGCTCATTTACCCATTGATAGAATGGAATTCTACATTTTAACATTTTTCTCTCTGATACAATTGTTGTTCAGTCTTATGTTTCATTAGTTGTTTCTCTTCTAGTTCCTAATATTTTTGTTTAATCTATCGTATTCCCAGTAAAGGATTTAAAAGGTTCATAAGTACAGCTTGGTACGAGGTCACGAAATTGCTGGGTTGTGGCTCGGTGTACACAGGGTATAACTATGACGTGATGGAGTAGTGTGGGCTCTACATCTTGTTTCGAAACGTGTTGCACTATCTAGCATTGCTCACTGTCTGGCCTCGTTCGGTTCCTGCTAGTAGATAAGCCAGTGAACACTGAAAGAGAGCGCAGATATAAGAATGTCGAAAGGGTAGGCGTTCGGCACTGATCAAACTTGTGGATGACTCAAATGCCAGGAGCTCAGCCTATGCTTTCGATACAGCAAATATGTATCTTGTAATTAACTGCTATGAATTCTGAGTGAGTTTGGTTGATTTATGTTAATTGTCTTCTAAAGCTCTGCACATTATCATCCTTAATGGTTTAAATCGTGCTTAATGCTTTTATTTGTAAAAGTACAATCCCTTTTTATTTACTAATTACATTATGAAATAATTGTTTTATTGTGTTATATTATGTATTAGAACGATACATATGTCAATACATGATGTACTTTTGGAACAGATTATATCTCAAAGTGTGCACGTTTACACTACATACCCCTCCCCACTACTACCCGCTTTATACCGCTGACTGCTCTATATGCTCGTAACTGTGTGCGCAAAACTGAGTTTTATTCATAGATTCCAAACATTTTGTCATTTTTCCTTCTCTGGTTTTCTCCTCTTCGTTGAAAACTCGTAGTCAGTTGAGAAGCTAGTTACTTTGGGGGGGGGGGGTGGACCATCGCCTTGACGGTTTGATTCTGGGATATTCTGCAGGTTTGGAGATCTGTCCACCCCTGATTTGATTTTGAGGTATCCTTTCCCTATTCAGGTTATTCCTCACGTGATCCTGTGAAAGGAACCCCTAACCAAGTCTCCAGCATCAGGGAACCTGGAGCTCATGTAGGCAGGGACGCTACTTCCTGAAGTGAGGTTGCATATCTCCCTTTCTCATTACCCCCGGTTATCGCTACAGCATCATATATTGGAAATTAAATTTTGGAAATGAATTTCATTTTAACGAGCTGGATATTTTAATGTAGTTTACCAATTATACTGAAGTATTCAGTTCAAGGAGATTTTTCTAGGCTATTCCAGAAAATTCAAAGGTACATTTTATTTATCACTCAAATGTTTCTAATATACGATATTTTAATAAAAATAATTATACGCATTTTTCAGCAAAATATAAATAGCTTAGTGGGGAGGTTTTTTTTTTATTTGAAAGTTTTTAGTCGCATGTTTGGAAACTACTGAACTTAAATACTAAATTCAATATGAATAGAACATTATATTTTTTAACCACACTGTTCAGAGACAGATACGCGGAATGAAATAACTTTTCTTCGTAAAATATGTAAGTACTAAAAGAGTAATAATGATTATATTTTGTGCTAACAAATTAAGGTTTTGAAACAAATACAGCTGATGAGCTTTTGTTGGCTCTTAAGTGAGCATTTTCTGATAAGAAAATATAAAAAGCTCACGAAAGTAGAATTACGTGGGTTACTGATTAGGCCGACATATTGCATTTTGATCATTTCAGTTATACAAGCATTCTATAAATGCAGGGAGAATATGTTAACCTAACATTATTGAAATCAGTGGCGAAATAAAGCTCAGTTATGAAGCATTTCTCCTCTTTAACTTATCCTAAAATCATTTAAATCAGTGTCGAAATAAAGCAAAGTAGTAATGAATTTTTCCTTAACATTACTCAAATCAGTGTCAAGTATAGCACAGCAAAGAACATTTTTTCCACTGTAACTTATCGTGACAATAGTTATATCAGTGTCAAACTAAAGCACAGCACATGTAACTTAACCTTACATCAGTGCGGAAATAAAGCGCAATAATGAAGAATTCTTCCCCCCTCCCACCCCGTAACTTAACCTAATATTCCTTAAATCAATGACGAAAAAATCGTAATGAAGAATGTTCTCCCTATAACTAACCTAATATTTCTTAAATCAATGTCGAAATAAATCACATCAATGTGATTTTTCCCTGCAACTAAGACTAACATTACTTAAGCCTGTGTCGAAATAAACTGCTGTAATGAAAATCTTCCTCTATAACTAAGACTAACATTACTTAAGCCTGTGTCGAAATAAACTGCTGTAATGAAAATCTTCCTCTATAACTAAGACTAACATTACTTAAGCCTGTGTCGAAATAAACTGCTGTAATGAAAATCTTCCTCTATAACTAAGACTAACATTACCTAAATCAGTGTCGAAATAAACTGCTGTACTGAAAATCTTCCTCTATAACTAAGCCTAACATTACTTAAGCCTGTGTCGAAATAAACTGCTGTACTGAAAATCTTCCTCTATAACTAAGACTAACATTACCTAAATCAGTGTCGAAGTAAATCACAGTAATGGAGAATTTCCACCCTGTAACTTAACCTAACATTACTTAAATCCGCGTCGAAATAAAACACAGAAATAGAGGCTTTCCTCCTGTAACTTAAGCCTTTTTATTTGAGTCTGTTTCAAACTAAAACACAGTGATGGAGACATTTTCTCCTGTAATTAAATCAGTGTCTGAATAAAATACCGTAATGAAGAATTGCTATTTCTTTTTTCAGTTACTTAAAACCTTCAGAGATAATTGCAATCTCCAGAAATGTCTCGCTCAGAAACAACGCACGTGCTGTTAGAAAACGCCGAGGGATGAGAAAGCATCTAAAAATTAAATGGCATGCTTCGAACAATGTGAATACAGCTAAGTCTTGCCGCAACGTGGAGTAACTCTTGAGAGCCGAGAGCTTTGAAAAGGAACAAGAGCTGGCGTTCTTCCAGGAGTTTTGGGTTGAGAAAGGGTTGTCTGATGCAGAGCAGTCAAGTGGAAGTCCCAAGAACACTTCCCGCCGTGTACAGAATGAATGAAACAGGCGCAGACTGTCAAAAACTCGTAGTGACTGTAAATCGCAAACTTTTAGCATTAACTTGCTTTATTTACCTGTCTCTTGGAAATGTTGGTTAGTTACAGGTTACTTAGGAAACTGTTTTTCTTTTTGTTTTTGTTTTTGAAAGGTTTAAAAATCGTTTCATTCACATGATTTTCTACACCTGTTCTGCAAACAACAATTCTTAAAATGTACTTCTATCTGCATCATGCTAACCAAGCTAAACATAATTTCTTATAAGAGTTGTCTTATAGCTTGCGTCCTTATACGTAGAAGGAAATCGAGGGAATATACTAAGTTAAATTGATAGTGAAATCTTTTAAAAGCTGGTAGCTATGTGAAACAAAGTTCGGTTCTCTTTTATTTTGCTAGGAATAACATAAAAAATACATGAAACGAAACATTACTCCCCGTTTGAGAAAAGCTTAGTATGTGTATAAAATAAAAAATAATGTAATATAAAATAATGTGTATAACATAGAGCGTATTTAAACGAGATCTATAGTTTTTGCGTGTAAGTTTTATCTATCTCTTACGGCTTACTAGTTATTCAAAAGTCAACCAGAAAGAAGAGGTCTTCAGAGGATTGTCATAAAATTAATATATACATTTCCTTTGTAATGAAAATATCTTAAATATATGGTATTTTATACATAAAATCGTTAAGTCATTTTTGAGAAACTAAAATTTTTGTAAATTTTTCAATGTAAAGAGTAGTTAGGGTGGAAAAGAATTTTCTGAAAATCTTCGTGTTCTATTCTAAGAAGATACTGAACTTAAATATCAAGTTTGGTGTCTATCCGACTTTAGATTTTTGAGTTATGTTGTTCACACACACACATACACACACACGGACTAACGCAAGTACACGCACAGACCTTTTTCTAAATATCTTTCTTTTATTCAGGGGGTCTCAAAACATGTTTTTCTGGTATCGAACATTTCGATGGAATGCAATACCTTCTCTATCTACTGTGTAAATTGCACATACGTGATCAAGAAAATATAGATCATTCGGAATTTTTTATTTTTCTACGATATACCTATGTTGGGTGGACATATTGTCATGCAAAAAAGCGTCAAAAGTTTGCCAATTAATGATTATAACGAGAAAATTAAAAATCAAGACAATTTGTGTTTCTTTAAATTATACATTTGAACTGCCATCATAATAAATATTTATATATCTTAATTTGTTAAAGGAATACTTTTTGATAATTTTAAACACACTGTTTATAATAATTTATATCAATGTTAATTTTCCATTTTAATATTTGAATTGTAATGTTGCTATAATTTCATGTCCGGTGTTCAGCCCTATTTATCAGTCATAGTCATTTTACAATAATTCCTTTATTGTAGATCGTTGTCTAGTTTACACGTTGTTCTTTGACTCTGTTTATTGTCCATATCCATTTGTTTTTCACTATGTTAAAATATTGACCTAAATTCTTACAACCTTTATGGAACATTTCAGTTCTATCTGTATGCTCCTCTAACCTACAAAATTTCTTCTTTCCTCAAATATCAGAGAATTTCTTCTTCTCTCCAAATATAGTTTGCGTTTAAATATCAGGTGTTCTAGATCTTCATTTCCACCACATATAGAACTGATTTTGTGGGCTACCCTTCCTTAGAGTTCTTAATCCTTATACTCCTGTTCTAGATCTTCATTTCCACCACATATAGAACTGATTTTGTGGGCTACCCTCCTTAGAATTCTTAATCCTTATACTCCTGTTCTAGATCTTCATTTCCACTACATATAGAACTGATTTTGTGGGCTACCCTTCCTTAGAGTTCTTAATCCTTATACTCCTGTTCTAGATCTTCATTTCCACCACATATAGAACTGATTTTGTGGGCTACCCTTCCTTAGAGTTCTTAATCCTTATACTCCTGTTCTAGATCTTCATTTCCACTACATATAGAACTGATTTTGTGGGCTACCCTTCCTTAGAATTCTTAATCCCTATACTCCTGTTCTAGATCTTCATTTACACCACATATAGAACTGATTTTGTGGGCTACCCTTCCTTAGAATTCTTAATCCCTATACTCCTGTTCTAGATCTTCATTTACACCACATATAGAACTGATTTTGTGGGCTACCCTTCCTTAGAGTTCTTAATCCTTATACCCCTCTTCTCACCCATACAATGCCTCATTCCTCTTTACTATTTTTCCCTTTCTACGAACTTTCCATCGTTGTAAAGAAAACTAAATATCTCTTTTGTGATATCTCATTATATATATTTTGTATTTCTATATCCTCAAATCTCTTTCTTGGTGATTTCTAGAAATAATTTACGTTTCTTTTTCTTCTTTTCCAGATCTCTTCTAACCCATTGCTTTCCAAGCTATTTAGCTACCCATTGATCTTTAAGCTTACCTCTTCACGTTTTAAACACTATTTTAACAAATTTCTTTCTTCTCAGTTAAAGATTTTACACCAAATTCAATGCCCTTTCCATTATTTTTCCTTTTCTTGTCACTCTGTCCAACTCGCTGCTACCTGCCTAACAGTTGTATTTGGTAACCCAAGAATTTCTCTACAGAACATCCTGTGTACTTCGTCTGTGACTTCCCATTCTACTTCTAATCTCCATATTTCCATCCCATTCCTGTAACATTTTTGCCTCAGCCACAGTATATACCTTTTCTAAAATTAAATATTTATATTAGGTACTCTGTATAACTGCTGTAATTAAATATTTGAAAATGATCAGACATTCATTAAAAGTCTCATACCAATTTAACTCATAGGCAATATACATACAGTAACTCCTGCCATGAAGTATTTTTAAGTTAATAGCAGTTCATATTCAACGAGGAAAATAAAACAGACTTTCTGATATACAATTTTAGACATTTGTAGTTCTAATGTTGTACTGTCTCATAAAAGCGGTCTCTAAAAGTACATCCCTCATGACAGACTTATACAAGAAATGACCAGAAAAAGTTACAATAACGGTATATTTTATTTCGTACAACCAATACAGCCATTTGATTGTACATACATTAGATTACTTTTCCACATACTATCCATATAGGCTGAGGCACTTATCGCTTCGTGGGAAGAGCTGAATATTCCCTCTTGGTAAAAAAATCTATCCTTACATATTCAGCCACGTTGTTGCGAAGTGTTGCATCTCCTGCATTGAAACGAATCGTCGGTCTCCAAGTGAGGAGAAAGGTCAAAGTCGCTTGGATCTGGGTTTTAGGGAGAGTGGTCGATAATATTCCAGCAAAACTGCTTCAGTGGTCTTTGGGCTGTATGAGGTCAGTTGTCGTGAAGGAAGATTACATCCTCGCTAAGGAGTCCTGGCCTTTTCCTCCTGATTGCTTCGACCAATTCTGTCGTGGTCTTACTGTAACGGTCAGCGATCACTATGTGCCCTCTTTCCAAAAATTCGAGTATGACCCCAAGCTGTCCCAAAACACTGTGGCTATAACCTTCCAGGCATTGGCGCCACCTTAAACTTCTTTATCTTTGGAGAAGAGGGCTGTTTCCACTCTATTGACCACTGCTGGTATATAATGGTGGATCCCTGTGTGTGGCCCGAGACAATACAATGAAGAAAATTGTTTCCTTCCGTGAAGTACCGTTGCAAAAGTTGCACACTTGCCCCCAGCGCTTCCCCTTGTGTTGGTTGGAAAAATTTTGTGGAGCCCTTTGGGAATAAACTTTCCGGTACTGCAGAATATCATGAAGAATGTGATGGATTTAATTGTTTTTTCATATAAACCGTGTGTAGGACAGGAGTTGGATAGGTAGAGTCTATGAATCCTAGGACTTAAAATACTTACAATACAACATTGTAAGTCGCTATGTCCTCTCAAAATAATTTGAAATCACCTTGTGGTTTACCGAGAAACGATAATGTAACAATTGAAATTTTTATTTAACATTTTGAAAAACAGAGTGTTTCAAAAAGAATATACGCATTTCGAATGCATATATTTATTAAACTTTAAGACATGCGAATATGAAACTTTGCACACATATGTATGAACCTCTCAAGTTCGGATTACAGATGTTTAATATGTCCTCCACCAGCGCTGTTTCCACTCTATTGACCACTGCTGGTATATAATGGTGGATCTCTGTGTGTGGCCCGAGACAATACAATGAAGAAAATTGTTTCCTTCCGTGAAGTACCGTTGCAAAAGTTGCACACTTGCCCCCAGCGCTTCCCCTTGTGTTCCCGGCTATGGAATTAAATTTGTCAGTCTCCGCTGGTGGAGGACATATTAAACATCTGTAATCCGAACTTGAGAGGTTCATACATATGTGTGCAAAGTTTCATAGTCGTATGTCTTAAAGTTTAATAAATATATGCATTCGAAATGCGTATATTCTTTTTGAAACACTCTGTTTTTCAAAATGTTAAATAAAAATTTCAATTGTTACATTATCGTTTATTTTATATAACTTCTACAAACTGTTTTTAAGAAGGCTTATTACTTCTCTACCACATATAGTAGGGAGAGGAAGTATTGCATTGCACCCAAAAATTCGATACCGAGATTTCATCGGAAATACATTTTTCAGGCTCCTTGAATAAAAAAAAATAAGAAAAGGTCCTTGTGTGTCTGTGTATATGAACATCATAACTCAAAAACAAAAAAAGTTGGTTAAATACCAAACTTGGAATTTAGGTGCAGTATCTTCAAAATGTGCGGCATGAACATTTTCAAAAGAATTCCTTTATCCCAAACTACCCTTTACATAGAAGATTTTCCGAAATTTATATTTTATCAAAAATGACAACGATTTTGATTAAATACCACCTACTAAATATATTTTTTATGAAAAATTAAATATATGTGTTGACATTTCTGGGAATTATCTCTGAAGTTCTCTTCACTCTAGATGAGATTTGTATAATTGGTGGACAGACAACAGATAGACAAAACCTTACTACACAAAAAATGTACATCTCATTAAAGCAGACAATTATGACACATATATTTTATTATTTTTATCTCCTTTATTATTTTATTTATTTATTTATTTATTTTGGGAGGGGGGATTAGCCACATACGAAATTTTCCTTGTTATTAGTTTAAATTTTTCACTGCTTATGATTTGATCAAATGGGAAATCATTATTCGTTGTTTTTCAATCCAGGTCATGCAGGAAGAATGGAATTTCAAAGCCCTCATGTAGCGAGCCGCTCTTAAAAGATTTGAGTATTGCTTAAAGTGTACGCGTAGCCTAGTATATTTCTTTGTCCCTCTTGAACTTTTAAGAAAATATGTAGTTAACGTATTTCTGTTAATGTTTAACTTGATTAACATGAAGTAGATAGAATAATAGGCTTTTTAAAGATAGTCTGTTGCAGAATGGATACAGATAGTCATGAAGAAACACATGTGATGCTTTTGCTATTTAGTTCACGCTAATGGAGAGAAACCTGTGCAGAAATAAATTCATTGCACATTTGTTGAAGGTCCAAGAGGAAAACTGAAATGATGGTTAGAGTTTAAAAATAACTCATTATACGCTTACCTAGAAATTTGATACTATTTCCACGGTATCGCGAGAAACAGCTGAAAAGCAATAGCACTGTAAAATAAAAAAAAAAGTATTGAACATTCAAACAAATAGCTACGATTATGCCAAAAATTCATGTACGTTTCTGTCCGTCTCTTACGGTCACACAGAATTATATAACATTCCTCCTGAATTGAGAAGACTCCAGAGTCTATTCCCAGACAATTCAAGAGGTACCGTTTATTTTCATGCAAACATCTTGCACATGATATTTTAACCAGTTGTTGGAGCGATTTTTGAGAAAATAGACAATTTCAAAAATCGTATTTTTTATTTAGTTCGGGATGGGGAATTTTCCTAAATAATTCGTCTGAAACATCTTGGAGAATTTTAACTTAAATAAGAAATTTCGTATTTATCGTCTTTTCGTTTTGGGTAATGCTATTTACAGACTGATACGAATCGTTTTAAAATGCCTTTTTACTTTCTCTACACGTACTATGCACGTTGTATAGAGAAGGTAGTGTAATGTACCCAAAAATTCGATACCGAAATTTCACGGGAAATACATGTTTTGGGTTCCCTGAATCCAAAAATAGAATTTTTTGTAAAAAAGTTCATGTGTGTGTCTGGACAGTATAGCTCAAAAACGAAAAGACCATTAAATAGGGTTGTATTTTATCTCCCTTGCTATTTAATCTCTTTCTGGATGATATTACTGAATCAATGATAGAGAATATCCAAGCACCAGTAGTAGCGGATTTGCAGATCCTAGCACTTTTATACGCGGACGATTTAGTATTGTGCTCTACGACAATTAACGGATTGCAACGAGGACTAGACACACTTAAGAATTATTGCGATGAATGGCTACTTACAGTTAATGTGAATAAGACTAAGGCAATGACTTTCAAAAATGGTTCTGTTTATAGCAGGGAGGAGACTTGGACCGATACTGGACAATGCTAAATCTTTTGTATACTTAGGACTCACATTTACAATGAACGTAAATGGACAAAACACATTGACAGCACGAAACACAAGGCAAGAGTGAAAGCGGCGGAAGCTCTCCACGCTGCAGAATTCCAAATATATCCATAACCTTAATGGAAACTGTAGGTCCACGATGACATATGGAGGAGAAATATGTGGGTGGGAACAAACAGGGAATATGGACCAAGTGAGGACCCAATTTTTGAAAGGAATTCTGGGTGTAGGGAGAAGTACGGCAAACTACGGAATAATGAGGGAATTCGGGGCGCATAGAGCAACGATAGTGCAAAATCAGAACAGTTAAATATTGGATGAGAATCGTTCACGGAAACTAATCTCTAATTAGGGCAGTCTGCTACCGTGAACAGTTGCGAATGGATGGTAATTCGACGTGGGCATCAAAATTAAAGAAAGGGTTGGAAACCATTGGGATGGAATACATTTGGATGGCGGGGCAAGCAAACAGGTGGAGTATTTGAAGAAAAATTAAGAACCGCCTCTGTGATATTGACAGACAGCAAATAATTGCGCAATGCACGGAGAAGGTTTAATTAGATATACAGTCTGGGCTAAAATCGGAGCGGGGTATGGAGCACTACATCAAAACAGGTACCAAACTCATTAGAGAGTGGATTAGACTAGGAAGGAGCATGGAGGAGCACAAAATTGCTGACCAGAATGGTACGAAAATCTGTCCCATTTGCGAGGAGGAAGAGTTGTGGACCCACATCTTGGCAAGATGTAGGGGTACGAAGAGAAGGCGGGAAAACTATTTACCGTGATTTTTTACCACCGCGAATGTAGGGCTGGAAGTATGTTGGACGATATTGGCAGGCACGGAAAACATGGATGGGCTAGGTAAATTTATACTTAAGGCAAGACAGCTGAGATCTGAGGAGGTTGCCAATAGAGAAGTGGGGGGGGGGGAGGAATAAAAGCAACTAAACAAAAGTGACTACAATGTTCTACATACATATTTTTATGTTATACTTGGGTCACTGTTGTGTTATGGTTTTATATATTGTATATATATATATATATATATATTATGTGTATAATATTTCTTTTAAGTGTATCTATTATAAGAGAATAATATTTATTATTATCTATTATGAAGGTGTACTCTATGCTGTAAATTTAAATTGCTGTATTTGAATATCTTTGTCTTTTTATTTTCGTGTTTATTCTTTTAATTCTTGGTTGTTGTTTTAATATTGCTTTTTAGTGTGTATTACAAAGGCACGTACGGTTTGTGGACCCGTGCGATTGTTGAAATTCAATGTATGATATTATGTCAATAAATACACTTATTCATTCACCAAACTTGGTATTTAAGTGTGGTATCTTCCAAGGATGTGACACGAAGATTTTCAAGAAAAAATCCCCCACACCCAACTACCCTTTACATGGAAATTTTTTCGAAAATTTTTATTTTCTCAAAATAGCTCAAATATCGTATATTAATGATATTTACTTGACATATGAAATGTATATTTTGACATTTCTGGGAATAGTCTCTGATGAACTACTTTATTCTGGATGAATTTTACGGAATTTTGTATAATGCTAAACCGTAAGAGATGGACAAAAACTTATCACATAAAAATGTAGAGCACGTTAAAACACACAATTTATGTCATATACATTTTTTTCGTGGAGTTGATCGTTTTTAAGATATTCCTTGTTTTTTGTTTCAGATTTGAAAAATGTATACTTTTCTCATACGGGAATTTGTCAACTCCTGAACACACAAAGGAACTTCAGTCAGATGGCAACTAGCTCTTGAGCATCACATTAACCTATGCTACTTCTTTATTTCGCTTCTATTTACAAGGAAGCAAATAATAAGACTATTTCTGCTAATTTGTTCTCGATTAGTATGAAGTAAATATAAGCATAAGCTTTTTAACAATAATTTGTTGCACAAATGGAGAGAAAGTTATGTGAATGGAAAACCTCAGATTTTTGTAATTATGGGCCTCAAAACATGTATTTTGGTGCTTTCCAAATTGAATTTACTTCCTCTTATCTTTAATTGTAAGTACTGACGTAAAAATCGATTATACTGTGTTATTTACAAACATATATTGGACTAATGCTTCAAGCTGACAATTGTTCATCCAAATTAGGAACCCAAGAACTGCTAATTGTAAGTCAGTAAGAGAGTACGATGTAGTTTTTCTTTTTTTATCATTACAAATCGTTTATTTCGTTGCTGGTGATCTGCGAGGCGTCGTAGCGGAACAAAATGTTAGTTGCCGAGTCAACAATGCCAACGTTCTCATTAATACGGTAATAAGTCTGTCTTTAAGTGCACTTATAATGAATGAGAGAATCGCTTGCAATGCAAACCATGCTGTTATCCGAAAAATCAATAAAGTGACTTGTAGTAGTGCTCCTCAACTGTTTTCCATTCGCTCTAAATTGCTCGAAGGGAAATCGTTATAAAGAGGCGTCGAGAGCACGAATACCTGCTTCACTACTAGCAAATGAATAAAACTGTGGAATTGCACTTTTCGAGGAAAAATACTAAATCAATTAGTTGTAAAAATCTAATATGTTACATTCGCATGACTTTCTCTAGCTATTTTGCGACAAACGTTGGTTACAAAAGCATATCATTCTATGGTGACCTGGGTAGCTCAGTTGGTTAGGCGCTAGCTTGCCCATCTGAAGGTCGCGGGTTTGAACCCGGACCAGAAAGTTGGTTATTAAGTGTACTTAAAAGAAACAGCCATATATTAGTGCTGGTCTCCAGGCCGCGCTCGCTAAAGTGTCTGGCTTTGGTGTTTCGTGGCGCAGGGGATCGTAGGTTCGAGTCCCGCCTTGGGCATGGGTGTTTATATGTTTGTGACATGTGTATATGTGTGTGTATTGAAACAGCGAAACGGTAATCAATCAAAAAACAAAATAAATTTAGGGGAAACAATATTTACCGGCATATAAAATAACTCCTGCGGGACGAAATTCCGGCACATTGAATGTGCTGATATGATCCTGGCAATTGACAGCATCGTTAACAAAAAAAAAATATTTTAAAAAATTCTATGTACTTCATACTAATCGAGATAACCAATAGCGTGCGTTTCTTTGGAACAATTTAGGAATTATTATTATAACCTACTTACTTTAAAGTTATGCTTGATAATGATTAGTCGACGGGGTAGGGGTACATTGTTGACAAGACTAGTTTGTCAGCTGTTTTCCTGTATGATTATTCTTATGAGAAATTCGTGAAATATAACTTCTGTTTGCATGGCTAGTGAGTTTATCAACTGCAAAAATCAACTTTTGTATGGTATCATGTTGATTTATGGTTATAGCCAGTTCTTTAGTAGGGCACTTTGTGTTATTGGAGCATAATTGCGAAGAGTTTGATTGGGAATTTGGAGCTGGCTATATTTTCTTTAGCTATAGTGTGTTCGTATGATGTGGTATGAACATTTCAGTAGTATTCATAGTTTGTGAGATTTCCTGGAGAGCTGGATCATATGTAACTAACTTGCAATGTGATATTTCAATTCTTGTGGAACTTGACATTATTGTTTATAAATCCACTGCCTTTTGTTGTAACCTTTTGTATATTTTACGGGACGGAAGGTGAATATGGCAAATATTTGTATTAGAGTTTGATCCACTATTTTCAGTTTTTTCGCTATTTTCTAATGTTATGTTCATGAGGAAATTTCACGATGTTTTATGATGACTAATATTCCTTATGTTTGGTGATTATTTACGTAACAGATCACACAGTTGAACCCCCTCTGTCCTGCCCGACTATACACGGTGTGATGTAAAGGAGCAATATTGATTGCACTGAAACTTCAACCTACGTAACCATTTGTGTGGAACAAATTATTATTAATTTAACTAATAGTTGGTTGAACTATGAAGCCTGGGACTTAAAATACTCACAAGATTGTAAATCGCTATTGTGATATGTCATCTTGAAATAATTGGAGATCATTTTGTGATTTAGAGGGGAAATGAGTGAGTTGGGGAATTTAATGATCGCTCAGTGGTTAGAGCAACGGCTAGAGACAGAGAGATCCGTGGTTCAAATCCCAATTATAGCATTGCTATAGCTACAGACTGACTCTACCTATCCTGCGTAAGCATATGTTTTTTGTTTTCACACATTATTTGATTAGGGGTTTTCCTGGGGTACTAGGCGAATGCTGAACTTCTTGTCCCTTCATTTCATCCAAACGGTCTCTTTCAGGGTTTTAAAAGTCGGCGGTGGTGGCACCCTTACATGGGGGTGAATGCACTTTGGAAATAAATTTCTCGGACCTGTTTCGCTCGCCCGTCGATAACACTCATATCATCCGCTCAATAAGCTATGGCGTGTGCAGTGTGGAATCCCTTTTGGTATCAAACACATACACACAGAACTGATAAAATTGTAACAATACATGAGTGTTGCAATGTATTGTATCACTTAATGATGCAGCTACAGATTTGCCACTGGAGCGAGGTTCGCAATTGTTTCGTGGGGCGTTTTCCTCCAGGAGATTCGTAATCTGCTCCAGCTCTGAGAAGTGTTTTCTAGACTTCATACAAATAAGAGGGCACAAGTCAGTCAGAGAGTGATGGCGTACAAATCAAATTTACTTCCTGTTATTGCGTTTGCTGTGCAAATGAACGACTCCGTGAGCAGAGGCAGCATTTTGTTGGGAGAAGACATGTTGACATTTCTAATCACCGAAACATTCGTGCAATTCATTCAACATAAAATCCAATTGCTTTTTAAGTTAATTTTTTCATAAAAGAAGTCTGAATAGCACATTTGAATACGATTCCAAGGATGCGATTTGGTTAATGTGTTAGGGCTACTAAAATGTAAAATAACTTTCGTAGAATAAAACCTGGCGCACAGGCAACGGTAATATGAACCTGGAGTTTTTAAAATATAACATAATTATTATTATTATTTAAAGAATCCATCACTTCTTCAATATTCACGATATTTTTACTTTCTCTACACGTAATATATACATAGTATATAGAGAAAGCATTGCGTTCCACCCAAAACTCGATACCGACCGTTTTAGCGTCTCCTGTATCCAAAAGAAGTATTTTCAGAAAAAGGTCGTGTATGTTTGTGTGTGTGTCCGTGTGTCTGTGAACACGATAACTCAAAAACGAAAAGTCGGTAAAATACCAAACTTGATATTTAAGTTTAGTATCTTCCAGGGATGCGACTCGAAGATTTTGAGAAAAAGGCCCCCCCCAAACTATCCTTTACATGGAAAAAAAATTCGAAAATTTTGATTGTCTCAAAAATGGCTCCAACGATTTTGACTAAAATACCGTATAATAAATATATTTATATGGAAAATAAAATGTATAGCTTGAATTTTCTGGGAATATGCTCTAAGGACCTCTTTATTCTGAATGAGCTTTTCTGAATTTTGCGTAACTGGTAGATCACGTTAAAACGCACAATTTGTCATGTAATTTTTTTTTTTTTTTTGTGGAATTGAGCATTTCTGAGATAATCATTATTTGTTTCAGATATAAAACACTTAAATTTATTCGCGCAGAAAGTTGCAAACTCTTGGCTCTACATAGAAACGGATTTCAACCACTTTGCAACCAGATTATGAAAGGTTTGACTGTCATTTTAGCCTAGTGTATTCCCCGATTTTTTTCTACTCACAAGGAGGCAAATAATTACCACAATTTCTGCTAATGTTTATCCATATTATCATAAAGTAGATAGAAGAATATGATTTTTAACAATAATTTGGTATAGCGATGTAGAGAAAGCCAAGCGAATGCAACACATCAGATTTTTATAATATTCATTGCTTGAGGAACCCTTTTCCTATTTTGTATAGGGTCAATCATCAAGAACATAAATCTTGTAACCTTAGTTTCTGATAATCTCTCGTAGCTTCAGAGTGCCCTTTAAATCAGTAAAACCTTGCATTAAAAGTGTCCTTGAAATAAAACCCACTCTTGTTCAAAGCAAAATGGCGGGTTTTTTATTTATATTTCCACTAATTTCTGAAAATGGATAAGATACATTTTGAAAATAAACACTTCAGTTAATTGATACCATAGGAGTGTGAATAATCCACCCTGTGGAGAGGGGGAAAATTTGAGACATATTGTGCAAAATTCAGAGAAACAGAATTATTAAAACATCTGATGTGTTCCATTCACACGTCTTTCTCCACATCTCTACAAAACAATATAAATAAAACGCTTATGCTTCTATTTACCTCATGCTAATTGTGTTATGACTTACTTCCTAAGTAGAAGGGTAATAAGGGAGTATCATAGGTTAAAGTGATAGTCAAAAGCTGGTTACTAGGTGACTGAAGTTCCTTTGTTTGTATGGACAAGAGTTTACAAATTCCTGTATGAGAAAAGTTTAAGTTTTTCAAAGCTGAAACCAATAACAACGAATATCTCAAAAACGATCAACTCCAAGAAAAAAATGTATGTGGCATAAATTGTGTGTTTTAACGTGCTCTACATTTTTGTGTGTTAAGCTTTTGTCCATCTCTTATGGTTTATGAGTAATGCAAAATTCCGTAAAATTCATTCAGAATAAAGTAGTCCTGAGAGAAAATTCAGTCCCAAAAAATGCAAGATATACATTTTATTTGTTAGGAAGTACATGTTTTAGGACCTGCTGAATCCAGAAAAAGCATTTTTAGAAAAAGGTCCGAGTATGCCTGTTAAATACCAAACTTAGTATTTAAGTTTGGTACCTTTCAAGGATATGACACGAACATTTTCAAGAAAATCCCACCATCCCAAAACTACCCCTTACATGGAAAATGTTTTGAAAATGTTGATTTTCTCAAAAGCGCTAACGATTTGATTAACATACCACATATTCAAGCCACCTCCACCACAAATGAAATATATATCTTGAATTTTCTGGGAATAGCTTTTGAAGAACTGTTTATTCTGGATGAATTTTGCTGAATTTTACATAACTAGTAAACCGTAAGAGATATACAAAAACTTACTGCACAAAAATTTAGATCTCATTAAAACACACAATTTCTGTCATATGCATTTTTTCGTGGAGTTGACCGTTTTTGAGATATTCCTTTTTATTGATTTCAGTTTTAAATTACTTGCACTTTTCTCATTTGGGAACTTGTCAATCCTGGCCAGGCAAAGAAACAGATTTCAGTCCCATAGGAAACACATTTTAAAACATCTGATTGTCGATTTAGCTAATGTATTTCATTATTTCCATTCTACTTATAGGGAACTAAGCAATAAAACAGTTTTTGGTAATATGCATTTATTCGATTAGCATGAAATCAAGTCCCCACAAGTCTGGTTGCGCAGTGAGGTATGCGTGTCGGAAATAGAAGCTTTTGTTGGAGGGCAGAAGATGTGCGAGGTCGCGCGCAATACATTGGTTGTAATGGGAAAACAGTGACATTTAAAACAGCTGTAATTACATCATGAAGATAATTGCGACAACACGTTCTTTATGATCATCAGCATTTAAGCACGGGCATTAGATCTTGAATGTCCGGTTGGGAATTGAATAAAATCACTTCATTGATTAAAGGGAATTTCATCCCACAACTGAACAAAACAAAAGTAAATATTATAATTGAAGTTAAATATCGCTTACTTGCACATAAAGTGCTTTACAAAACGGAATGTAAGCATCACCAAAAGTATAACTTGAATTTAAATCTGTTTTTCGCAGTTTCTTCTTACTGATTCCATATATACTGTCTGCTTTTTACTTTCTCTACACGTGATCTACCTACTTAGCGTATAGAGAAGGTATTGCACTCCACCCATAAAAGATACCTAATTTCATCAGAAGTATACGTTTTAGAGTCCCCTGTATATAAAAAAAAAATTAGGAAAAGGTCCGTGTTGGTGTGTGTCCATGAACACGATAACTCAAAAATAAAAAGTCGGTAAAAAATCTAACTTGGTATATAAGTTTAGTATATTCCAAGGATGCGACACGAAGAATTTGAGGCAAATCCCCCCAGCATAAACTATCCTTTACGTGGAAAAAATTCGAAAATTTAAATTATCTGAAAAATGGCTTTAACGATTTTAATTAAAATACCGTATATTAAAGATATTTACATGCCAAATAAAATGTATATGTTGAATTTTCTGAGAATAGTCACTGAGATATCTTTATTCAGGATGAATTTTGCTGAATTTTTCATAACTAGTAAACCGTAAGAGATAAGGGAAAAAAAAAAAAAAAAAAAAGATACTGCACAAAAAATGTAGATCTCGATAGAACCACAATTTACTTCATACACATTTTTTCGTGGAGTTGACCATTTTTGAGAAATTCCTTGTTATTGGTTTCTGTTTTAAAATATTTACTCATACGGGAATGTGTCAACTTCTAGCCCTGCAAAAAAATGCATTTCATACATATGAAACCAGTTTTAAAATATTTGACTGTCGTTTTAGCTTTTTTCCCCTTCTATTTACAAGGAAGTAAGTAATATGATCATGTCTGCTAAACAATTAGTATGAAGTAGATAGAAGAATAAGCTTTTAACAAAAATTTGTCACAGATATACATTCAGAAATTCACATGAATGGAACACATCAGATTTTTACTTTAATGCACAAAGTCGTCAACAAGAATTATAAACAGGAGTTGTTAAGAGTGTCTCCGTAGTAAAGCGGTCAAAATGCTGAATTAAAAATGCAAAATTTGCTGAGCTCGATTCTAAGCTGATGAAGGAATTCTTATTTAAATATTGTGATTCCAAGAGTCTGGAAATACAAATGCGATATTTAATGTGTGTTAAGTTAATTGAGAAGTACATTTTTAATGTATTCTTCAACAATCTAAGCAGTTGTTATAGACCATATTACCTAAGGCGGTATGTAAATAAAAACAAACATAAATAAAGCGCTTTAGCAGAAAAAAAAAAAGCACATGCGATACTGGATTTTCAGACAGTATAAACATAAAATGAATGGGAAATTAGATATCTGTATTCCTCTTCAGTAAACTTTATTCAAGACGTTAAGTAAACATTTGTGTTAGATGGATAAGATAGGCACATTAATAATGTGCACCTCAGGAGAATATGATCTATGCTTCCTGAAATAGTTCATAAACAAATATAAAATTAGAATTAATTACTACTTTATGTATTAAATGTTATGCAAAAATAATTAAACCCTACTAAGAATATCTGAGACCCTCACCTATTGATTCATAAACAAAATTGATTTAGAGAGATGCTGTCCGACTATTTTCTTGTGCAGCACACTGCTGTAAGATTTTGCTGCATGATGACACCTGATTTTTGCATAAAAGTTCACCACCAAATTCTTAAATTGTGGTTTTCAGGGTATTGAAAGCCTTTACAGCGTACTGAACATAAGGCAAAAAGCATGCTCCACCCTCCAGTTGAGAATGCGCAAGAACTTTCAATTTGTGCCAGCAACACTAGCGCCAGCGGTGTGTCTAGGTAACTAGTTCCAAGGTATTTGCACAAAATAGAAGAATAAGCTTAAAAACAATAATTTGTTGCAGAGATGTAGAGAAAGTTACATGAATGAAACATAATATTTTTGTAGTACTTTTCCTTGTTCCAATAATAAATAATCCTATTTATCCTCAATCAATCTTCGTTTATGTTTCTATTCATGAGTGAATATGCAACGCATTAATCTATCCATCCCCGGTATGCGTTCCTTATGGGCTGCTATTGTTCCAAATATACTTTATAAAGTTCATCATATTCTTTTTGTTTCCACCTTGCAGGAAAAGCTATTTATAAAATTAGCAACTTGATTAGCTAACACCTAGCTTGTCTACACTGTGACGAACTGTTGACGTTAGTGGTTATCTTTTATGAATTAGTTTCCCTGCTAGTAAAACTTGGGGAGATCCAAAGTGATCGCTGACAGACAGTGTGCTGTCTCAGCTGATAAGGTGTGTCTGCCTCTCTGCCAATAGATTCACGCTCCGTAAGCAATAATGTCATCCTTGTTGCAAGATGTAACAAACATTCCTCAGCGCAGTTTCAATTGGCGTCGAGCAATGATAGTAACTCTGTCTTTAGAAACAACGATGAAGATGAAGTTGAGAAGATGATTTAGGAGAAGAGTCCTGCCTAGCGACTGAGAGGTTTGGTGCTGTAGCCATGGACAGGACGAAGTGGCAACAGTGTGACGGGACGGCCATGAGGTAAGACAACTGTAAGGGATCGCTGTGGATCTCTCCGAATTTGCTTTTGTAATTAACTAGCAGCTTGAGAAGCTGGTATGGCAAATCACCACAAGCCACTAGCTTGTGATTGGCTGATGGCCACACTTCTGCTCTTCGCTGCTTTGGAGATGTTTCCTTATGGAACAGTGACACCATTGAGTTTTAGCAGTGATTTTACCGTGTGTTTACAGCACAGATACTGGAGCTTTGAGATTATTGTGAATTGAATGACGAAGGAAAAGGAGAGCAGATGATTTCATGACATCATTACACACAGCGGAAGGAGTCATGAAAGTCATCGTTTAACCGGAGCACTCCAATACCGCTGATAGGTACAACTACGTAAACATTTCTGATGTGTTCCATTCACATGACTTTCTCTACTAACAAATTGTTGATAAAATGTTTATGAATTTATTTATTTCATGCTAATCGAGAAAAAATTAGCAGAAATAGTCTTATTACTTGCTTCCTTGTAAGTAGAAGCGAAATAAGGAAGTACCATAGATTAAAATGATAGTCAAAAGCTGATTGCTATGTGACTGAAGTTCCTTTGTTTGTATGGACTAGAGTTGATAAATTCCTGTATGAGAAAAGTGTTACGTTTTTCAAGGTGAAACCAAATAACAAGGAATATCTCAAAAACGATCAACTCCACGAAAAAATGTATATGGCATAAATGATGTGTTTTAATGTGTGCTACATTTTCTGTGTGGTAAGTTTTTGTCAATTTCTTACGGTTTAGCAGTTATGCAAAATACCGTAAAATTAATTCACAATAAAGTAGTCTTTATAGGCTATTCCCCGAAAATTCATGATAAATCTACATTTCTTTTGTTAGGTAAATATCTTTAATATACAATATTTTAATCAAAATCGTTAGAGCCATTTTTGAAAAAATCAATTTTTTTTAAAAAAATGTTCCATGTAAAGAGTATTTGGGGGTGAGGGGGATTTTTTTTTGAAAATCTTCGGGTCGCATCCTTGGAAGATACTGAACTTAAATATCAAATTTGGTGTTTACGACTTTTCGTTTTTCAGCTGCCCACAAATGCACACGCACCACACATACACGCACACACATACACACGGACATTTTTCTATTTTTTTTTTTTTTTTTTTTTTTGTATTCAGGAGGTCCCAAAACATGTATTTTCGGTGAAATCTCGGTATTGAATTTTTGGATGCAATACAATACCTTGTCTATACACTAAATACATAGTACGTATAGAAAGTAATAAGAATGTACCTAAATTTCAAAATATCCACAAGTGGCTAAATGGAACACAGAAAAGAGTTAAAATACAAACTGTGGATTTTTACTTTATCTAGCACATACATAGATAGTACTTAGGTATAGAAGGTATTTGCATTCCACCCAAAAAAAACTTGGGTTTCACTGGAAAAACGCGTTTTAGGGTTCCCTGAATCGAAAAAAAAAATTGGGAAAAAGAGAGAGAGAGAGAGAGAGAGAGAGAGAGTGTGTGTGTGTGTGTGTGTGTGTGTGTGTGTGTGTGTGTGTGTGGATGGAGATATTATTTAGGTTCAACTTCTTCCGAGGATGTGACAGGAAGATTTTCAAGAAAGTAAATCCACTCCAAACTGCCCTTCACATGGAAAATGTTTCGAAAATGTTGATTTTTTCAAAAATATCTATAACGATTTTGATTAAAGTATCGTATATCAAAAGACATTTACATGACAAATAAAAGGTCTAACTTGAATTTTCTGGGAATAGCATCTGAAGCAGTGATGCCAGCTTAGTCCTTTTATGCTATGGTTAAATATAGTCTTGTTGAGAGGCAAAATATCTTTCCAGCTATTTTACATAATGTCTGAGTCAATATTTAATCTTTTCTAGCTGTTTTAGTTTCCGTATCTTATTTTAAAATTAACATCACTGAAACATTAAAAAGGAGGTTGATTAATGTATTTTACAATTTAAAAAACTGATCTTAAATAAAAAATGTTATTTACAATCTTAATAAATTGCCACATTTTATTGTTTGCACAACAACAGGAGATTGGGGATTCAAAGGTTCCAATGAAAAACATTTCTCTGAGTTGTAACCTATAGCGATTTTTTAGGTACAAGTTCAAATTTGTGTGGTCAGCGAGTGCTGAATTCCCGAGTTTTTAAAAAAAAAATGTTTTTCTACTATAACCATTCTACAAAAATACTGATGAGCATTTTGTTAGGAAAAGAGAGAACTTTTTCCTGAATAACAGAAATTCCTTTTGATAAAAGAGGAAAATTATTATACAGCTTTAGGAAATGTCTGCCATATCATTGATTGTCATACATTTAATGATTATTTATACGCTGCTCTATATCTAACCATTTCTTGCATTTTGACCGTGAACTTTTCGTCACAAAGTTTTGGCAACACTGTACCCTCAACGTTTCTCATGCTAGGCACAAACAGCTGGCTTCTATAGGATTACCGCATAATGCCGTTCGCTGTAAAACTTACGTTCACCGGGAAAATTATTAACTGATTAGTCATTTCAGATTTTGGTTTAACCTTTAGGCATGGTGCCGTTCCATTAGGGAATGTGGGCGCCACGTGTCAGGTTAAAAATTCTTATGAACATGCATTGGTTAGTTTCACTCATTCTTTCTCTCTCGGAACTGAAGGCTATGATAGTGTTAATATACTGAAGTTAATATTATTATTATTTACATGACTGCCCATTTAGTATTAGAAGGAGAGCTTAAAATCCCCGTAGAGCGAATTACTATTTCACCTAGTTTCTGAGTGTAAAGGTAGCTATAATTTTAGGGCATTTTCATTGTCAAGAATTATGAATTTATAGGCTTTTAGAATAGTACAATCGCTGTTTTCAATGCCTTTAAATGCTATTCAGTTATGTAAAGCTATGCAATAAACACTATTTTTATTGTTCTCACAGATTTCAAATCAGTTGCATATAGCTACGGGTTCTGTAGGATGTAACGCTGGGTTATATTACAACATTTGGATGGCATTGCCAACATAATCTTCCTTTCATATTTCTGCTTGAAAATCTTGTGTAATTTTGAGTTCAGATTTCAATATATATGCATATATATAAAATACACATCACTTGATAATGAATTGGAATAATGGATTTCTTATGGCGAACCCATCCTTATATCGTTGAACTTCCACTTGTATTTTAATAACCATTGTCAACTTTTAGCTTTCCATGCAGGCCTCAGGTTATTTATTTTGCGGGGCAAATCTTATATTCCCATATATTTTCCACCCCAGTTTTATGCTATGTATACCATTCTTAAATATTACGTCACAACACTTTGGTTCTATGAACCGATGATAATTTTTCACTCATTAGATATAGTAAATTCGAATAATCCTACTTCCTGCTGCACCCATCTATATTTGATATCTCGTTGAGGCTGGGTGTAATATTAACGCTGTTGTACATGGCAAAATGAATACATTGTTTAATAGTGTCATTTAGTATAATTTCATCGTGTCAACCCATGATATTTCTAATGGGCGTATCCCCAATCCTAACATTAAAATCCCCTAGTAGTATTAAACAGTAGTTGCTAATCATCCTGTTAATATCACTCTAGAATTTCTAATTTATTTTTTTTATTGGCCCATACTGTGGAATGTTGAACCACTATAAATGTTGCATATCTCTCGTAAATTTTATTGTCAGTTTTAGAATTCTTTCACTCATATAATCATTGCTATGAATTCTTCATTTTCATTGCTTTTTACTCATTACATCTATTACTGCAGAAAAACGCCTTGAGTACTCCGTAATATACAAGGGTCGGCTGATAAGTCCCGGACCTCACACAGATATGACGCCACTAGGCCAGTTAGACGATAGCATCGTAAAGTTTAACTCTAGGTTAGCTTGTATCCATAGTTACAGGTCAATATCTGGTTTAGTTTTTGAATGAAAGCATTTTAAACAATACAACTTTAGTTTTCACGAAAATGGAGGATTTGGAAAAACGAGCAGTGATTAAAAACTTCCATTTGAAAGACTTAACGCCTAAAAAAATCAAGGCGGAAATGGACACTGCATAGAAAGACTACTTCAATGGTTAAAAGGTGGGTTGAGAATTTAAAATGGGACTTACGAGCATTAGTGAGCGAGCCTCTCTGGACGCCCTGTAGAAGTGACAACTTCAGAGATCATGGAAAAAATTCATTGTTTAGTACTGGAAGACCGCAGATTAAAGTTGTTTGAGATAGCAGAGGCTGTGAACATATCAAAATAACGTGCAGGTAATATTTTAAGCTATGTTTTGGGCTTTCATAAGGTCTGTGCAAGATGGGTGCCGCGTTGTTGACACTTAACCAAAAGTTGCAAAGAAAAACTGCTTCTGTTAATATTGTGAAGCTTTACCGTAAAAATCCCAGTGAATTTTTGAGACCACTTATTACCATGGATGAAACTTGGTTACATCAATACACTCCAGAAAGTAAATCACAGTGAAAATAGTGGATTGGGACAGGTGAACCAACTCCAATTAAGGCAAAGTCAATTTTGTCTGCTAACAAGTTTATGGCTAGCGTTTTCAGTGATTCGCCTATAATTATGTTTATTGGAATAGGGTAAAAGTATCACTGGTGACTACTACGCAAGCTTACTGTAACGTTTGAGTAATGAGGTGAAAAGAAAAAGAACTCATTTGACAAAAAAAAAAAAAAAAAAAAAAGTTTCATCACGACAATGCTCCGGCCCATCGTTTAGTCATTGCAATGGGGAAAATGTGTGAATTAAAGTTGGAATTGTTTGAACATCCACCCTGTTCAACAGATCTAGCACCCAGTGACTACCAACTGTTCCCAAACCTCAAAAAAATTCTTGGAGGACGAATATTTCACAGCAATGAAGAGGTCATTGATGCGGTAAACAGCTATTTTGAGGACCTTGATAAATCGCACTACAGAGATGGTTTAATTAAATTGGAACACCGATATGATAAATGTATTAAGCCTTTCTGCAGATTATGAGAAATGAAGCAAAACAAAACATTTTAAATGATGTTTTCATTGAGAGGCCCGGGACTTATCAGCCGACCCTCGTATTAATATGTAAATTTTCAGTTCAGTTGAGCTTTTTAATTTTTATTTGTTCTGGAAACACTACTATGTAAACCCTCATATTTTGTTACGCCTCTTCTAATTTCTCCTCCTTATTTGGGAACCCTACACACTATATTAACTGTCCGATATTCCTGAATTCTTATTCCTATTTGAAGCTTTAAATATCACTGCCATTAAAATTTATATCGTTAGTTAAACTGAATTAAAAAAAATTAATAATAGAGATATTTCGACGTTTCTTTTAAATTTTATTAGAACCCAACCTTTGGGGCAAGTAGTAATTGCTATTTTTAAATCGAACAAAAGTACGTTACACACCAAGTTACATAACAATTAATGCGGTCATTCTTACGTGGAAGGTTTAAAGAAAAAAAGATAGAAGGACAGACATGCTTTAGAAACACAATTTCTGTCGTCAATGTAACCCATTACACACGTTATCAATTACTCACCCAAAATTATCACAATGTTCAGCAATAATTTAATTTTGAAATATTTGAATTGTAACATTTACGTCCATTATTATGAACTGTATTCAACGTTTTATTTTGGTACAGCGCTATACAAGAAAACGTTTATTATAATTAAAAATAACTGTATCCAATGTGAATTATTTTGTATTCTTTCTTTTTCTGTTTACTCTTCTCCTGGGATTGAGAGCAGAGTTGAGGAGCAGAGGGTTTGGATCAGAGAGAAGCCGTGGCCGAGTGGTTAGACCACTTGCCTCTCACCTAGACGGCCTGAATTCGATCCCAAGCGACCGCATGCGAAATTTGTGGTGGACCAAGCGGCGCAGGGGCGGGTTTTCTCTGGGTTCTCCGGTTTTCCCCACCATCACATTCCACCGGTGCTCCCTCTTCATTCATGTGTCATCAGTATCATCGCAGTGCCACTAATAATTACAGCGGACGTTAAACACTATAAAATAAAAGAAGAAGAAAGAAGCTAGGATAGATGATCAGCTCGATGCCTGGTATGATAATGATGAGGTGGATGACGGGAAATATGGTTAAGGAGTAATTGGTAGAATGAATGACGGGAATATCTGGAGAACCCGGATAAAACCCGACAGACGCCTCTTCGTACACCTTAAATCCCACAAGCGGCTGTCTGGGATGGAACCCGGGTATACACGGTGAGAGTCGAGCGGTCCAACCACTTGGCCTCGGCGTCGCCTGTGTGTGTAGGTGTGTGTATGTACAATGCGGGAAGGAATTCTGCACTGCAGCCATTGGCTTATTTAACGTCAAATCCCAGGAGGATAGGGTGAGATGAGGGTGATTTCAAAGGCCGGCCGACATCGGACGGCGGTGTAAAAGCCACTGCACAGGGTCCCTAACATACACAAGCGTTCATCTCGACGCGGGAGCGCTAGGAGCCCGCGCCCCAGGTCTAACCAACCTCCCTGGGTCTATAAGCCGACTTTCAACGCTACCCTGCCGCCGAGAGCTGCATTTTCAGAAATCACCTCCAGGTAGTCCTCGACGACACTTACAACCCTAAAAGATACCGATCGGAAAAGTGTAGATGAAATGAAGGGACAGGAATTTCGGAGGAATGAAAATCTCCCCAGCATTTGCCTAGTGAACTGGAAAAAAACCCATGGTTCAGAGAGGTCGGCCGCGGCAATTGATCCCACTAGTTCCCGAACGCCAATCTCGGATAAAGCGCCTCGTTTTACTCGATCCGCCATTGTATTTTAAATAACCTTGAACAGGCTGGTAAGTTAGGCAGCCGCTGAGTGAAATACCCTACCCCTACAACCACCCCTTCCTGTTTCCTTACACCTGGCAGAGAAGCGGAGAGGTTACGTGTGCAGCAATGGCGATTGTTGAGGATTTGGATGATTCGTCTTTTGCGACATAACCACATACTTTTGAACTCAAGAGTTTTTAGGAAAGCACAAATACCATCTTGAAGAATAAAAAAATACTTGTCCTACCAGTGCCGATTAAACCTTTGCCGTTCACTCATATTGCGCATGTAAGCCATCACTGCACTAATAAGGCTGCCACGTGACTAATACCGGAATGAGAGGTTTCTTTGGCTCTACGTTGCTGTTGAAAGATAGTGGGAACGAGAGTGAGGGTAAGTTCACACCTCTTGCGCTTTGTGTACCAGGCCTGTCCTAGAGCATTTAAAAAAAAAAAAACTTTGATGTTGGTTTTTTTTTTTTTTTTTTTTTTTTTTTTTTTTTTTTTTGGGTAGTGTTTAACGCCCGCTTTTACTGCTCTGGCACCGCAGGTAATGACACTGATGATACATAAAGATGGAGCCCCGGTGGAATGTGATGGCGGGGGAAACCGGAGAACCCGGAGAAAACCCGCCCCTGCGCCGCTTTGTCCACCACAAATCTCACATGCGGTCGCTTGGGATCGAAGCTTTATGTGTTCCATTCACATGACTTTCTCTACATTTCTGCAAATAAATATAATTAAAAAGCTTATGCTTCTATTTACTTCATTCTAATCGAGAAAAAAATTGCAGAAATAGTGTTATTACTTGCTTCCTTGTAAGTAGAAGTGAAATAAGGGAGTACCATAGGTTAAAGTGATAGTCACAAGCTGGTTACTATGAGGCTAAGGTTCCTTGTTTATATAGACACGTGTTGATAAATTCCTGTATGAGAAACGTATGTATTTCAAAGCTGAAACCAATAACAAGGAATATCTCAAAAAACGCTCAACTCCACGAAAAAAATGTATGTTACACCAATTGTGTGTTTTAACGTGCTGTGCATTTTTTGTGTGGTAATTTTTTGTCTATCTTTTACGGTTTAGCAGTTACGCAAAATTCCGTAAAATTCATTCAGAATATAGTATCTAGTCTTCAGAGCTATTCCCAGAAGATTTAAGGTATGCATTTTGTCTGATAAATATCTTTAATACAAAATATTTTAGTCAACATCGTTAGAGCCATTTTTGAGAAAATGAAAATCTTGAAAATCTTTGTGTCGCATCCTTGGAAGATATCAAACCTATATACCAAGTTTGGTTTTTAACGGACTTTACGTTTTTGAGCTACGCTGCCCAGAAGCACACACACACGGACATATCTCTAAAAATTCTCTTTTTTGGAATCTGGGGTCTCAAAACATGTATTTCCGGTGAAATCTCGGTATCGAAGGCATTACTATACCTTCTCTATATACTCTGTATAGTACGTGTAGAGAAAGTAACAAGTGCAGTCCTAAATTAATTTATATTTAATAAATGCTGAAAGGTTTCTTAAAAGCTGTGTCAGCATCCCCGGTTATATAGCAAATTAACTGAAGGCCATTGGATTTTATGAATTTAACATTTATTAATTTGAGATGATATAAATAATCTCTACTACTTAATGCAGAACTTAAATTATTTCAGAGTCAAAGCTACATAAGTGCTTTACATGATATTGAATATATTTCTCTGACATCTTCTACCTCTGTTAACTGAATAGTAATACACGCAGAAACGTTTACATGCATAATAATATTATGTAGTCGCAACTTTGCCTCTTGCAAAAGCAAATAGAGTATTGCCCAGATGAATTTCGTGGCCAGTTTTCACGCTTCGGGGACTTAGAAACGGAATTCAATTAATTGCATTCCATTTAATTTCTTACTCTTTCCTGAGGTCAAATGGCAATTTAAGGAAATCGCCTCTGCAGCGTAGATAGTCTTTTTTGTTCTCATTTCGCTGCCGAACCGAAGAAAGGAAGAGCAAGAATGTGAAAGAGCGAAAGCTAAGACATTTTAATGGCTAACGAAATCAAACATGTTTTCCAACTAAGCTGAGAGTTAGGAACTGTGAAATCATTAAAATGAATGCTAAATTTGTAGTCTAGTGATACAGCTTGAGAATAGGTTTAATATTACTTCAAGTGGGTTGTAGGAAGCTTATTTAGCAAGAAATTTAATTACCTCCATTTAAAGTATGTGCTATCATATATTTCATCAAGACAACTTATTAAAGACGCTGTCTCACAAGGCACCTCTCCATTTCGAATCAGTGAACTTGAAAATAAAATTAACGCGAAAATCTTTAGGAAAAAATCTGATATGTTCCACTCACATGGCTTTCTCTGCATCAAATTATTGTTAAAAAGCTAATGCTTCTATTATCTTCATGCTAACCGAGAAAAAATTAGCAGTAACAGTCTTATTACTTGCTTCTTTGTAAGTAGAAGCTAAATAGGGAGTACAATAGGTTAAAGTGATAGTCAAAAGCTGGTTGCTATGTGACTGAAGTTCCTTTGTTGTATGGACAGGAGTTGATAAATTCCTGTATGAGAAAAGTATAGATGTTTCTAAGCTGAAACCAAAAGCAAGGAATATCTAAAAACTGATCAACACCACGAAAAAAATGTATAAAACATAAATTATGTGTTTTAATGTGCTCTACATTTTTTGTATGGTAAGTTTTTTTTTCATATCTTACGGTTTATCGGTTATGAAAAAATCCGTAAAATTCATCCGGAATATAGCAGTCTTCAGAGGCTATTCCCAGAAAATTCAAATTATACATTTTTTGTCAGGTAAACATTTTTAATATACGATATTTTAATCAAAATCGTTAGAGCCATTTTTGAGAAAATCAAAATTGTCTAAAAAGTTCCATGTAAAGGGTTGTTGGGGGTGGGGAATTTCCTGAAAATCTTCGTTGTCGCCTCCTTGGAAGATACCAAACCTAAATACCAAGTTTGGTTTTTAACGTTCTTTTCGTTTTTGAACTATGCTGCCCACAGGCGCACACATACACACAGACACACGGACATTTCTCTAAAAATGGTTATTTTTTGGATTCAGGGGGTCTCAAAACATGTATTTCCGTTGAAATCTCGGTATCGAATTTTTGGGTGCACTAATACAATACCTTCTCTATACACTATGTACATAGTACGTGCAGAGAAAGTAAAAAAAGTCTGATGTGTTCCATTCACATGACTTTCTCTATATTTCTGTAACAAATTATTCTTAATAAGCTTATCTTTTGTCTATTTCATGCTAATCGAGAAGAATTAGCAGAAATAGTCTTATTTATAGACAGGAGTTGACACATTCCTGTATGAGAAAATTGTAACTTTTTCAAAGCTCAAACCAAGAAAAAGGAATATCTCAAAAACGATCAACTCCACGAAAAAAATGTATATAACACAAATTGTGTGTTTTAACGTGCTCTACAGTTTTTGTGGGTTAAGTTTTTGTCCATCTCTTACGGTTTAGTAGTTATGCAAAATTCATCCAGATTAAAGTAGTCTTCAGAGGCTATTCCCAGAAAATTCAAGATATACATTTTATTTGTCAGGTAAATATCTTTAATATACGAAATTTTAATCAAAATCGTTAGAACCATTTTTGAGAAAATCAAAATTTTCGAAAAAAGTTCCATGTAAAGAGTAGTTGGAGGCGAGGGGATTTTTCTCAAAATCTTTGTGTCGCATTCCTGGAAGATACTAAACCTAAATACCAAGTTTGGTATTTTACCGACTTTTCGTTTTTGAGTTATCGTGTTCACAGACACACACACACACACACACGGACCTTTTTGTGAAAATGCTTTTTTTTTTTTTTTTTTTTTTTTTTGATATTGCTGACCCTTGAACATATATTTCCTGTGAAATCTCGGTATCGAATTTTGGGTGGAGTGCAATACATTCTCTATGCACTATGTACATAGTGCGTATAGAGAAAGTAAAAATCAATGTCTGCAAAGGAACATTTACTTTCTAAACATTTACGATAAAGCCAGTTATGTTATATGCTTTTTTTTTTTTTAATCTTTTTACAAAATTCAATTCCTGTTCTAATAACATTAATCAATCATTGAAAACTTTTACGTGTAGCAGTCATACAGATATTCCACGAATATTTCCTGCAGATAAGACTATTTTATCTATATGTCTACTACAAGAAGTATTATATTGCACTCAAAATTGGGTGTCGATATTTCATAGGAAATACGTTTTTAGGTTCCTTGAATAAAAGAAAAAAGTATTTTTAAAGAAAGGGCCCGTGTACATATGTGTGTGTGTCTGTGAACAGTATAACTCAAAAACGAAAAGTAGATTAAACACCAAGCTGAATAATTAAGCTCCAGCACCTTCCAAGGATGCGACACGAAAATGTTCAAGGACATTTTTCATCCTCAACTATCGTTAACACGGAACACATTGGGAACATTTTGTTTTTCTCAAAAATGGCTCTTAAAGAATTTGACTAGAATATTAGATATTTCATCAAATTATAAACATTGCGCAAACTAACATAACTAAATTAATTAAACAAGATTTTAAGTTGTTAGTCTGAAATACTGAAAATCGTCCTAATTCATTAAAATATAATACAATTTTGAGCAAACACTGCATTTAATATACTTTCATCATAGAGGAAATGTATATCTTTAATTTTCTGGGAATATCATCTGAAGTTTTCTGCATTCTGGGTGACTCTTGCGTTACTGTTAAGCCGTAAGAGATAGACGAAAGACTACTATCAAAATCTGCAGATCTCATCAAATTATACTTTATGTAAAATATAAATTGTTTGTGGAATAACTTTCTGTTTGTTGGTTTCAATATTCGCCTGACTGCCTCCGTGGTCGAGTGGTCAGCGAGCTGACTTCTCACCCGGAGGTCTCGGGTTCGATTCCCGGCTGGGGCGGGGAATTTTTCTTTAACCGGAATTATTCCCTATCCCCCACAGAGTCTGGAAGTATAAATGTGAGAGTGAATGTGCGTGTGTTTATTAATATAAAGTTTAACCTAATATTCTGAACCTACAGTTTCACAAGTGAAAGCCCCCGATATGACCATTGATGTTAAAGGGGGCTATACAAATGAAGCAATAAAAAAATAAAAAAAAAATATTCGCCCTAAATGGGACGGCGTTATTAATTATTAAACATAAATTTAGCGACCAGTTTTTAAAAGATTTAATTATTGCTTTAGCCTAGTACATTACCTCATTTCTGTTGTTCCTACAAATAAAAATAGTTTATTTTCTATCTTGATTAGGAAAAAAATCAGATCTTACACTCACATGACTTTCTCTAGCTGCTCTACAAAATTCTTACAAAAGATCTGCACAATGCTAATCGAGATAAACACTCGCAGAATGTTCTTATAACTTAGTTCCTTATAAGTAGAAGGAAACTAAAGGAATGCGCTATACTAAAGTGATAGTCAAATATTTTAAGCTATCGTTATGCTATTGTCAATGCAAATCACTTCTTTGCTTGGTCAGGAGTAGAAGAAAGGAAAAACGCACACATCCTGTCTGAGAAAAGTATAAATACCTTACAATTGAAACCAATTACAAGGAATATGTCGGAAACTGCTACCACCACAACAAAAACGTAAAGGACATAAATTGTGTATTTTGACGAGATCTACATTTTTTGTATACTATGTATTTATCTATCTCTTACGGTTTATCAGTAAAGCAAAATTCGGCAAAATTTATAAAGAATAAAGAAGCCTTCAGAGGCTCTTCACAGAAAGTTCAATATCTTTAATATACGGGATTTTAGTCAAATTCGTTAGAACCATTTTTAGAAATTCAAATTTTTCGAAAACTTTTGCTTGTAAAGGGTAATTTGTAATGGGGGGGATTGTTGAAAATGTTAGTGTCGCATCCTTGGAAGATACCAAACCTAAATACCAAGTTTGCTATTTAACAGTCTTTCCGTTTTTGAGCTATGCTGCCCACAGACACACAAACATACTCACTCACAGACACGGAACTTCTTCTAAAAATGTTTTTTTTTCGGACTCAGGGGACCCCAAAACACATATTTCCGGTGAAATATCGATACCTTCTCTATCCCTATGTGCATACGGAGCTAGAGAATGTAAAAATAAACTTTATTGAGAATAATTTGTTGCAGATTAGATAAACTCATGTGAATGGAAGACATAAGATTATTCAGGATCTCCTATCATGTTTAAGCTTTAGTGAAATTGGTTTCATTTCCATAGATCTTTGACAACTAGAAGTGGAGAAAGATTATAACAGTCCACTTAATGCCTATCTCTATATATTCCTATATATATATATAGGTATCCTATATTTACATTAAACATTTTTGTAATTGGAATGGTCGAAATTATCACCGTTACCTATTAAAATCCGTAACAGTGACAATTTCTCCATTCCAGTTACAAAGATGTATTAAAATAAGTGTAGAATGCCTAAGCATTTGCTGTGTATACTTGTCACTTTACTTACCGACATAATAATAACCATTGAATAATCATGAAAATATATGTTCTATTAACAGTGAAGAACTACCTTGTAAACCTATCTTGCATGTATAGACATATTATAACAATTTTGATGCTTTCCATTCACACGACTTTCTCTTACCGTTCTGCAAACTTCTTACAAAATATTCTTCTTCTTTCTACTACATGATAATCGAGATAAACATTAGCAGAAATGGTCACTAACATTCCTTACGGGTAGAAGGGAATACACTAGGCTAAAGCGATAGTCAATGTTTTAAGTTTCAAAAGTTGTCGCTATGCGATTGTTATTCGAAATGTAAAAGACATAAATTGTGTGTTTTGACGATATCTATATTTTTACTTCTTTAAACGTACGATATACATAGTGTATAGAGAAGGTATTCCAGTCCACCAAAAAATTCGATACCGAGATTTCACCGGAAATAGACGTGTTATGGTCTCGTTACCAAAAATAAATAAATAAATAATTAGTAAAGGGTCCGCGCGTATGTGTGTGTGTGTGTGTGTGAACTCAAAATCGAAAAGTCAGTAAAATACCAAACTTGGTATTTAAGTTTAGTATCTTCCAGGTATACGACACTAAGATTTTGAGAGAAATTCCCCCAAACTAAACTACCCTTTACATGGAAAAAAGTTAAAAAAAATGTGATTTTCTCAAAAATTCCTAACGATTTTTATTAAAATAGCGTATATTAAACATATTTACATAGCAAATAAAATGTATTTCTTGAATTTTCTGAGAATAGCATCTAAGGACCTCTTTATTCTGAATGTATTTTGCTGAATTTTTCGTAACTGGTAAAGCGTAAGAGATAGAAAAAAACTTATTACACAAAAAGTCATATACGTTTATTTCGTGGAATAGAGCATTTCTGAGACATTCCTTGTTATTTGATGCAGATTTAAAATACCTTAACTTTTCTCACACGGTAAGTTGTCAACTTCTGGCCCTGCGTAGAAACGGATTTCAACCACATGGCAACCAGCTTTTAAAACATTTGACTGTCGTTTTAGCCTTTAGCTTAGTGTATGCCCTTATTTCCCTTCTACTTACAAGGAAGCAAGTAATTCAGACAATTTCTGCTAATGTTTATCTCGATTATCATAAAGTAGAAATAATATGTTTTTTAACAATAATTTGTTACAGCGACTTAGAGAAGGTCATGTGAATGAAACATATCAGCTTTTTACTTTCTCTACAAGTACTATGTACATAGTGTATACAGAAGGTATTACACACCACCCAAAAATTCGATACCGAGATTTCACCGGAAATATATGTTTTATGTCACCTGTATCCAAAAAAAAGCAGTTTCACAAAAAAAAAAAAATCCTGGTGTGCGCGCGCGCGTGTGTGTATGTGTGTGTATGTGTGTGTGTGTCTGTGAATACGATAACTTCAAAACAAAAAGTTGGTAAAATACCAAACTTGGTATTTAAGTTTAGTATCTTCCAAGAATTCGACACGAAGATTTTCAGGAAAATCCCCCTACCCTCAACTATCCTTTACATGTAACTTTTTTCGAAAATTTTGATTTTATTAAAAATGGCTCTAACAATTTTGATTAAAATGCCATATATTAAAGATATTTACCTTACAAATAAAATGTATATCTTGAATTTTCTGGGAATAGCCTCTGAAGACTACTTAAGTCTGGATGAATTTTAGAGAATTTTTGCATAACTACTAAACCGCAAGAGATGGAAAATACTTACCTAACAGAAAATGTAGATCACATTGAAACACATAATTTATGTTATATACATTGTTTTCGTAGAGTTGATTGTTTTTGAGATATTCCTTGTTTTTGGTTTCAGCTTTGAAAAAGTTACAATTTTCTCATACAGGAATGTGTCAACTCCTGTCCATACAAACAAAGGAACTTCAGTCACATAGCAACCAGCTTTTGACTATCACTTTAAGTTATGGTACTCCCTTATTTCGCTTCTACTTACAAGGAAGCAAGTAATAAGACTATTTGTGCTAATTTTTTTCGATTAGCATGAAGTAAATAGGAGCATAAGCTTTTTAACGATACTTTGTTTTAGAGATGTAGAGAAAGTCATGTGAATGGAACACATCAGAATTTTATGTAGTAAGTTTTTGTCCATGTCTTGTTATTACGTACGTAGATAATATGACTGCTTTTCTGTTTTAAACGCACTAATTTATACACTCTGAGTGATATTAACTGGAGCTAATTGCTCCGATAAAACGTGATACTATCGCACTGTGTTAACGCATAAAGCCCACACATATGCACGCTCCTGCAATAGTCGCTCCATTATGCCACATTCACTTTACGACATAACATTAATATCAATACATTTTAAGCTTATTTAATTAAAATTACATCACAATTATTAACAACAAGCATTTCACAAGACTGCATAATTAATTTCCAGTTCTTTGATACTATCAAATTTCGCTATTTTTATGAATTTATTAATTTATTCTTATGCGTTATTACTTTTATTTGGCGTCTTGTTGTGCTCATAATGTGCCTTTTACTGCAGCATAGATACATATTGGAGCTTTTAATACATCCAAGTTTCTCTTATATTGCTTTTTGACTTTAAGAGACAGTCAACTGAAAATCCTAGGTTTTGGATCAAAATGGTGATTCTTCTTCTTCTTCTTATTATTATTAAAATTAAAATATCATTTTTTTCTCCATTTAAAAGTGATACATGTTTTACTCCGCGGCCTTTTTTTAACTGTCTCGCTGGACACTTAAACGTTAGAGCGCATTGCATTTTTAATGATTAGCATACCCTTAATCTCTTCATTTCTCAAAACTATATTTCTCTTTGTATAAGTAGTCCCTAGCGGAAACATTTTGCTGAGCTGGTTATGCAATTTAGAATAGAACCAAATGTTATGTGCATCTATTTTAAAAACATTCTTACCAATGATTTATAGATGAAACATGGAAACTGTTCCACAATGAGCACTTTATATGGAACAATTACATTGAAACTTAAAAAGATCATGCCTGGTGTAAATTGTTGAATGTTGGTACAGAGACCACCATGAGCAAGAGTTATTAAAATTCAAAATTTGAAAGCTCTAACTTTTAAATTATGGAATTTATGTTTATACTTGACTGTCCCCTTAATGTTGTCTCACTTGTAATGTCTAATAACCAGACCTCGTCGTCAATTGTTTCTTGTGCATGAACGACGCCCAGTGTATGACGTCACATTCAGCTCTCCAGTCTAGCTATACAGCACTCGTTCGTCATAAGTTTTGGTATACACCTAATATTCCAGGGGCAGGTAATTTAACCCTTTCCAGCCCAATGGTACCATGTGGTATTATGTTATTTGTTGTAGGTAAGTAATATTTTGGACTTGAAAGGTTAACGTTCAATAATTCTCTACCGTTATTGGTGTATTTTGGTCTTTTCTTAAATGTATAGGCATTAACATAGCTAAAATAGGCAAAGCGAAAATAAAATCTTTTTAATGATACCTTATCTCTAACACAAATACGGAACTGTACTTCGCTACACTGGTACCGAGATCCAGTCTAGACTTAGGTATGCCAATCAGCGTTTATTTTACATGGGCTCATCCCTTCCTTTATCACACTTAATAGCACTGCAGCGAGAATTCCAACTTAGGTTGAAATCTTGATCAGTGAAGTTCAGTGCTTTAGAAGTTAAGATAACCAACTACAAATGGGGGTCAGGTATGACAACTTGTTAACTCCATAAGTATCCATTATGTGCCATCAGTTTTCAAAAAAACAATTTCAGTTGAAAATAAGTCGGGCTGGAAAGAGTTAAAAAGACACACAACAGAGTCCACGGTCTACTTATAACCAACTTGGTATTTTACCATTTCAAACATTTTTAGAAATCTGAAGTATCTGATGCATTACATTCATATTGACTTATCTATCCAGTCGTCTACAAATTATTTTGTAGAAGCTTATTCGTCTAACTACCTTTAAGAGACAATCGTTCGCAGAAATGTTTTCAACTTTTTGACTGTGTAGCTTAACGTCCTTTAACCTGATTTGTCATATCAGACGATGAATAAAATTGGTGAAATGCTGCTCAAATGACCTTGGGGTGGGTCCATGGAGTTTAAAAGTTACTCGATATTCGTTTTCCTATGACAATGAAAAAACCGGAAAAAACTGATTCCCTCAACTCACCCTAGGTGAGATTCAAACTCGCGACCTGTTGAATGTGAGACAAACACGCTACCACCACACTTCCTAGGCGGGCAAGAGAAATTTTTTATTGCACATTTTGTGGTAGTAGGCTGAAGTGACATTCAGAGGTTTAATACACACGTCGCTACATGCTGGCTTTGAAATTCCACTCTTTGTTTGGAGCAAGGAAAACGAACAAATAGAGAATTAGTAGTTGAAAACTGTAAACAAATTTAAAAATTCAAACCAACAACAAGCAATATCTTGGGAAAATGAACGCCAACAAATTGTTAGAAATTTGTATTTTTCCTGGAACTCTACATTCTTGAGTAGTAAGCTTATCTCTTACGGTTTACTCTTTATAAAAATGAATTTCGAATGAAGAGGAGTTCAAAGACTATTCATCGAAAAATGTTAATGCATTTTATTTTTTACGGAAATAACATGTATTTTAATTAAAATCGTAAACAAGTTTTGAAGAAATAAAAAGTAAAGAAATATTTTCCATGTAAAGAGTGGTTTGAGTTGGAGGACTTTCTTTGAAAACTTCCTTTCGCATCTTTGGAAGATACTGAACTTAAACACCAAGCTTAGTATTATCATAAATATTACTTTTGAGTTATATGTTCGCATACACAAACACAGATGTTTTTCTAAAAATGCTTCTTTTGGTTATCACGTTATTCTGTCGAGGTGATATTTCTTTTCCGGACGGACTTTTATACGAATAGAGTGCGTTCACTTGTTCTTATTCCCTGGAGGACTCCGAATTGTTCTTCTGCTGTTTCTATAGTTAGCGAGTCTCAACATCCCCTCGAGAGAAATTCAGGGAGAAATATACTCGAGATACTCTACGGTGGAATGTTTACAAGCGTGGTAGATTACTGATAGCAATACAACATTTCTGGTTCTTTACTGTGCAATTCTAACAAGTAATAAAGTTTACCCTTTTTATGAATGTTAATCAAATTGTATGCATTACATTTTCTTGTCTTTTGTTAAAAACAGTTAAAGAAACCGCGCTTAATTTAATGTTTTGAACGGTCATGGCCATAAACTGACCAGTAGCGTGAGAGGAAGTAATCTACCTTTGCAGCATGGCATGACGTATGATTTGTTAAGCAAGAGAAAATGAAAACAAAGCATGTATTGGTTACTTGCTGATGCAGAAGCAACTTATATTTCGTTATTTTCTGTGAGTAATTTTTAGTAATTTAATGTTACGTTATACGTAGCGAAAATTTTATTTACAAATATTTCGATTTATAGGGAAGCATAATTTCGGTTACAGTCTATAAGAGAACAAAAATTCTGAAACTCCCATTGTATGTGCTAGCTCTCTTATGTATGCCGTACCAAAATCAATCAAAATAAAAGTGCAGGGCTTCGTAATTGCAGCAGCGAGAGTCTGCGACTAATTAGCCTCGTCTATATCCAGACGGTCGCAGTACAAAGAGGTCACAAAGTGGGTGTAACCTCTCCCTGTTTCAGGCCACTGTGACTGTTATTGATATTGACGTGTTCAAGACATTGGTATGATCACATTCATTTATGTGGTACAGCTAAAATCTCAGTCCTAGCAGATGTCTTGTGGAGATAAGCAAGGGTCACAGCTGCTCGTGTAGGGTTTGTCTTCCTTGAACATTATCAGGTATTGTCAGGTCGGGACTTCATGTAGTCCTCGGAAAGAACTCGATCATCTGCAGATGCTCCTCTAACCCACCAATCAAGCTCTCACCAAGTCGTAGGTGTAGATACCTCTCCGTTTTATCCAAAGAGAATGAGTTTTCATTGCTCCAAAAGACGATGTTTCGTAAAAACATTTTTTGAGAAATTACGGAACGTTTCATTCAGAATGTTTTTACAAATGTTCCATATTCATCCCCATCGGCATGCCTTAATTCATTGACGCGAAATAATGCTTAAAATCAAGGTTAAAATTAAACTCAAAATTAACTTTCATCGTGGTCGAACGAGAAATTCCAAGATCTACAAATTCTTTCTAAATGGATTTCAGGAGAGAGCTATCTTTGGACTCAGCAACTGGAATGAGTCTCCTTTTGTTGTCGAACTACCACTTCGGAAACGTTCTTTCACGCTACCTCTTGCGAATGAGTGCTCTCCATTCCAACATTGTTTCTTTACTTCCATACAAAAGCGTCATGCCATAGTTACACGGTGTGACGTCCTTAATGAAGCCACACCTTTGTTATTAATATTTGTTTAATGGTATAAGATCTCTTTTATTATTCCTATGCGCAATATAACTATAAACTACAAGATTATTATAGTTCTCAAGATTACCAATATAAGATTATTAATTATAATTTTATAATATACTTTAATTTTTATTATAACCGAAATAAATGAAATATGTAAGTAAACATTCAATTCAATTAATTCTTTCAAATACTGATATTAACAATATAATACTATTAATCCTAATTTTCCTAAATTTATTATAGCATAGTAGACGTAAATTTTAAGAAATTTTGAGATATAAGTTGAATTGCAATTCATATTGGGAAAACCCATAAACCAAATCATTTCATTTATTTTTTATTTTGTCTAAAAGCACTATACAGGCATTGACAACGTCTGTTGAAAGCAGTACAATAACCTTGCATAATAAATTACAGAACAAGATCTCAAAATGTATCATTAAAATATTCATGTATAAAATAAAAAGGATGTTCGACTAACCATGTATATATCCTGGACTTAAAATTCTGCATGTTTAAACATTTAACACTATCAGGCAAGTTATTATACAACTTAATACCAAAGTACTTATAACTATTCTGAGATTTTGTTAGTCGATAATATGGAATGTTTACATTGGACCTGTATCTAGTACTATAACTATGAATATCCATCCTCAAAATATGTCTATGACGAGAGGCATGTATATATACTAAATTATCTAAAATATAAAGATTATAAATAGTTAAAATGCCTGACTCAATAAATAGGGTCTACATGGGTCATCCTTTAGAAGTTTAATAGAAATATTGATAAAATTTTCTTTCCTCCAATCAAATATCCCTTGAATGAACTTCTTAATTGCTAATCTCTATTATGAATAATAGTTAACTGTAACATTTTATTTGCACTTGAAGAGCTTTGAACCTTCAGCGTTCCTTAAAATATTGTTTTATTAATACCTATTGGTGGATGCTCAGACGATCCCGCTTAGCCAGTAAGGAAAGATCCTCATTTTTGCATTACTGCTGCTTTCAATATTTTCCATTCACGTAGCCTTTGTAGTTTAGTTAGTTCCCAAAGTGGTGTTTTAGGACGTCTGCCCATCTGCTGTCAGGGCCGTTTCTTAGTCCTATGCACCAATCTGGTATTGTTCATACCTAAGGTGGTCTATCCATCTTGGTTATCTTGGTGTGAGTGTTGATGTCATTTTTCTTAGCTCTTCATTGCGGATTCTATCCTGAAGACTGACGCCAAGAATCTTTCCCTCCATTTTCTTTTGATATGCTTCTAACATTTTTATTTCTCTGCTTGTTAAGGAACATGCTTCATCACAAATAATGCGAAATAACTTTGAAAACTCTTTGTACAGTCAAGTCATGCAGGTGAATGCTGTTTATACTCTCGAATAAACTATGGCCGGTGCATTTTCTCCATTTAATTAGTGGCGTTAAAACATTAGCGCTAAGCTTGCTGAACAGCTGCGAGTTAGAAACATAATTTCTAGCTAAAAGCTGAGCTCATTTAATGAATCAAGCGCTTCGAATGGCAGTTGGAATTCTGAGAATTATTTTAATGAATACAAGGAGAGTAAGTGTTCGGTTATTACATCGTAAAAATGAGTATCTCTTTAGACTTATAATCTGAATTTTACAGCAGCTACAGTTACATGAAATTTATGTATACAATTTACATATCGCGTTCATAGCATTCGAAAAAAAAAATCTGATGTAATCCATTCACATGACTTCCTCTATATCTTTGCAACAAATTTTTGTTAAAAAGTTTATGCTTCTATTTACTTCATGCGAAGTTAGAAAAAATTAGCAGAAATAGTCTTATTACTTGTTTCCCTGTAAGTAGAAGCGAAATAAGGGAGTAACGTAGGTTAAAGTGATAGCAAAAGATGGTTGCTATGTAACTGAAGCTCCTTTGTTTGTATGGACAGGGGTTGACAAATTCCTGTACGAGAAAAGTATGTTTTTTTAAGGCTGAAACAAAAAACAAGGAATATCTAAAAACGATCACCTCCACGAAAAAAAAAATGTATATAATATTATTTGTGTATCTTAATGTGCTCTACATTTTTTGTGTGGTAAGTTTTTGTCTATCTCTTACGGTTTACCAGTTACACAAAATTCCGTAAAATTTATCCAGAATAAAGTAGTCTTCAGACGCTATTCCCAGTAAACTCAAGATATACATATTATTTGTCAAGTATATATCTTGTAAGGGTATATGATGTACATAGGGAATAAATATTGACTAGCAACATAAGGAAATGTATGTAATTTAAGTATTACTTGTATAAAGGCAATATGTTAAAACATGTAGAAAGCAATCGGCTTGAAACCGCTTAACGGTGCAGGTTTGGACAGGTTTTACAGAAAGGTAATTTGCAACTATCTGGCTTAGCTGGATTTCCAGATAAACATGCAAACCAGGTGTTCCTGGAATTTGCCAACTGTAGTAACTTTGACGATGTTTGAACCAGAAATTTGTCATACCAATCAGGTGGCACCTGACGCTCGAGAAAATCAAAACTTTCGAAAGGTGAACGGTAGTTGGGGGTGGGGGGATTTTCTTGAAAATCATCGTGTCGCATCCTAGGAAGATATTGAACTTAAATACCAAGTTTGAGCTATGCTGCCCACACACACACACACACATACACAGACAGACACACACGGGCATTTTTCTAAAAATGCTTTTTTTTTGGATTCAGGTGGTCTAAAAACATGTATTTCCGGTGAAATTTCGGTATCGAATTTTTGGGTACAATATATCTTCTCAAATGAATGAATAAGTGTATTTATTGACATAACAATATCATACATACATAGAATTTCAACATTCGCACGGGTCCACGCACCGTACGTGCTTTAATACTTTCTCTGTATACTATGTACATAGTACGTATAGAGAAAGTAATAACTAAATAAAAATAGTCCTAAAGCACTAAATGTTTTAATCATTGAACTGCTGGTGCACTTTGAGTTTCTAGTTATAAGTTCATGCGACTACACCAGGACTTTCATAGGGATAAGCATGTTTAGAATGTGAACAAATGTATATAGCGTAATTACTCATGGACGAGCAGCAACCAGTAAGAGAACAGTTTCCGTATGTACACCCGTGGACAAGAAGAAAAAAAATGAGTCATAACTGGTACACAAATTCGTCTGTCCTAAATGCCACAACGCCTTGTGTACGTCATCCGCGATACAGTTGCATAGGGTCAGCAAAAGGTTGTCACAAGGTCTTCATATTTAAATTAGTAACTCTTACAATTAATGGTCATTATCAAGTACATAAGTCTCTTGAACAACTAACCATCAATATTAACCAAAAATATTAACGACACAAACATGATATAGTTTGCATTTTATGGCATTACTAAAACTGCCATCAGCTGTGGCAAAACGTAGGTTACTCCTCGGGGAAACGTCTAAGGTTCTCTTCTCGCATGTAGCAAACATTTTTTTTTCTCCTCTTAATGATGTTGAATCACATAGCGGCTATTTATTTTAGATAATTACTTTATACAGGACATTCAATAAAATAATATGATATTTATTATGATGCTATTTTGTATGTTTATTCGACCGAACAGCACGTGGTGCGCAGAGTGGTGCGCAAACGCATTAGGAACGAACATTTCTCTCAATGAAAATTAATAGAATCTATAGAATATGAAAAAATACTCGCACTGTTAAGAAAATCAACGTTTTGAAACATTTTTAGGAATCCAATTTTAGGCAAATTTTATTTTTTAGGAGGTAATTTTGTTCTTTTTTCTTTCTTTTGTTTCTTTTTTTTACTCAACACTCCCTTTACAAACCGACCCAACACACTCTTCCCAAACCGATTCAACAAGAAAATGCCAACCGCAACTGGAATAATGTGATATTCGCAGACGAGGTGACATGTTCCTCCACATATAAGGGAAAGGGGTCCGATACGATACAAAATTTGTGACTTGAGAATTCCATCATGGTGGCGTGGGGCTGGATATCAAGGGACGGTGTAGGTGTGCTCTGGCAGCTTGATGCACTGAACAGTGTGCAGTACACGGCAATACAGGATTAAATATTTTGATTCCCTCTGTGAGGATGAGATATCCTGATGGAATTGTTGAATTTGTACGGGATAATCATTGTGTCTACACATCTCGAAAGGTTTCGATTGGTTTTCAGAGAGACAGGATATAATAGTGGTAGGCTGGCCTCCCTGTTCACCAGATTTGAACCATATTGAGAATGTGTGGACTGAGGTAAAAAGGGAGCTGCGCTGCAATTTACGTGTATATGGGCGAAGGACAAAATATGGCTTCTGGGCACAAATTCGAAGCCTGAGATCTTGTAGCTTCTCACATTACTGCAGGCATTTAATTTTGTCTATACCCCGATGGTCTGTTATCCGGCTGAAGGTTAGTAGGAATATGCTTTTGTGTGCATAGGTAGGCCCATAAATTCAAATGCCAAGTTTATAGTAATGTAATATTATGTTCTACATATCCAGTCATAAAATTAACTAGAAAGGTAACAAAGTAAAACAATATTAGGTGACATGATGGTTTTCCCAGAACAGTCAAGAATCCGTGAAGTAAGCTATAGGATGGGAATATTTTTACTCTCTCTATACATACTATGTACATAGTGTATAGAGAAGGTATTGCATTGTACCAAAAAATTCGATACCGAGATTTCACCGGAAATATATGTTTTGAGATCCCTGAATCCAAAAAAAGCATTTTTAGAAACATGTCCGTGTGTGCGTCTGTCTGTCTGGCTGTGTGTATGTGTGTGTGTGCGTGCCTGTGGGCAGCATAGCTCAAAAACGAAAAGACCGTTAAAAACCAAACTTGGTATTTAAGTTTGGTATCTTCCAAGGATGCAACACGAAGATTTTCAAGAAAATCCCCCACTCCAAACTACCTTTACATGGAACTGTTTTCGAACATTTTGATTTTCTAAAAAATGACTCTAACGATTTTGATTAAAATCCCGTATATTACTGACATTTACATACCAAATAAAATGTATATCTTGAATTTTCTTTATTCTAGATGAATTTTACGGATTTTTGCATAACTGCTAAACGTAAGAGATGGACGAAAACTTAAAACACATGTTATGTAGAGCACGTTAAAACACACAATTTATCTTATATAAAATTTTTTCTTCGAGTTGATCTTTTTTGAGATATTCCTTGTTTTTGGTTTCAGCTTTGAAAAACACACTTTTCTCATACAGGAATATGTCAGCTCCTGAAAATACAAACAAAGGAACTTCACATAGCAACCAGCTTTTAACTATCCCTTTAACCTGTAGTACTCCCTTATTTCGGTTCTACTTACAAGGAAGCAAGTAATAAGACTATTTCTGCTATTTTTTCTCGATTAGATGAAGTAAATAGAATAAATTGTTGGAGAGATGTAGAGAAAGTCATGTGAATGGAACACATCAGATTTTTTCTAAGATACTCTTTGACTTGAGCTACTGTACCTAATTTGAAAATTTGAATGAGCAAAAAAAAATTAATTTATCTAAAAACCCTAAAAGAATAGCTTCTGTAAGCAACTTAGCTAGTTTTCGGACAAAGGAATGAGAAGGTCTAACACGGTTATTATTAATATTCCATATTCTACTCAGGCTTTTCCAAGAGGAGAGATGAGGAGTGTTAAGTGGTTGAGGAGCGAGAATAAAGCCAAGTGTTCCTAATTAGCACTTAAGATAAGTGTACATAACAACACAATCGGGACCACATCTGAACATGCAGTAGTGACATTAATTCTTGTCACTTTATGGTTAAATTAACTTTCAGAATACAAAATTGTATTGAACTCTTATTCAAGATTTTTCTCGTCTAATAAATTAGTCAGGAAGTGCTAGCATAATTGCCCCTTTTACCATAAACTTGAGCTAATTTGGTCCTTAATGGGCTGATGAGGGCCAACTTTTGAAAACCTTATTTTAATTGCATCTAATGTGAAAATTGTAATTATTGCATAAAACAGCACAGAATTTAAGAAAATCAAGTGATGTTATGATTACGACATTTCAATAAAATCAACACCATATATACTATCATCTATATATACAAGATTTTCCCCAATTTTGAGTCCCCTATTGCATGAAAATAACAACTATATTTCATGGCGTACACAAAATATAATAAAAAAGTATACTTGGAAATATAGTCCATTAATACTCTCTTATAATAAGGGGCTCGAAATTAGGAAATCTTGTGTTCATGGAGTTGGAGTGTCAAAATCCCCAAACTTAATAGATCTCTCCAACTTTTGTTTTCTTCTATTATACCATGCAGCAATAATTGCAATTTTCACATTAGATACAAATAAAATAAATTATACAAATTAATATATATTTTTAAAATTTGGACCAAATTAACCAATTAAGGGCCAACTTAGCTGTAATTTGTGGTAAAAGGTCCGATAGTGTATTATGCTAACCCTTCCTGGCAATAATTTATCAGAAAAGAATAATTCAGAATAAGAATTTAATGCAATATTGTAATATGAAATTTGATTTAAACAAAAAGTGTCCAGAATTAATGCCACTACTATACATAAATCTGACACCATTATCCTAACACATAGTTTCCTAGGTCAGGATACAGTTTTTCATAAACCTCATAGATTTACAATACAATTAAACATAAAACATCAACTAAAATAACTTCTTAAACTAAGCTACTGGCTTACAGTAATTCCAAACTACATTCTATCACTACAGCTATGAAATGTAAATGTCCTGTTATTTATGGACGCTCTTTAACTGCTGGGTTCTCAGCATCCCATTCTAAATTGGGCGTGAAATTATTAATTTTGCTCAGAGGCCTCTCAATCAGGCTTGAATTTCTTTTACGTGCCGTAAATCTACGACACGGGAGCAACGGCTTTACTTCCCTTCCATGCTGAGGATTTTTACGCCCGAAAAAATCCATCGTCCTCCGCCGGGTTTGAACCCGCGACCTTGGGTATATGAAGTCAGCATGGTAACCATTACACCACGGAGGGCGACTCTACAGCTATGATATCCAGTAACTACTCATTCATTCAGAATCTTAAAATTGCATTCATACCTTTTGAAACTTTCAAATTTATAACTAATATTTTCAACTACTTAATATTAACATTTTAAATAGTATTACAAATTTAACTGTTAATTAATATTACAATATACTCAATATAAATACATGTAACACTTCAAAAAGTTCAAAACTAAATCCAAAACATTTTAAAAATTTAAAACTTACATTATTTTTAACAACTAAAATCGCATTTTTTGTAGTTAATATTTGCAATCCCGTTGTTCTAATAAAATGTTCACAATTTAAAATCATTCTTCATTTTATCATTAACCCTACATTATCCGAAATGATGGTAAGCGGGGTTTAGGGGCGCACAACAGCTACTTCTTAGGAAGCCAAAAATATCATATTGCTTTTGGGAATAAATACTATACTGAATTCTCTTAACTAATCCTCATCTTCGACCTTTCACTTATAGTTTCTCTTCATTTCTCTTCTTTCTTCTCTTCCCTCGTCCCAAGCTTCATCACCTCACACCTGATTCAGCTCTTCCTTCTGCATATGGTTTTCTTCTTCTTTTCCTCTTTTCCTATTCTGCCTCAATTCTAACAAAATATGTCAAATAATACTTTATTCTATTTCTATGCCTCTTATCATCTCAATCATGTTTCTCATCTTTTCAAAGTGCGAGGGGCATTCAATAAGTCCTTAAAAATCCAATAAATTTACACATCGAAACAGTTTGTATTTAGTAACCGTCGTCTATTACTAGATGACAGCCAGTTTCAGCTATATTCATCACCTGTTTTGTTGCCATAGACAATTGAATCAACAATCTTGTGCTTTTGTTTTAAAAAATATTAAAGAAACAGTTTGGTGCGGTGATTAAGCACTTCCATTTAACAGACTTAACACTGCAAGAGATAAAAACCGAGTTGAATGAAATTCATGGCACACCTGCTCCTGCGTTTGCAGCAATTTCCTATTGGATAAATGAATTTAAACCTGGCCATACATCCACAAATGATGAACGTTGTTCCGAACGTCCGGTAGAAATGACTTCTTCCGAAATTATTGACAAAATTCAGGATACGGTTTTGAGTGATCGACGAATCAAAGTTCGTGAAATGGTAGAGGCCACAGGCAAATTATAAGGTACAACGTTCTCAATTTTGCACCAAAAAATTAGATATGATAAAGAGAGAGGTTCCGCGTTTGCTCTCAAAGGAGAATAAACGCAGTCATGCGATCGATTCGAAAGCTGGTTTGATACTTCTCCATCGCAATCCTGACGATTTTAGACCTTGATTCATAATTGTGGATAAAACATAGATACACAACTACACTCAATTTACCATTCTAAATATAGTTTAAGCCAAAAGTACAGTCGAAACAGTAGGTTTTTAAAGGCGTATCGGCTCCGAAGAAACCAAAGACAAGGTGATTTTGGGATGCATGCGGAACCGTTTACATTGATTACTTACAGAAAGGACGAACAATAATATGTTGCATGTACAGAATAGTTTCAACAGTATGCTACTATATTCAATTAAAGCAGCAGAATTACACGACGCTGGTGCTGTAAATAGAGTTTTCTTGACATTTGTATTTTCGCCTGGCGACACCTATTTGTAGAGTAGAGCGGGTAGAAGTATTCCACTCCCCTCTCCGTCATTTCAAGCTCTTAGGAGCCTGGATTACAGAAATGAAATAAAAAAAAATTGTGAATTAACAAAATAATTGTAAACTGTTTCGCATGCTATTAAGAAGTGTGAAAAATTTAATGTGTTCCATTCACATGACTTTCTTTTGCTGTTCCACAAACATACTTTCCTTACGAAAGATTATTCTCTTATATACATAATGCTAATCGAGGTAAACATTAGCAGAAGTGGTCTAATTACTTGCTTCACTGTAAGAGGAAGGGAAATAAGGTAATACAATAGGTAAAGCAATGGGCAAATATTTTAAAAACTCGTTGCTATGTTAAACAATTGAAATTCGGGTTTCTTTTGCATTCTCGAGAGTAAAACAAAAGAGATGTGACAAAATTTAAGTTCCCGCTTGAGAAAAGTTTAAGTAGTTTAAAATTGAAACAAATAACAAGGAATATCTTGAAAACAGTTAACTCTGCGAAAAAATGTATATGGCATAAACTGTGTTTTTAACGAGATCTTTAATTTTTTTTTGCCCTAAGTTTTCTTACTGTTTACTAGTTACCGAAATTAGTCCAGATAGAACAGGTTTCAGACGCTATTCTCAGAAAATTCAAAATATGCATTTCGTTTGTCATAAATTATCTTTAAAAATGACACTTTTGAGAAAATCAAATCTTTGGAAAGAGGTTCCAAATACAGAGATGATCTTGAAAATCTTCATGTCGCATCTTTGGACGATAGTGAATTTAAATATCAAGTTTGGTATTTAACTGTCTTTTCGTTTTTGAGCTATATTGCCCACGCCCACACACACACACACACACAAGAACATTTTTCTAAAATGCTTTTTATTTTATTTATTTATTCAGAGGGTCCCAAAACTTACATTTCCGGTAAAACCTCGCTATAAAATTTTGGGTAGAATATAATATCTTCATTATCCACTATACAGTGCACATGTGGGCAGAGAAAGTAGAAATTCATATAAAAGAGAGTAACAATGAAGTTAATGTAACTGATTCCGAGGCATGGTAAACGTGAATAATAATTTATTACACTCAGGTTAGATTTTGAATTATTTATAAAAGCATGTCCTGATCTTAAACTATATTACTTATCCTGATGTACAATTATAGTTGAGTGACCCTTCGGCGCTTTACCCGCTTAGCTTCCTGACTGTTAGAGAGTAGTATTTATACAACCAATGTTTTTTTTGTTTTATTTAAATGGAATTTTGGGAAAGATTCTTTTGTTCGTCTCACCTATTCCACTGCATCTTTTTTGCATTTCTCAAATATTGCTGTATTTTCTCTTTCCTTTGACATTCAATGTTTTCACCATTACCAACTTTCTGTTACCATATTTTCTTCCTCCAATTTCTTACCTCTTTACATTCAGTTAAACAGTGTACAATCTTGTCCTGCTCCCCGCACAGAATACATGTTTCATTGTCTCACATCCCTTTCAAAAGTATTGCTCCAATCCTTATTCACGCTCATCATTCCCTCCGCTGTTTATTATATACATTAACCATTATTTATTTATTTTTGAGTATAAACAAAGCGCCGTTTATTTACTAGCCCACACCATATTTCCTCTTTATGTATTCTATAATATTTTTCACTGATTTCCAGAATCATTTTTCATCTTTTCTTTCCCTTCCTCCATATTCTCCCATCCATATTTTTGTCAAGAGTTCCTCTAGCTGCTGCACTCACAAGCAATTCTCGTTCTTTTGAGCTGTTTTATACATATTTCACTCTTATACACCTATACCAGTATATCAATATCCTCTCTTCCTCTCGGTCTTTCTAATTCTAACCATCGCTATATTTTAAGCAATACTAATGAATGCGATTCTTACCAAAAGCCACGAGATGCATTTAAATTAAATCAGTACAATTTAGAGCAATAAATTCAGGAAATAAGAGAGACATTTTACAGACCGGAATTGGCTGTAAGAAATTCGCCTACCGTCATTTATTTAAATTGCCTGCAGACTATAGCAACACATTACTTTATAATTTGATTTTTAAATTATTTTTTAACATTTCAAATTTACTTTAAACATTCAGAATATAGCTCCATCTACCTAACAAAAGACAACATGGCTAAGTTACCCAGGTGGCCTCACGGTTACTACAAAAACACAAGCTTGCAAAAGTCAGAACTTTAATGCACCCATGAAATTTGGGAACATACATTATTTAGTAAGATATATTGTTGAAAATTAAACCAGCTATTACACATAACAATTTTAATATTTTCGCCACGTTTTCTAATTTCTAGCTTGCATGGCTAATTAATTTATACTTTTTACTGTCTAAATTCATTATTCTAATAAAAATTCTCTACACAACGCAGTTTAAACATATTCACATAAACAATTCAGGTTTACAATAACTGACTTTAAAATGACAGATTATTTATATTAACCCTTAATTGTATAAAATTAATATATTTTATACCATCTAAATCTTTCAAAAGTTAATAATTAATTTCTCAAAACTAGAGCATTATATAAAACGTATTTAGTAATTTCCTTTAATTTGATTTTAAGATGCAGTATAAAAAATAAAATAAATTAGCAAAACTTTCATCATGTGGAGCTATTCAGTATGTAAAAATACTAAAGAAAAAAGGTTTGCACGGAAAAAACACGCATCTGTTTATTATATCTTCTGTTAAATGGTGATTTAAATGTGTCAAGAGCAAAAGATCTAATGTGTTATTACATTCACACACTATTCTTAAAACATATCTACTTTTTTCATACTGATTAACAATAATCCAGACAAACGTTTAAATGAATGCTTTTAAATCCTTTTAAATTCACAGGCATATGCGAATGCACCACGGCAAACTGATAATCAACTCTTTTAAATCTGGTTGCTATTAAATGTTTTTTCTTTGCTCGTCCTGAAGCAAGAAACACGAATAATGACGTCCCAATTGTGGAAAGTATAACTATTTTAAAATTGAAACCAATAACAAGGGATATCTCGGAATTTGTTAACTTGTATATGACATAAATTTTGTGGTTTAACGAGATTTTTCTTTTTTGTTTTGTAAGGTTTTTGTCAATCTCTTAAGTTTCCTAGCTATGAAAAAGTGATCCAGAATGAAGAGGGCTTTACAGGTTATCCACAGAAAATTCACGATATGCAATTTGTCATCTACATAGTTTTAATATATATATATATATATTTGCAGATTCAGTTTTCCGTTCAACCTTTTTTGTAGCAACAGGGTGTGCATGTTATTATTAGAACTACAGTTCTAATTACCTGTTTGTGTCGAATATTATCAAAATCGTTAGAGAATTTTTGAAAAAATTGAACATTTTGAAAATTATTCGATGTATTGTGTAGTTGGAGTAGAATGATTTTCCCGAAAATCGGACACACGGCACATGCGCACATTGACATTTTTGTAAAACTGCTTCTTCAGGATTCAGGGTACCACAAAACGTGCATTTCCAGTGAAACCTCAGTATAGAGCTTTTGTTGAACTAAAATACTTTATTTACTGTGTACATTGTGCAAATATGCTAGAGAAAATAAAAATAATATTTCACAATTCTTGGTCAAATTTAATGGATGCATTACCTTAACTTTGATGACTATTGCCCTCTAATTAAATTTTGAGCAAGTTGGTTTGCATAATTCTCTTAAAGTTACGGAGAGAGAGAATGAGAGAGAGAATGGGTGAGAATGAAATTGGACGGCCACTCAGGACACTTAAGCAATCAGCTTTAAACCTGACCACTCTGGCGCTTTCTGCCATGGCGCCGTGATTTGATGATACGTTGTTACGAGGGTTGCCTACGGCTGCTTTACACAAGGGCCCTTCAGTAAGTTTTGTGGCTATGGCGAAATGAGAAAACTTCAACAGGGGTTGTGAACGCTAGTACCAATTGCTCACTTCTGCCATTCTCCTTCTATTGCCTAATAATCTTACCTATGCTTACGGTTGATGTAGATTTCACTGGAAGTACATGAGGTTTACTGAAGCTATTTTAGGTTTGTGTATGAGTGTCTAGAGTATAAGAGAGACCCTTTCCGGAAATAATGGCCCAGTTGATTAATATGAAACTTGACCAGAAATAATTTCGATGGGGTTCCATAACTACATATATCTAAATTTAATACTACCCTACATGTTACCATTACCATAATCTTGAAATTGTAGTACTAAAAGTAGCCCTACTGTTATGTAACGACATGTTTTGACATGAGAAGAGTGAGAATTAGATATAGACAGAGCTCCTAAGACACTAGAGCAGAGCTCCGCTCTTACATGAACCTCAGGGTGTGACGAGGAGAGACTAGATCCGAGTGGCGATGCTCGCAAGCACGGACGGGTTCCCTAACGGTTACAGCTAAAACGTCGCCGATGCCGGCCGAAACCCTGTTCACGGTGGACCCCCAGAGTAGCCTCAAACCCGAAGGCGCCTCCTGATCGAGTATTCCCGGCAACGCCACCAGATAATCTTTTTCAATGCGCAACCCGCCATCTAGCCGCAACGCACCGAAGACCGTCACCTGGCCCTTCAACCCAGAAAGAGAGATGATTAGAAAATGATGAGAACAGAAAATGGTGAATCGGAAAATTGGGGGAGTACCATCACAATTTATGAAGGTTTGGGAAAAAGTCACATTTTTGAAGACATTCTGCAATTCATCCAATCAAAATCTTAAAAGTAGCTAGCAGTTCCGTGATGGTTTGGAAGATCCTGGGGTGACCTTTTGTGATTTCCCTCAATCGTCAAGTTATATACCAGGCTGATTATTTATTAATGTTCCACCTTATAAGAGTAAACATAGATGGTAATTGTGATTCCGCTGTGATCCCTAAAACAACACTCTGGATGGCACTCTTGTCGCGGAGCTTAGTGATATGCTACAACGAGATGATACATCTAAAGACTAGCTGCACTTCCCCATTTGACTACGGATGGTGGTGTTAGACTGGACGACACTCTGAATAATACTGCGTAGGGGTATGGTCCGGGGATGAGGCCTTCAAGTCCAACAGATTCGTCGGGATATGACCAACTTCTTAAAGTGACGTAAAATAAAATAGAATTAAAATAAACAAATTCACACTTTAACAACGAACTTTATTGTATGATGTATACGTAAAAAGCAAATCATGTATACCGGTGCGTTAGCAACTGCAGCAGAAATGTCCTGGTTCTCCAGCTCCCGTATTGTCTGACTATTAAGTATGGGACAGTGGGACACTAGTAAACCTATGAAGCGAAAACATGTTTCTACAAAGAAAAAAGATTAACAAAATTGGTGCATTATTCGAAAACTCTCCTAAGAAGTTTTTAAGCCGTGTTGCACAGCAAGTAGTATTTAAAAAATCTGATATGTTCCATTCACATGACTTTCTCTACATCTCTGCAACAAATTGTTAAAAAGCTTATGCTTCTATTCACTTGATGCTTTTTGAGAAAAATTAGCAGAAATAGTCTTATTATTTGCTTTCTTGTAAGCAGAAATGAAATAAGAGAGTACCACAAGTTAAAATAATAGTCAAAAGCTGGTTGCTATGTGACTGAAGCTCCTTTGTTTGTAAGGACAGGAGTTGTCAAATTCCGTATGAGAAAATTGTTTTTCAAAGCTGAAACGAAAAACCAGGAATATCTTTAAAACAATCAACTCCACTAAAAAAATGTATATAACATAAATTGTGTGCTTTAATCTGCTCTACATTTTTCGTGCAGTAAACTTTTGTCCATCTCTTACGGTTTAGCAGTTATGGAAAATTCCGTAAAATTCATTTTGAATAAAGTAGTCTTCAGATGCTATTCCCAGAAAATTTAAGATATACATTTTATTTGTCAGGTTAACTTCTTTAATATATGATATTTTAATCAAAATCGTTAGAGCCATTTTTAAGAAAATCAAAATGTTCGAAAGAAAGGGTACTATGTAAAGGGTAATTTGGGGTAGGGAGATTTTTCTCAAAATCTTCGTGTCGCATCCTTGGAAGATACTGAATTTTAATAACATTTTTTTTTTGCGTTATGGTGTTCATACACACCCACACACACGGACCTTTTTGTGAAAAGTTTTTTTTTTGATACAGGTAATCCTAAAACGTATATTTCCGGTGAAATCTCGGTATCGAATTTTTGGGCGGAGTGCAATATCTTCTCTATACACTATACGTGTAGGGAAAATAAAAAAAATCTGTTATTACATCCATTAAATGTTTAAAATAAAAACCCTATTTTGTGTTTATAGTTTATGAATTACAATCTCATGACGACGAAAAAGGAGCCAATCAGTAACTGGATTTTACGAAATACCTTTGGCGGTAGTGTTGATCCAAATTTTATTATTCATTTTCACTAAAGCATGGTTTCAGTTAAATGATTACGTTGCCTCATAGAACAATAGATTTCGGAGCACAGAGAAATATGAATTATGAACTTTACGCAAGAAAATTGATGCATGTGAATGGAACTTTGTATCCGAAGATTACAAAGATGTCCTCATGCAGACGGACACTACTTTCAATAAACTACTCATTATAGTGTCGTGAGTAATTAACGCGGGAGTTATGAAACGGAAATCCCTACTTCCCCAGTAAATTCGTGATCCGCGGCCTTATCATGAAACGACCGCACTCTACTTGAAGTGCTACGAAAAAAGATCTGATGTGTTACACTGACATGCCTTTCTCTACATCTCTGCAACAAATTACTCTTAAAAAGCTTGTGGCGAAACTCAAGACTCCGCCACCACTGCTGACGGTAAACGGAACTTAAGACTACTACCACCAGAGGGCAGCACAGTCCGGTAGCCAAAAAGGCGCGACTACCCCCTTAGCGTCCCTGCAAAATAAACGGTCAGTCTGGCGGCTGAGGTCATAGCAGGAAGTTGTTTCGCGCTCCTCTATTCCAACGGTGTCAAACTGTATACATCATTATCACTAATAAATAGTTGTTAAGAAGTGACCGGTGTTTACTTTCAGTGGTGTACTACCTAACCACCGCATCCCACATATTGGTGACCCCGATTAACGAACAATGGAACAAACACAACAGCAACTTCGTGACCTTCAAGCACAAAACACCATTCTGCACCAACAATTACTGCAACAACAGACAACAGCTTCCGCTTCAGATACACAGTTAGTGCCTCAGTGAACCGTGTCAGTGTGAAGTTACCAGTGTTTTGGCCGGATAAACCGGCGCTGTGGTTTGCACAAGCAGACGCACAATTCAGTGTTGCCAACATCACACAGAACCAAACAAAGTACGCGTATATCGTCTCCCAGCTGGACAGCTGATACGCTGCAGAGGTGGAGGACATTATTATCAATCCACCGACTGAAAATGCTTACGCACATTTACGCACAGAGTTGATAAGGCGTCTGTCACTCTCAGAGGAACAACGAGTGCGGCAGCTCCTAATGGAGGAGGAGCTCGGCGACCGCAAACCTTCACAGTTTTTGCGTCATCTGCGATCCCTAGCGGGGGCTACCCAAGTGCAAGATAACCTCCTAAGAAAACTGAGGATACAGCGCCTCCCGCCCCAGGTTCAGGCAATATTGCAGACACAAGCGCAGACTCCGTTGGACAAGGTTGCCGTACTAGCAGACAAAATAGTGGAGGTCACACCACCACCCACCCATACCGCCGTCAGCGCCATCCACGCTCCGCAAACATCCGAGCTCAGTCAACTCATTAAGCGAGTAGACGAACTCACCCGACAGATGGCATCTCTACAGACGACGCAGCATTCACGATCTCAATCTCGCAGTCGAGAGCACCACCTCCGTCATACTTCGTCACCACGTCCTGCAACCAGCGACGAAGCCACATGTTGGTATCACCGCCGCTTTCGTGAACAGGCTCAGAAATGCACACCGCCATGCAACTTTCAGTCAAACACCAACGGCGACCAGTAATGGCGGTGGACGGTCGCCCAACAGGCACAAACCGCTTATTTGTAACTGACAGGCATACAAATCAAAGATTCCTCATTGACACAGGCTCTGACTTATGCTGCTTTCCACGTAAGTTCTGAAAGGACACCGGCAACACACAGACTACCAATTAGTCGCGGCCAACAACTCTGTCATCCACACATACGGTGCTCTTCCGCTCAAACTCAACTTCGGACTCGGACGGGAATTTTCATGGAGATTCGTCATCGCCGACGTTGGAATCCCAATCATTGGCTCCGATTTTCTATCATACTATAACCTCCTTCCAGATTGTAGACACAAACGCATCGTGGACGGCGTTATGGGTTTATCTGTATCCGTCCAGCAAGCAACAATGACGCAGCCAAGCATCAAAGCTCTAACCGCTTCATCACCATATCATGACATACTGGGAGAATTTCCGGAATTAACACGGCCTTCTGGATCACCGCGAAAAGTGCGCCACAGCACCATGCACTTATTCCGCACCGCTCCAGGCCCACCTATCTCTTGCAGACCTCGACGCCTTGCACCAGATCGCCTTCGAATCGCAAAGCAAGAGTTCGACGCCATGTTGCAAGATGGGTCAGCGAGACGCTCGGAAAGCCCCTGGGCATCACCACTCCACCTGGTTCCCAAGAAATCTGAAGGTTGGCGTCCCTGTGGTGATTACCGCTCTCTTAACGCTCGAACCATCCCGGATAGATATCCTCCACGTCATATCCATGATTTCAGCAATCAACTGCAGGGTTGTACCATCTTTTCAGTGGTGGACCAAGTCAAAGCCTACACACAAATCCCAGTTCACCCAAGTGATATTGAGAAAACAGCCATCATAACGCCTTTTGGGCTCTTCGAGTTTCCATTTATGACGTTCGGGCTCCGCAATGCTGGCCAGACATTTCAAAGGTTCATAGATGGAGCTCTGTCTGTACTGGAGTTCACGTTTGCCTATATTGACGATATTCTTATCTTCTCGAAGAGCGCCCAAGAACATCAACAACATCTACGGACTCTATTCCGCCGCCTCTCGAATTACGGAATCCTCGTCAACGCCAGCAAGAGCGTCCTAGGCTGCCGGAAGGTTAACTTCTTGGGGTACGAGATTTCTGCAGCAGGCATCCGTCCTCTACCAGAACGCATCTCCGCCATGGCCAATTTCCCTCTACCAAAAACTGCACGGGAACTACGACGTTTCCTGGGAATGGTAAACTTTTATCGACGTTTCCTGCCATCAGCGTCCGAACATCAGGACTCGCTGCACGCAGCCATATCTAATCTACGTGGTTCGCAGCAAATACCCTGGACTAAAGACCTTGAAGACAAGTATAACACTTGTAAAACTAGCCTTGCTAACGCCACGCTGTTGGCACATCCCAATTCAGAAGCATCCTTAGGACTCTTCACGGACGCATCAACAACAGCAGTGGGTGGCAGTCTCCAGGAACTGACTAACGACAGTTGGGAACCACTGGCCTTCTCCAAGAAACTTACCGCAAAGCAAGCTACATGGCCCGCCCACTATCGGGAGCTACTCGCAATATACGAGGCAGTGCAACATTTCCGACACGTTTTGGAAGCCAACCACTGCACCATCTACATTGACCACAAACCATTAACATACGCCTTCCAGCAACGACGAGACAAGCTTCCTCCAGTGCAACTGAGCCAGTTATCGTTCATTGCACAGTTTTCAACAGATATCCAATACATAAATGGAACTTCAAACGTCGTCGCAGATGCGCTTTCACGGATCGAAGCGGTGTCCAGCAACAATCTTGATTTCTCAGCCCTGGCCACGTCACAACAAGAGGACGAAGAACTCCTTCGCCTCTTGAACAGCGACTCATCACTCCAGTTGCAACAGACCCACGTTCCTGGATCTGACATTACACTGTTCTGCGACACATCCACAGGCAGACCCAGACCCTTTATCACAGTGCCATACCGTAAACAAGTCTTCGAGTCTCTCCATGGGCTAAGTCATCCTGGAACCAGGGCCACTGCGAGACTGGTGTCAGAACGATTCGTATGGCCAAACATTCGGCGAGATTGTCGTATTTGGACCAGAACGTGTCAGGCTTGCCAGCGAACGAAGGTCCATCGCCACGTCACAGCACCAGTTGCCCAGTTTACTTCACCATCCGCAAGATTCCAGCACGTACACATTGATCTGATCGGCCCTCTTCCCACAGTTGGATCCTATAGGTATTGGCTCACAGCAGTCGATAGATTCTCCCGCTGGCCAGAAGTCCGGCCCCTCGAGAATATCACAGCAGAAGCAGTCGCTGAGGCTTTCGTTGAGTGTTGGATTTCTCGTTTTGGAGCACCTGCTCGCATTACGACAGACCAAGGGCGCCAGTTCGAGTCTCAGTTATTCCGAAACTTGGGAATGATAATTGGTGTTTCAAGGTCCCGTACTACCAGCTTCCATCCATGTTCCAATGGCATGGTGGAACGCTTCCACAGACAACTGAAGGCATCCATAATGTGCCATCCCGGTATGTCTTGGCTCCAAGCATTACCAATCGTCCTACTAGGTATGCGCAGCGCCTACAAAGAAGACATTGGTGCCTCTGCAGCAGAATTAGTATACGGGGAACCACTCCGCCTACCAGGGGAAATGTTGTGTGCAACGGAACATCAAAACCACAATGACGCCACAGATTTCGTCGTGAAACTCCGACAACAGATGTCACGCCTTCGCCCTATACAGCCGTCACACCACGGACGACACGATTCCTTCGTCTTCAACGACCTGAAAGATTGCACGCACGTGTTCTTGCGAGACGACACAGTAAGAAGATCCCTTCAACCCCCTTACACTGGTCCGCATCGAATCTTGGAACGCGATGGAAAGACGCTTACGTTAAAAAATCCGTGACAAATCTGTGTGGGTCAGCATTGATCGGGTAAAACCGGCCTTCCTTCTTCCAGAACCACCCGGACCTTGGAATACATTACCATGCAATCCGCTAAGCACTTCTGAAGAGCTCTCTCAAGATAAATCTCTCACATCACCAGCCACGACTCCACCATCATCTTCATCCACAGCAGATGGCGAAACCAGAACGCGCTCCGGAAGAAGGGTGCGATTCCCGGATTTCTTCGAGCCGTAAGCCTTTCGACTCCCTGGGGGGCTGATGTGGCGAAACTCAAGACTCCGCCACCACTGCTGACGGTAAACGGAACTTAAGACTACTACCACCAGAGGGCAGCACGGTCCGGTAGCCAAAAAGGCGCGAACTACCCCCTTAGCGTCCCTGCAAAATAAACGGTCAGTCTGGCGGCTGAGGTCATAGCAGGAAGTTGTTTCGCGCTCCTCTATTCCAACGGTGTCAAACTGTATACATCATTATCACTAATAAATAGTTGTTAAGAAGTGACCGGTGTTTACTTTCAGTGGTGTACTACCTAACCACCGCATCCCACAAGCTTATACTTCTATTTACTTCATGTGAATCAGACTAAAATAGCAGAAATAGTCTTAATACTTGGTACCTTGTTGCTCTGTTTGCTTTGTTCCTTGCTGGTTGCTATGTGACTGAAGTTCCTTTGTTGGTATGGAAGCAGTTTCCTGTATGAGAAAAGTATGTTTTTCAAAGCAGAAACTAAACACAAGGAATGACTAAAAAACGATGACGCCACGAAAAAAATGTATATAACATAAATTGTGTGTTTTAATATGTTCTACATTTTTCGTATAGTAAGTTTTTGTCCATCTCTTACGGTTTAGCAGTAATGCGAAATTCCGTAAAATTGACCCTGGATAAAGTAATCTTCAGAAGCTATTCCAAGAAAATTCAAAATATACATTTTATTTGTCAGGTCTTTAATATGCCCCATTTTAATGAAAATAGTTAGAGCCAATTTTTAGAAAATCAGAATTTTTGAAAGAAGTTCCATGTAAAGGGTAGTTTGGGGTGGGGGGATTTTTCTCAAAATCTTCATGTCGCATCCCTGGAAGACACTAAACTTTAATAGCAAGTTTGGTATTTTACGGACTTTTCGTTTTTGAGTTATCGTGTTCACAGACACACACACACATGGACCTTTTTGTGAAAATGCTTTTTTTGGACATAAGGGAGCCTTAAACATGTATTTCCGGTGAAATCTCGGTATCGAATTTTTGGGTGGAGTGCACATAGTGCGTGTAGAGAAAGTAATAGTTATATAAGCAGCAGTACTACACTCGTACACATTCCTGTAGTAAGTCTTTTCCGTTTGAAGCTTCCCAGTTGTTTTCTTGCCAATATATTTACGATAGAATATTTTAATCTAAATCATTAGACTATTTTCTAGAATAGATAACACTATGAGCATTTTTACAAGTAATGTTGCTAGTGGTTAGAATTCTTGGAAAGCTCTAACTTAAATCTTTAAATATGCCTCATTTAAGCAAGAAATTTTGTACTTCCTCACATAACAGTTTCAAATACGCATTTCAGCGAGTGGCGCGTAATTTTTGTTTTTCTTTCCAATAATATATTTTTACTTCCTCTAGCACATCTGTTCAAAGCACACAGTAGATAGAGAAGGTATTTATTCCACCCAAAATTCTATACCAAGTTTCCATGGAAATGCACTTTAACGACCGCTGAATAAAAAAAAAAGTTTTTAGAAAAAGGTCCGTATATGTATGTGTGTCTGGGACAGACTAAATCAAAAAAGAAAAGTTGGTTAAATGCAAGTTTAAGTTTAGTATCTTTGAAGGATTCAACACGAAGATTTTCAGAAAAATCCTCCAAACTACCCTTTCATGGAACATTTAAAAAAATGTTCAGTGTTTTAAAGAACGACTCTAAAGATTTAGTTTAAAATTCCGTATAGAACTGCCTCCGTGGTCAAGTGGTCAGCTCGCTGACATCATCCGGAGGCCCCGGGTTCGATTCTCGGCTGGGGAGGGAAAATTTTCTTTAACCAGAATTATTCCCTATTCCCCACAGAGTCTGGAAGTAAATGTGCGATAGTGAATGTGTATGCTTGAAGAAACTGGTTTGAACCCAACGCAAAGAACCTATAGTCAACGAGTTGTTTCTAATGCAAATCCCCTGGTATGACTTTAGATGTTAAAGGGGCTATATAAACGAAAAAAAAAAAAAAAATGCGTATATTAATATTATTTACGTGGCGAATATATTGCATATCGTGAATTTATTGGGAATTGCCACTGAAGTCCTCTTCATTTTGAACGACTTTTGCATAACTAGTAAACCGTAAACTTACTACACAGAAAATTAAGGCACACATTTTATGTCATGTACATTTTTTGTAGACATTACTGTTTTTGGGATATTCCTTGTTATTTGTTTAAATTTTAAAATCCGTAAAACTTTTCTCAAATGGGAAGTCCTTATGCTTTTAATATATCTTTTGTTTTATTCCTGGCCACGGGAAGAGAATTGAATTTCAGTGACAATCGCAGAGCGATGACTTTTAAGAGATTGGCTTAGTGCATTTCTGTATCTCTTCTACTTATAAAGGCCCAAATGACCTAGTTGTCGACGGGCCCTTAAACTCTACACACTCACTCACTCTACTTATAAGGCATTAAGTACTAGAAGCATTTCTAGTAATGTTTATCTTGATTAATATTTTGTAGATAAAACAATTATCTTTCTTAAGCATAGTTTGTTGGTGGAACAGATAGACAAAGTCATGTGGATGGAAGATATCAGATTCTTTGATTTGGGCACTTCGAAGCATAAATTTCTGGTAATATCTTGTATATAGATTGTGTACTCGAATGTGGGTTTTCTGTGCCTTAGGCAGGTTGGTGCTAAGAGTATTTCTGAGAAGTGTTAACTTAAACGCTTTTATAGGGAAAATGAAAATTACTTACCGTATAAACATGAAGATGACTAAGGAGTTCCCAATCATTCCAACAGTCATGATAGCACAGTAGGCTGCAGCTAGAATGTAAAACGTGGAGGGTTCCGGTGGCGGAAATTGAAGCCAATGTATGTGAATGTAGTCATAGAAGTCATCTTTGAAGAACCCCTTAGACTTCCATAGCTCTATCGGATAGTGCTGTTTAAAAAGAAAAAGCAAGGCACTTCTATTTTCAGTATCATACTCCCCCTCACTGTCAAGTCCGGGTGCTTCTGACGTCGATCTCGTTTCGGCAACTTTCACACGAATATCTTCTCTTGATTGCTTGATAAAGCTTCGTGTACTGGAATCGGCGTTTAATTCTTCCTCTCGAATTAATCTTGATGTTGAGGGCTGACTGACATCCACGGGAGTTCTTCTTGTTGTCGTGCAGATATCTGCTTTTGACAAAGGGGTTCTCGGTCTCTTTACAGGCACTTCAATTGGGGTTTCTAACTCAGTGGTGGGCTTTGATGCTATCAAGGTAACGGGATTGTTCATATCTGCAGTCTTCGATGTTCCATTAACTGATTTATTCAAGAAAACCATTGAAATATTTGTGTGCAACACGTCTTCTCTGTGAAACAATTGAGTTGTTACGTTGGTAACCAGTTCCTTTTTCTCTGATATTTCCTGAAGAAATGTTAAGTTATTTTCTTGGATTTCATCAGTAGAGAGAAGTTCCAAGGAAGGTGGGAAGGTGACTAGGGAATTATTCTCTAAGTTAGTTTCATTGATGCTTAAAGATAGATTTAAGTTAATGTTTTTTATTTGTTTATCTAAGTACCGCAGTATTTCTATTGTTGGTGTTCGACCAGTGGTCGTCAACCTCTTTTCTTCAGTTCTTTTATTCATTCTTGTCATGTTAGGTTCTAAAATACTACTATACAAGATTTCTTGCAAAGGCACAGTAGAAGAATTTGTTACATTGTTATCCAGATTTTGTAGGTTAAAGCACGTTTCGTTAGGTGGGAATTCCGAAAGGGGATTTTCTTCCAAGGTAGCGTTCTCTTCTTGTAGGCTATTTTGCCGGAATGACGTCACTTTGGTATCTGCACTATGATTTGTTCCTGAGGGAACCACTAGGTCATGCGATACTATCTTGCAAGGAAACAACACACCCGCATCTTTGAGTTTTTTCTTAGTCCTACCTCTTTTAATTAAAGATGCCCAAGTCGACGTCACTAAGCATCGAGAGCTTGTCAGTTTTGGTAGGGATACATTTGAAGCACGAGCAAATTTCATCAAACCACGCTTCAAACTTCCTGTGTAAACAAAATCTATTTGTGCATTAGTAATAGTAGACTGCAAGCTGCTGGTCAAGTGAACCAGTTCAGAAGCAGAGTAATTAGTCATTTCCGGAGCAAGCAATGCATTGGCGTCATTGCAAGTTAGAGCAGCTGACAACATCGTCACCATCATGGAGCTCACAGACAGTCTACCCATCATATCCTGCAACAAAAAAGAGAAAAACTTTACAAATAAGATACCCAAAACTATATTATATATCGAACGTTATTTAGAGTAAATTGTATGTATGTATGGTAGTATGTATATTAGTGTGTATATGTATTTGTGTCTGTTTCAGTGTACACTTGGAAAATACAATAATCACATGGGCGTCAAGAACGTACATACTTTTCCTGTCCCTGGAATCTTACAGTAGGAGTAAAGTGGTAAATACATGCATTTGGTCACTACCTATATAATTGATAAAAATCGGATGTGTTCCATTCATATAACTTTCTCTACAACTCTGCAACAAATTATTGTTAAAAAGCTTATGCTTCTATTTACTTTATGCTAATCGAGGAAAAATTAGCAGAAATATTCTTATTACTTGCATCCTTGTAAGTACAAGCGAAATAAGGGAGTACCATTCACAGTTGTAAATTGACTGTCAAAAACTGGTTGCTATGCGATTGAAGTTCCTTTGTTTGTATGGACAGGAGTTGGCAAATTCCTGTACGAGAAAAGCATAAGTTTTTCAAAGCTGAAACCAAAGCAAGAAATATCTAAAAAGCAATCAATTCCACGAAAAAATGTATATAACTTAAATTGTGTGTTTTAATATGCTGTACATTTTTTGTGTGGTAAGTTTTTGTCCATCTCTTACGGTTTAGCAGTCATGCAAAATTCCGTAAAATTCATTCAGAATAAAGTAGTCTTCAGAGGCTATTCCCAGAAAATTCAAGATATACATTTTATTTGTAAGGTAAATATCTTTAATATACGATATTTTAATCAAAATCGTTAGAGCCATTTTAAAGAAAATTAAACTTTTCGAAAAAAGTTCCATGTAAAGGGTAGTTTGGAGTGGGATGATTTTTCTCAAAATCTTCGTGTCGCATCCCTGGAAGATACTAAACTTAAATACCAAGTTTGATATTTTACCGACATTTAATTTTTGAGTTATCGTGTTCACAGGCACATTGACACACTGACACACACACACACACGGACTTTTTACTGAAAATACTTTTTTTTTTGATATAGGAGACTCTAAAACATTTATTTCCGGTGAAATCTCGGTATCGAATTTTTGGGTGGATTGCAACACCTTCTCTTACACTATGTACACAGTACGAATAGAGAAAGTAAAAAAATACAGAACGAGAATACGAATGAATAAAAATTAAGTGAAATCATTAAAAAAATGGAATCTATGAGTATAAAAATATACTGTGAAGAATATAATAAGTATTTAATATATATATACACCTTATATGAATTAATAAATAATATTGGAATACACATCTTATGTATTTATTATTCTGACCCTTTTCTATTTCTCTTAGCACTGAATATATCTAGTGCTCTAAAGCTAAGAAGTTAAAAACAACAAAACAACTACAGAGTCTGCAGTAGTTATTATTCAATCATATGTCTTTGCAGTCTTAAGAACATTATATTCTAGAGAAGTCAATAATGTCAATATATACAATTACGATACAGCCTTCCCCTCCATGGCAATTAACCTCCTCCAACCTCCTTACAAAGAAAATAATTCTATTTCACAATACCCAGCACCCAGCACTACATTCGAGCAAGCCTTCATTCTCCTACTGGAATATATTTCACAATAATTCTGCACTTGCCTGATATGACATGTTTCTCTGTTGCCGTAGACACTACATATCACTCTAGTGCCTTTCTAGGTGTATAATCTTGCCAAATAAATCGCTTTATTATGCTTGTCAACTAAATAGGCCACCCTACCGCAACACTGAAATTTGACTGCAAATGTTAAGTCAAAGTTTAGACACACACTTGTCATTCCAAATTTTTCCGTCAATATCGCGCAGTCGTCTCTGAATTATCTTCCACTTGCTACACTGTTTGTGTGTATGTGTATGCGCGCGCGCGTGCGTATATGTGTATAGATGGCGCTATTAAAAACCACTCAGTCTAGATTTATAATTCCTTCATTATAAAAAACGAGGTGAGGTGAATTAAATTAATTAAATCATTATTCAAGTTCATAAAGATACTCGAGAAATATGAGACTACCATAGTTTTTGGTATGGAAGCAATACATTTATTATAGGCCAGAGAGATATCTCGATGTAGGCATTGAACATATTCATTCACTTATTTTATAGCTCTATAGAGGATTACTGATGTTTCATTCACATGACTTTCTCTACATCTCTACAACAAATTATTGTTAAAAAGTTAATGCTTCTATTTAATTCATGCTAATCGAGAAAAAATTAGCAGAAACAGTCTTATTACTTGCTTCCTTGTAAGTGGAAGTGAATTAAGGGAGTACCATAGGTTAAATTCATAGTCAAAAGCTGGTTGCTATGTGAATGAAGCTCCTTTGTATGAACAGGAGTTGACAAATTCATGTATGAGAAAAGAATAAGTTTTTGAAAGCTGAAACTAAAAACAACGAATATCTTTAAAAGATCAACTCCACGAAAAAAATGTGTATAGCATAAATTGCGTGTTTTAATGTGCTCTACATTTTCTGCGTGGTAAGTTTTTGTCCATCTCTTACGGTTTAGCAGTTATGCAAAAATCCGTAAAATTAATCCAGAACAAAGTAGTCTTCAGAGGCTATTCCCAGAAAGTTAAAGATATACATTTTATTTTTCGTGCAAATCTCTTTAATATATGACATTTTAATCAAAATCATTAGAGCCATTTTTGAGAAAATCAGACATTTCGAAAAAAGTTCCATGTAAACGGTATTTGGGGGTGGGGGATTTTCTTGAAAATCTTCGTGTCGCATCCTTAGAAGATACCAAATTTAAATACCAAGTTTGGTTTTTAACTATCTTTTCATTTTTGAGCTATGCTGCCCACAGATATACACATATACACAGACAGGCGTGTATACAGACAGACAAACACACGGACATTTTTCTAAAAATGCTTATGTTTTGGATTCAGGGGGTCTCAAAACATATATTTCCGGTGAAATCTCGGTATCAAATTTTTGGGTGCATTACAATACCTTCTCTATACACTATGTACATAGTACGTGTAGAGAAAGTAACAAGAGATACTAAGCAAAAACATGTTTTTTCTCTATAGAAAGGTGAGATAATTCGCACTTTATGAATAAGATGAGAAAAAGTGAATAATAAAAACCTGAAGTGTTTCATTCACATGACCTTCTCTACCTATCTTGTAACAAGCTATTCTTACAAAACTTTATTCTTCTATGTATTTCATGCAAATCGAGATAAACACAAGCAGAAATGGTCTTGTTACTTAGTTCCATAATAAATAGAACGGAAATAACGGAATACACTAGGCTAAAGCATTAGTCAAATATTTTAAAACTGTCCCTGTGTTTGAAATAATTACATTTTCTTTGCAAGGCTAGGAATAATACAAAAAAAAAACAAAAAAAAACAGGAATTAAAAATTCTCGTTTTAGAAAAGTTTAAGTATTTGAACATTGAAACCAATAACAAGGAATATCTCGGAAGTGGTCAACTCCACAAGAAAAGTGTATGCAACATTGTTGTGTGTTATAATGAGATCTACATTTCCGTATAGCAACTTTTTCGTGGTGTAACGGTTACCATGCTAAGTTCATATACGGTCGCGGGTTCAAATCCGGCGTAGGAGATTGCTTTTTACGGGCGTAAAAACCTTAGCAGGGCTTCCTTCGGAAGGGAAGTAAACCCGTTAGTTCCGTGTCGTAGATTTACGCTACGAAAAAGAACTTTAAGAGACCTCTGAGCAAAATTAAGCGGTTTCTAACGCCCAATATAGAATTGGATGCTGAGAAACACAGCATTTTAATAAAAATCGTTAGTCATTTTCCAGAAAATACATATTTTCGAAAAAAATTTCTAGTCGAGAGTATTTTCGCGAGGGGAGATTTAATTGAAAATCGTCATGTCCTATCCTTGAAAGATGTTGAATTTAATTATAAAGTTTGGTATTTAACGAATTTTCATTTTTTAATTATCTATTCACAGACACACAAACACACACTCACTAACACATACAGATACATATTTCCAAAACTTCATTTTAGGATTCAGGAGTTCTCAAAATATGTAATTCCGGTGAAATCTCAATATAAAACTTTTGGGTGGAATACAGTATGTACCTTCTCCACCTACCATGTACTTACATAGTACTGGTAGAAAAATAAAAATCTGATGTGTACCGTTCACATGACTTTCTCTATATCTCTGCAACAAATTATTGTTAAAAGGCTTATGCTTCCATTTACTTCATGCTAATCAGAAAAAAAAAAAAAAATAGAAATTGTCCTATTACTTGCTTCCTTGTAAGTAGAAGCGAAATAACAGTTGCCATAGGTTAAAGTGATAGTCAAAAGCTGGTTGCTATGTTATTGAAGTTCCGTAGTTTGTGTGGACAGCAGTTGACAAATTCCTGTATGAGAAAAGCATAAGTTTTTCAAAGCAGAAACCAAAATCAAGGAATGTCTCAAACACGATCAACTCCACGAAAAAAAAGTGTATAACATAAATTGTGTGTTTTACCGTGCTCTACATTTTTTGTGCAGTAAGTTTTTGTCCATCTCTTACGGTTTAGCAGTTATTCAAAATTCCGTAAAATTCATTTAGAATAATGTACTCTTCAGAGGCTATTCCCAGAAAATTCAATATACAGGATGTTTAAAAAATACGGGGCATAATTTCAGGTATTTTGACTGTCTACAGGTGGGACTTTCAATGTTTTAAAGGCCAAGACTCGGAAATGAAGCATTTCCGGACACATGTTATAATGAACTAATTTGATTGTCTACATGTGGGAAATACATACCTGAAATTATGCCCCGTATTTTTGAAACACCCTGTATACATTTTATTTGTCATGCAAAATCTTTAATATACGAAATTTTAATAAAAATCGTTAGAGCCATTTTTGAGAAAATCAAAATTTTCGAAAAAAGTTCCATGTAAAGGGTAGTTGGGGCTGGGGGAAAATTTTCTCAAAATCTTTGTGTCGCATCCCTGGAAGATACTAAACTTAAATACCAAGTTTGGTATTTTACCGACTTTTCGTTTTTCAGTTATGGTGTTCACGGACACACACACACACACACACACACACACACACACACACACACGCACACAACACACGGACATTTTTCCGAAAATGCTTTTTTTAGGTAAAGGGGACCCTAAAACATATATTTCCAGTGAAATCTCGGTGTCGAATTTTTGGGTGAGGTGCAATATCTTTTCTATACACTATGTACATAGTGCGTATAGGGAAAGTAAAAATACGTGCTGAATTTCATTTTGTTTTACTTCCAGAAATGCAAGAGGGTTCAATTGTTTCACATAGTGATAGCTTTTAAAATATGTGATTATAGCTTTATATATATGTATATATTCACTAGTTCATTACTTTGTCTTTTCTGCTTACAGGGAAGCAAGTAATAAGATCAACTCTGCTAATGTTTTCTCGATTAGGTTGATGTGGATAAAAGAAATATATTTTATAAGGAAAGTTTGTTTCCGGAACAACTAGAGAAAGCGATGTGAATGGAACACGTGAGATTTTTGTTTTTAGTAACGTATAACAGTGATCTTGAATAAAACATTAATGAAAGGTGGAATTGTTTGAAGTAGACAGTGCTAATAACAGAACACAGTGAAAAATTGCAGAAAACATATTTTTTGGCCTTGGTAGGTCATACAATAGAATGCATTTAAAGAAACATGTTACATTCATATATTGACTGAACATACATAACCTCTAGTGAAAAAAACAAGGTTTCTTATTGTTTCTCATCAATGTGGACATGAGAAAAAATGATGAAAATGATGAGCAAAACGCCATTGTCTACGTAACTTCATTATAGCCACTACAAATAAAACACTGCAGGGTTTTTCACCGATATTGGTTACATGCATCATTCACCTAACTTCTATTCCTATGCTGCAGCAAGCTGCTCCTACTAAAGTGCACTCCCCTCTCTACTTCATGCTTATCACGACAATTTGAAATATTGTTTAACACATATCATTTCCTCGTAAATGGAGAATAAGGAAATACAGTAAGCTAAAGCAATAACCTAATCTTTTAAAAGTCGGTGGCTATTTGATGGTATGGACATTTCATTCCCATGCTTGATCAGGGAGAAAACATGAATAACGACTTCCCATTTGAAAAGCATACTCCCATGAGAAAAGAATAAGTAAACCTTGACTGCCTCCATGGTCGAGTGGTCAGCGAATTATTCCGGTTATTCGAATTAACCGGAATTATTCCCTATCCCCCATAGAGTCTGGAAGTATGAATGTGAGAGTGAATGTGCGTGTGTTTAGTAATATAAAGTTGAACCTAATGTTCTGAACCTACAGTTTCACAAGTGAAAGCCTCCGATATGACCATTGATGTTAAAGGGGGCTATACAAATGAAGCAATAAAAAAAAAAAGTTAAACCTATAAAGCAATATCTCGGAAATTGTTAGCTCCACAAAAATATAAATTTGACTTAAATTGTGTTTTTTGATGACATCTACATTTTTTGTGTAGTAAGTTTTTGTCTATCTCTTACGGTTTGCCAGCATACCAGTTATACAAAAGTAATTCAGAATGAAGATCTCACAGGCTATCCACAGGATATTAAAGATATACAAACGTAAATAAATATCTTTAATGTAGGGTATTTTATTCCAAATCGTTGGAGCCATTTTTGAGAAAATCAAAATTTCCAAAATTTTACCACGTAAAGGATATTTTGGACCGGGGGGATTTTCTTGAAAATCTTTTTTGGTATTTGGAAGATGCTGAGCTCAAACATCAAGTTTGGTATTTAATGGACTCTCTCTCTCTCTCTCTCTCTCTCTCTCTCTCTCTCTCACACACACACACAAGCGCGCGGACCTTTTTCTAAAAAATCATTTTTGGATGCAGGGGATCCTAATTCTGAATTTTGTCAAAATAATCCTAGGTTGCCTTCTTTTGAGCGAGACAACATTCATAAATAATTGCTTGAGTTTGGACTTAGGTTTATGAAGAGAAATATACTTATTTACAAAGAGGATGTGTTATTGAGGCCCAGATTTTACTCTCTTCCCGACAGCAGCTGGCAGCTGGTGATTGAGTCGTGCTTTAGTAATTATCCTGATTATAATTCAGTTTAGATTTTGGTGTTTTGAAATATTGTTAATATTATTTAAATATTATTTGAATAGAATACGACATATTGATTGCATTGGGAAACATGAGTTAACTATTGTCTGTTATTTGTAGCGGATAGGAACATGAGGTTAGCGCATAAGAGATAAAAAACAAAATTTTGTTTACATCAAATCAGATTCTAAGGTAGGTCGACAATATAGATACCAAACTCCCATACGTGTAGCAAACTTCGACACAGAGATTTCTGCTGTAGCCCTATATTATCTGAAGGAGATAAAAATGAAGTGATACTGCTTTATTTATTAGCCTTTCCACAAGACAGAGAAAAACAGAGGAAGAAGGCGGTTGTAATCTTGCCCGTTGAGATGGACCAAACCATCAGCTATATTTCAGGGCTTAATACGAAATCAAGTTAGCCGCCATAAATGATTATATCAGATATGTGCTATAGACAGTTTTCTCATTATAATTTCAGCTACTTTCTTCCAGTAAAAATATCTGATGTGTTCCATTCACATGTCCTCCGTGGTGTAATGGTGACCATGTTGACTTCATATACCCAAAGTTGCGGGTTCAAACCTGGCGGAGGACGATGAATTTTTTCGGGCGTAAAAATCCTTAGCATGGCTTCCTTCGGAAGGGAACTAAAGCCGTTGGTCCCGTGTCGTAAATTTACGACACGTAAAAGAACCTCAAGCCTGATATAGAGGCCTCTGAGCAAAATTAAGTGGTCTTTCACACCCAATTTAGAATGGGACGCTGAGAACCACAGTAGTTAAAGAGCGTCCATAAATAACACGCCATTTGTTTTTCTCTAACTATTCCATAAACGATTTTTTTATAAAAATATTCTTTTATCTACATCATGCCGATCAAGATGTAAATACCAAATAAAAGAAAAAGTACAGACATAAATTGTGTTTTAACGAAATTTATATTTTTCGTGTATTAGGTTTTTGTCTATCTCTTAGGCTTACCGGTTTTACAAAACTTGTCTAGAATGAAAGGGTCATCAGAGGCTATTCCCAGAAAATTCAATATATAAATCTTAAACATATGGCATTTTAATAAAAATCGTTAGAGACATTTTTGAGAAAACCAAAATTTTCGAAGAATGTTTCGTGAAAATGTTGTTGGGGCGCGAAGATTTTCTTGAACATCTTCATGATGCATCCTTAGAAGATACTGAATTTAAATACCAAGTTTGGTATCTATCCGACTTTTCGTTTTTGAACTGTGCTGCCCAACACACACACACACACACACACACAGACATATTTTTAAAACACTTTCTTTTTCAGGGGGCCTCAAAACATGTATTTCCGCTGAAATCAGGGTATCTAATTTTTGGATGGAACACAATACCTTCTCTGTGTACACTGTACATACCTGCTAGAGAAAGTAACAGGTATGCACGGATACACATGGAACTTTTTCTAAAAGTGCTTTTTTCGTGTTCAGGGGACCTCAGAACATATATTTCCGGTGAAATCTGGACATCGAATTTTCGTGTAGAAAACAATGCCCTCTCTACCTTCTTTGTGCATAATACGTGAAGAGAAAGAAATAAGCATAGCAAATATAGAAATATGGAAACTCTTTAAACATTTGCAGAATGTAATGTTATAGATTGAAACGATACGGCCCGGGTTCGCTCCCAGGGGCTGCATATGAGATTTCTGGTGGACAAAGTGGCGTAGGGGTGGGTTTTCTCCGCCATCGCATACCACCGGTGATCCTGCTTCATTCAATGTATCATCAGTAGGGATAGGATCGATAGCGGGACAGAATCGAAGTTAGCGCAGCACGGTACACAGTTGTGATGCGTTGACAATGCAGTGATTACGTAGTGGTACTGATAGAACGAGAATGGGGCAGTGGTTGCGTGGTAGACTGTGATGTTTTCACTAGCAGCGGAAGGCGATTGATTGTAAACATAAAAGCCACTAACTTACATGGTAACATACATTCAATTGCTGTTATGCAACAAGTCATCAGCATCATTATCCGTTTCATCTATTTTTCAAGATACATAGATTACAATGTAAAACAACATCCATTCGTAACGTCTCAAATGTGAATCGCCTCCGATTGGCATGTAAACAGGCTTTACATTGTGAAAAACTTCGCTCCACATCACAAGATGTGATTACAGTAAAACGGAAATAGGACTATTGGGTAGCAATACCTCGTAGCATATTTCGTATTTCACGATTATTGAAAAGTCGACATTTGTTCCAAGAAAACGCAGCTTTCACTTTCTTTTTCACAGGTGTCACGTGTCTCTGATTAATTGCGCAGATCAGTCTCTACTCGGTAGGTATGCAAATGGTATGTGCAAACGTCCCGCTATCGGTCCCCAAGAAGCTATCCATAATATCAGTATCTTCGCCTGCGGTGCCTATGTAATAAAAGTGGGCGTAAAACACTATTATAAATTGAAATAAACGGTTAATTAGCTGTTTCTAATAGACGAAGTTTTGGTGGGTAAATAATATATTGTAATCCACTAAAAATTTTCATTATCGTGATTTCACCAAAAATATGTTTTGAGGTCTCCTGAATTCAAAATGTCGTTCTCATGTGCGAGTGTCTTATGAACCCAAACTTCTTACTTAGATCCAGTTTCTTCCAAAGACGCGACACAAAGATTTTTAAGAACATCCCCTTACCCCAGGGAAGACTTCTATTTACTATAAAGCTTATATCTTGAATTTGCCGAATTCATTTGCAATTTTTTGTATGTGGTAAGCCATATGAGGAACAAAAATGTAACACGCGAAGTTCTTTAAGGCAAACGCACCATTTCAATAACCTATTGTGACTATCCCTTCTTATTTATTTTAATTACATTCGCACGACTTTCTCAACGTACTATCGTTTATTTATATAACTTCTGCAGAAGCTGTCTTCTCTCCTCCATTTTATGACGTAAAAGTGGACAAAAAAGCGAAGTTACCTAACGTGTTTGTTAAACAAGACTACAGTGCCCGCTTGTTTTGTGTCTGCCTCACATTTTTTTAATAAATACATCTCCGAGGTCTTATCAGGACTCCGGCGCTGTATTCCTTTTTCTCTTTCCTGCCCCCCCCTTTTACTCAGTTTTTTACATTTTCTTTGTTAACCGTTTTCTTTTTACGTATTCATAATATACACATTTACAAACACACAAACACCTATGCCCAAGGCGGCACTCGAACCTACGATCCCCTGCACCTCGAATAACCAAAGCTAGGCACTTTAGCGAGCGCGGCCATGGGGACCAGCAACATTCAACAGGTCGCGAGTTTGAATCTCGCTTAAGGTGAGTTGCTGCATAAAGTTTTGGGGGGTTTTCCCTTATCCTGAGAAGACAAATATAGTAACTCTAAGCTCCATGGACCCGAGATCATTTGTGCATTATTTCACTGATTTTATTCATCGAGCAATATGACAAGAAGATTAAGACATTAAGCTTAAGAATTACAGTAATTTAACGTTACAACTTGCTTCTAAGTTATATTTATTGGTTCACGAAATTTACCTAATCTTTTTATTATTAGAACCAGTTGAAAAATTCAATGACACAGCCGGGATTTGAACATGATTCTCCCGCTCTCCTTATGGTTGCTCTAACCGTTGTGCTACTGTGATAACATACTGGAATGACAGCCAATCTACAAACTATTTCATATGTTTTTTACCCGGTCAACCAACCAGTATGTCTCGTTTCAGAGAACACCTAATGACGACTTAAGTACGTATGTAGTATCCAGGTAAGTTTGTATGTAGAGTGGATTGGATAGGCCATTGCGACAGTTTGGGTGGCCATCTTGTGTATGTCAAACTCGGGAGTGGGTATTATTGCACAGCTGTTTTCTGACGGGACACATGCTGGAGTTTGGAACTACGTGACTGCTGTAGTGATTTCTTCTTTGCTCGTGTTAATATCGACTTGCTACAAACAACGGATTAGTTTAGCTGTTAGTGTACACGAGTACTTTATGAGCAAAGGTTTCCCGATTCAAACGATTTTCTCCAACAATTGATACGACCGTGGTCGTGCTAAATGAAATGACGTTTTGTTTATGGACACTCTTTAACCGCTGTGGTTCTCAGCCTCCCATTCTATAAAGGGCGTGAAAGACCGTTTAGTTTTGCCGTAAAACTACGACACGGGTCCAACGGCTCTACTTCCCTTCCGAAGGGCCATACTAAGGATTTTTAACCCCGAAAAAAATCCATCGTCCTTCGCCGGTTTTGTACTCACGACTTTGGGTATATAAAGATAGCATGATAACCATTACACCACAGAGGGTGACCAGAGCTGTTGCGCAGATACACATTGGCATCCTTATGAGCCACATAGCACACAATGGCGTGAACTATTCCAGTACCTAGTATAACATATAGTAATAATAATAATAATAATAATAATAATATCAATGCCGCCTCTGAACTGTAGGAATAATGCCTCACATTTAAGTGTTCCCGAGTTCGAATCTCTGTTGGGGTGAGTTATTCGAATAAGGATCTTTTCGGGGTTCTCCCTTATCCCAAGAAGGCGAATGTTGAGTAACTTTAAGCTCCATAGATCCCAGGTTCATTTGAGATCATTTTATTCATTTCTTAAATCTATAATGAAATCTACTAGGTCATTAAAGCTTTTAAAGCTTAAAAAAAGAAGGAAATAAAATGTGTATTTTGAATTTTGTGGCAATAGCACGTGAAGCATCTTTATTCTGGATGACTTTTGCATGACAGGTAAACTGGGAGGGGCAGACAAGATCTTACAACGCAAAAATGTAGATCTCGTTGAAACACATATTTTATGTCATTCATTTTTTCGTGGAGTTGACAAATACCGAGATATTAATTGTTATTAGTTTGTTTTAAAATACTTAAAAATGTTCTGACACTAGAATTTGTCAGCTCTTGGCCATGTAAGGAGACGAGTTTCACACATGACAACCAGCTTTTAAAAGATTTGACTGTCGCTTTAGCCTAGTGCACTCTCTTATACCCCTTCTTCTTAGGTATAAGGAAGTAGTTAATACGACTATTTTTGTTACCTTGATTAGCACGAAGTAGAGAGAAGGATCACTTTTGTAAAAATAAACTGTTGCAGGATAACTAGAGAAAGTCATGTGAATGGGATACATCAGATATTTGTACAGTGGTTCGTGTATACGTATGTTTGTGTATTTGTATGTGTGACTGTTTTAACAGCATAATTCAAAAGCGAAAACCTGGTTAGGTACAAAACTTCCTACAAGGATGCGGCATAATTTTTAAGAAAATCCCCACCCGATACTTCCCTTTAGATGGAAAAATTTTCGATTTTTTTATCTTCTTAAACGAGGCTCTAAAATTTTGATTAAAATATTACATGCTTAATATTTTTCATGACAAATGTAATGTATGCCCTGATTTTCAAGAAACAGTCTGAAGCTGTCTTTATTTGGAATAACTTTCACTAAACTGGTAAACTGTAAGAAATAGACAATTAATGTAAAACATTTTTTTTTTGCAACTTACCATTTAGGATATCCACCTTAATACTTAATATTTTTTTTTTAAAATTGCTATGCGTCATTTTCTCGTATTCATATTACGGAATTTCAAAACCATCACTTAGCAACTATGTTTTAAACGAGTTGCTATCGCTTAAGCCTACTATAACCCTCTATTTCCATTATAACGTATATTAATTATGTAATAAAATTATTCCTGCAAATGTTTAATTAGCATGAAGTAGGTAGAGAAATAAGCTTTTGTTAGCATAGTTGTGGAATAATGACACAGAGAAAGACATGAGTTTATAATGTTTATGCTTAGAAGCTTAAAATCGTGTTTTTAGGAGCCGGATATTATTTTTGGCATCTATTAAATGTTAGGTGCTTTAAACTTAATAAGTCTGCAGTTTTTACTTGCTCTATACGTACTATGTACATAATGTATAGATAGGGAATATCATTTCACCCAAAAATTCGTTACCGAGATTTCACCAGAAATACATGTTTTGGGTCCTCCTGAATAAAAAAAAAAGCATTTTTGGAAAAAGGTCCGTGTGTGTGTCTGTAGACAGCATAGCACAAAAACGAAAAGACAATTAAATAACAAACTCGATATTTAAGTTTAGTATCTCCTAAGGACGCAACACGAACATTTTCAAACCCCACCCCAACCAAACTTTACATGGAAGAAATTTCGAAAATTTTGATTTTCTCAAAAATGGCTCTAACGACTTTGAATAAAATTTCTTATATTTAAGATATTTACATTCCAAATAAAATTGTTATCTTGAATTTTCTGGGAATAGCCTACAAAGACCTTTATTTTGGATGCTTTTTTATTGAATTTTGCATAACTGCTAAACCGTAAGAGATAGACAAAAACTTACTACACGAATCCGATAAAACACACAATTTATGTCATATACATTTCTTTCGTAGAGTTGATCGTTTTTTAGATATTCCTTGTTATTGGTTTCAGCTTTAAAAAACATACTTTTCTCTTACAGGAATTTGTTCAACTCCTGTCCATGCAAACAAAGAAACTTCAATCACATAGCAACCAGCTTTTGACTGTCCCTTTAATCTATGGTACTCCTTTATTTCGCTTCTACTTACAAGGAAGCAAGTAATAAGATTATTTCTGCTAATTTTTCTCGATTAGCATGAAGTAAATATAAGAATAATCTTTTAAACAATAATTTGTTGCAGAGATGTAGAGAAAGTCATGTGAATGGAACACATCAGATTTTTAAAACATAAAACGAACTGAGGCTGATCGAATATTTACAGTTGCTATCTTGGATGTGTGATATAACGCTAACCCGGAATTCTTTGGTGCAGAGCTATTCGATGGTGACCGCTTTACGGTAGACGTGCCCCGGATAAACAACTAAGCCTCTCTCCCAAAGGAGAAACAAACACGCCACCTCTCGCCACAGAGGTGAACCGCATTTATTTATTATCTAGTGTATTGGTAAATAAATGTCACTTGCCATCCGCTCACAGCAGCACATGTTTTGTTTTTGTGCTCTAGCGCTTGCAAAATTTTGCTCAGTTACGGTTTAACCATGGGTACCCACATAAATTCAGGTCTCTGACAAGACTAGTGTTGGTCTCTCCTTCTCCAGTTGGACACAAAATCCCACATAATTTGTGCAACAATTGCAATGTTGTGACATTCGCCACTTATTCTAATGCCAAAGTCGATTAGTCAACTTCTCTCCATCTGCATTTTGGTTGCTGTGGTTTTGTTTTGAGTGACCTATATGATGACCTAATTAAAAGCTTATAACACGTCAAGTGTATAGCAATATACCACATAAATCAGACTCCCTTAAGTTCCCTAAATCTGCAACCCGTAAATTATATTCTAACGTGAATGCATCGCCCACTTTGTAAAAATAAAGAAAGAAAATCTGATGTGTTCTATTCACATGACTTTCTCTATATCTCTGCAACAAATAATTGTTAAAAAGCTTATGCTTGTATTTACTTCATGCTAATCGAGAAAAAAATAGCAGAAATAGTCTTTATTACTTGCGTCCTTGTAAGTAGAAGCGAAATAAGGGAGTACCATAGGTTAAAGTGATAGTCAAAAACTGGTTTCTCTGTGACTGAACTTCCTTTATTTGTATGAACAGGATTTTACAATTACCGTATGAGAAAATACAAGTTTTTTTTTTAAAACTGAAACTATAAACAAGGAATATCTAAAAAAACTATCCACTCCACAAAAAAAAAAAAAAAAAAAAATATATATATATATATATATATATATATACGAGGGCCGTTCAGAAAGTAGCCTCCGGTTGATTGCAAGAAATTCACCAAGTTAAATAAAAATATTTTAATATATACATCTTACAACTACATCTTTGCACTATTTTTCTACATAGTTTCCATAACGATTGAGGCACTTATCGTATCTGTTCACAAGCTTTGAAATTCCTTCTGCATAAAAATCACCCGCTTGTGCCTGGAGCCAGCCTGTGACCGTATCTTTGAGCTCTTCGTCGTCATCAAACCGCTGGGACCCGAGCCATTTCTTCATATGCATGAAGAGGTGATAATCGCTTGGCGCCAGATCTGGGCTGTAAGGTGGATGGTTGACAACGTCCCACTTGAAGGTCTCAAGAAGGGCTGTTGTTCTGCGAGCAGAGTGAGGACGGGCGTTATCGTGCAAAAAAACGATACCGGAAGTCAGCATACCACGGCGTTTGTTCTGTATAGCCCGTCGTAATTGTTTGTGTTTCACAGTACACGTCTTGATTAATGGTCGTTCCTCGTTCCATGAATTCAACCAACAACACCCCTTTTGCATCCCAAAACACCGTTGCCATCAATTTTCGGCCAGAAAAATCTTGCCGGGCTTTTATTGGTTTGGTAGGCGAATTTGAATGTGCCCACATCTTTGATTGTTCTTTTGCCTCAGGGTTCACGTACTTAATCCAGGTTTCGTCCCCGGTCACGATTCTGTTTAACAATGGTTCACCTTCGGCCTCATAACGTGACAGAAAGTCTAATGCAGAGGCCATTCTTTGAGTTTTGTGGTGGTCGGTAAGAATTTTGGGCACCCATCGTGCACAGAACTTACGGTAACCCAATCTTGCTGTCACTATCTCGTACAAGAGAGTCTTAGAAATCTGTGGAAAATCAGTAGACAACTCCGACATTGTGAAACGTCGGTTTTCACGAACTTTTGCATCAACTGTCTGAACGAGTTCGTCCGTGACCAATGATGGTCTACCACTCCTCTCTTCATCATGAACGTTTTCTCGTCCACTTTTAAATAAACGTACCCATTCACGGACCACTCCTTCACTCATAACTCTTGGTCCGTACACGGCACAAAGCTCACGATGAATAGCTGCTGCAGAATATCTTTTGGCTGTAAAAAACCTTATAACAGCACGCACTTCACATTTGGCGGGGTTTTCTATTGCAGTACACATTTCAAATGGCCACAAACACTAAACTAGCGCAGGTACGACTTTCACTCGACCACGGCTTGATGCCGACTGACCTGCTGAGTGCGTGAATGCACAGATGGCGTCGCTACTCCCCCCACTACCCGCACTGTGACCGATCGGAGGCTACTTTCTGAACGGCCCTCGTATATATATATACCAAAAATTGTGTTTTATCGAGCTGTACATTTTCTATCAAGTAACTTTTTGTTATCTCTTACGGTTTGCCAATTATGCAAAATTCCGTAAAATTCATTCAGAGACTATTCCCAGAAAATTCAAGATATGAAACAGATTTTTCTATTATAGGGAGGAACGAGAGATGATAGCAGTGTATACTCGGTGTAAAAGTTAATAAAATCAGGTGTTCCAATTCTACTCGGCTGAGTTACAGTGTACTCAAAAACAGACCTCGGGGCTCGTCTAGAGGAGTAACATGATAGCGCATGAGCCAAAGGGTGAAATTCATACAAATGCTTGCACTTACTGCCACTTTATTTCATTACTTTATTTAGCACTGACGACAAATTTCTCTCAATGCTGAGCTGTACTGAATACCGCAGGTGAACCCCTGCGAGTCGTTCGCAACTCGCTACTCTTCTATTTAGAAAATTGCATAAACTAAATAAAATAAAATCAAGTGGAACATTGTTCAGGTAATGTCCTACAGCTCTAACATTTGACTGCCATTTAGGGAATGTAGAAATGTGCAATCCTTAATCATCCTGTCTAGAATTGTACAAACTTCCAGCCCACCTTATTTATTGAATTTCAACAAACATGTTGTTAGTCTTCCTTTAGCAGGATGACCTAAGCACAAAAATCTCCACCTGCAAGGTTTAGAAATGCGGACACATGCCCTAAATAATTCAGTACGAATTTCTTACTAATGTTTCTGAAATATTAATAATTAATTCTACTAGCTGTTATAAAGTAATACTTTTACTTACATAAACCTTGGATGCATCCATTCATTATTATTCATAGCTTCTTTTTCATACATGTGTATACCTACGCCTCTCGCTCCTTCATCATCTGCTTGATCACTATGTTGCTATTTGTCCACTACTTATATCACTTCGGTATTTTTTATTTTATTTATTATGTACATATGCCATAATGATCTGTGCTGGGGCGCACGCCTCTCGGTCATTCATATTGCCAGTTAGTAGTAGCACACGGTACTATCGATTTCTGTAATATAACGAACTTTAGTCCAAAATTTGCTGGTAATTTTCGAGTTGAAACAATAATTGCTACGTTCACAATGGGAAAATATGGAACTAGAAAACACATTTCTGATCCTAGTTGCACTTGTCACTACCTGGTTTTTCAATGATTAAAATATGAACCATGTGTGAAAAGATGAACAATTATATTCTACAAGCATGTATGGAAATGTAATCTTATAAGTGTAGCTTTAAGGTTAAATACAAATACTGTAAAAGATCATACTTGCTGCCATATTACACGCGGATGCACGCGCGCATGTGTTTCAGGCAAGAATATCCCAGCTGATTATAATAAAACTTTGTGTTCAACACAACATAGGTCTTATTTAAAAGAGCAGGTCATATGGAATCTTAACTAGTTTGCCCAAACATAGGCTTCAAAAGGAAGCAAAATGAAAAATCTAAGTGTTCCATTCACATGACTTTCTCTACATCTCTACAACAAATTATTGTTAAAAAGCTTATGCTTCTATTTTCTTCATGCTAATCACGAAAAAAATAGTCTTATTACTTGCTTTCTTGTAAGTAGAAGCGAAATAAGGGAGTACCGTAGGTTAAAATGATAGTCAAAAGCTGTTGCTATGTGACAAGTTCCTTTGTTTGTATCGACACGATTTGACAATTCTTGTATGAGAAAGGTATAGGTTTTTTAAAGCTGAAACCAAACGATCAACTCCATGAATATATATGACATAAATTGTTTGTTCTATCGTGCCCTACATTTTTTGTGTGGCAAGTTTTTGCCCATCTCTTAAAGTTTAGCAGTTACACAAAATTCCGTAAAATTCATCCAGAATAGAGTAGTCTTCAGAGACTATTCCCAAAATATTCAAGAAATGCATATTATTTGTCAGGTAAATATCTTTAATATACGGTATTTTATGCAAAATCGTTAAAGCCATTTTTGAGAAAATAAAAATTTTCAAAATTGGGGTGGGGGGATTTTCTCAATCATCCAGTCGCATTCCTGGAAGGTATTAAACTTAAATACAAAGTCTGGTATTTTACCGACTTTTTGTTTTTGAGTTATCGTGTTCACAGATACACGGACACATTCACACGGACATTTTTCTGAAAATGCTTTTTTTTTTCCTTTCTTTTTTTTATACTGGGGACCCTAAAACATATATTTCCGGTGAAATCTCGGTATCGAATTTTTGAGTGGAGTGCAATACCCTCTCTATACACTATGTACATGGTAGGTACGTTTAAGGAAAGTAAAAAAAAAAAAAAAAAATATGGTCCATACGGATGACTTTCCCTGCGTACTCTGCAACAAACCATCTTATAAATGTTTATTCCTGTATATCATCCTAGTCGAGATAACATTAGCGGAAAAGGCTTTATTACTTTTTATCTTCTAAGTAGAAAGGAAATAAGGGAATACGCTATGCTAAAGTGATAGTAAAATCTTTTGAAAGTTGACCGCTATGTGATGCAATTGAAATTCCAAAACAATGATGAAAATAGTGCAACGACTCCACATTTGGTAAAAGTCTTAATTAAAGGAAATTTTAGAACAACATGACGAGGAACTCTCGTAAATGAAATTCCATGAAAATGTATATCACATAAATTGCATGTTTTAGCGAGATCTACATTTTTTGTGTAGTAAGATTTTGTCAATCTCTTACATTTACGGTTGTGTAAAAGTCTTCCATAATGAAGGGGCTTCAGAGCTATTCCTAGAAAATTCATGATATACATTCTATTTCCCTTATAAATATCTTTAAGATATGTTAGAACAATTTTGAGAAAATAGAACATTTTGAAAGATGTTCCATGTAAAAATATAGCTTGAGGTGGGGTATTTTCTTGAAAACATTTCGTGTCGCATCCTTGTGAGATACTGAACTCAAAAACCAAATTTGGTATTTAACTGAGTTTCATTTGTGAATGATGCACATAGGTACACATAAAACTTTTTCTGAAATCTTGGTATCAAAGTTTTAAGTGGAATGCAATATTTCCTCTACGTGTTCTGAGAACTGAACACAATAGAAAAAGTAACATTCCTCGCATGACTTCCGCTATTCATTTCTCTACAAAGTATTCTTAGAAATTCTTGTTTTTCTATACTTCTTGTTAATAAAGATCATGGCTCGGTTCAGAACAGCTAAGGACGTTTTGCAAAACCAAGCACCATTCTTCTCTGTCTCTCTTTTTGTACGTCCAAGTTTCTGGAGTGTGTATACCATCCATCCACGTTTTCATTATACTATCTCATTTTCTTCTTTTATCTGGTATAAATGCAATTATTTTCTTTGGTAGTCGTTCCTCTGTCATGCTTTTATATCCACAACACTGTAATTTTTTTTTCTCTAAGGTGTACAAATTATGCGGTTTTTCGTCTACTCCCTTAATTTCTTTTGTTTTCGTGATTTTATTTGCTAATCCTGATTTTATAGCTGATATCTTTAATATATTCATTTCGATACTCACATTTTCTTTTGTCCTTAGTGGGATTTTTCACGCCTTTGCACAATACGCTATATACTTTCAATCACTGTTTTGTAACATTCTGTTCTTTGTGATATATTTTTCCACCAAATGGAGTGTCCACCGGTTTATTGCCTTCTTTGTTTTGAATTATTCTGTGTTTTATTTCTATTGTAATAGTCCCTAATTGATCTGTTTTTATCCCTAAATATGAGATATCATCTTTTAATTCAATTTCCTTTTTGGTTGTCGAATTTTGATGATTGTTTTAGTTTCTCTACACGTACTATGTACATAGTGTATAGAGAAGGTCATACACTCCACTCAAAAATTCGATACCGAGATTTTACTGGAAATATATGTTTTAGGGGCTCCTGTATCCAAAAAAGCATTTTCAGGTCCGTGTGTGTGTACGTGTGTCTTGAACACGATGACTCAAAAACGAAAAGTTGATAAAATCCAAACTTGGTATTTAAGTTTAGCATCTTCAAGGGATGCGAAACGAAGCTTTTGAAAAAAAACCCTCCCCAAACTGTCCTTTACAGGGAAAAAATTTCGAAAATTTTGATTTTCTCAAAAATGGCTTTAACGATTTTGAATAAAATACCGTATATTAAAGGTATTTACATAAACTGTATATCTTGAATTTTCTGGGAGTAGTCTCTAAATACCTGTTTATTCTGGATTGATTTTGCTGAATTTTGCATAATTGGTCAACCGTAACAGATACACAAAAGTTTACTGCATAATGTAAATCTCGTTAAAACACACAATTTATATAAAATATATGTTTTCTTGGAATTGGTGATTTCTGAGAGATTTCAAGTTATTTGTTTCAGATTTAAAATACTTAACATTTTCTCACACCTTTCTCCTGGCCACGCATAGAAACAGATTTTAACCACATGGCAACTAGCTTTTAAAAGATTTGACTATCACTTTAGCCTATGTATTCCTTTATTTTCCTTCTACTTACAAGGAAACGATCAATTAAGACAATTTCTGCTAATGTTAAATCTCTATTATCCTATAGTATGCAGAAGAACGTGCTTTTTAACAATAATGTTAGTGATGTAGAGAAAGCCATGTGAATGGAACACATCAGATTTTTATTTTTGTTATTATTCTGATATTCTAGCTGATGTCCTTAATATTCATTTCGATACTAACATTTTCTTTTGTCCTTTGCACAATATGCTATTTACTTTCAATTACTGTTTTATAATATTCTGTTCTTTGTGATACTTTTTCCCCAGCAAATGGAGTATCCACCGGTTCCTTGACTTCTTTGTTTCGGAGTATTCTGAGTTTTATTTCTACTGTAATGGTCTCATATTGATCTATTTTTGTTCCTAAATATTGGATATCAGCTTTTAATTCAATTTCCTTTTTGGTTGTCTTCCATTGACGGCTATGCAGGTGAAGCCAGTGCGTTTGTTCCACCCATTTTTACTAAATTTGAATATAGTCGTTCAGTTTGTTATAAGCTCCAATATATAAACAACCCAACTTACTGTGGCTAGAGTACTCTCAACCAGTGGAGAACATATCTGTGAGTGAAAAGTTGTCCCTCCTTGAAGAGAGACAAAAGAAACGGAGAGAATGACCAAGTCTGTGTTTTTTGGTAGTGTTTAACGCCCGCTTTATCTATTTGTGTGTGCAGCTATTTTGGCCAATGGATATGCAGCTGCTTGTTTATATCTGGCTGCTATGACAACAAAATAGAACTTATGGTTCTGATACAAACCTTATGGTTTCACGTGCTACCAAGAATACCTGTTTTGAGGCCAAAGTCCATCCAACAGTACAAGAATTTAGTAAACCACAGGCATCCTCTTGCAGAACCTAATTAATTGGTTTATTGCCCTTGAGGAAAAAAAAAATGTAACTGCGCAATCTTCCCTTACTCTAGGGATGTTTCTAGCTTCACTAACAGGTGAACAATTACATGACTAATCTAAGTATATGTAAATTTAATTGTTTCTTCATACAAGCTGTGTGTTGGACAGAAGTTTGATAGAGTCGGACTGAAAAATTCAATGTCATAGCTGGGATTTGAAACACGGATCTCCCGGTCTATAGCAGGTCGTTCTAAACACTGAGCTACCATGGCAATATTCTGGCATGACACTAAATTCCCCAACTACACCGCATTTTCCCAGGTAAAGCTCAAAGTGATCTCAAATTATTTTATTTGCCTAAACATAATAGGATAATTTATGAAGCCCGGGAGTTAAAGTACTTACGATATTGTAAGTCACCATTGGGGTGTGCCATCCCAAAATTATTTGAGATCTCCATATGGTTTACATGCCATGGTTTAGTTGCCATGGTAGCTCAGTGGCTAGAGTGGCTGAATGGATACCGGGAGATCTGTGGTTTAAATCCCGGCTATGACATTAGATTTTTCAGTCTGACTCTACCTGTCCAAGTCTATGTTCGTGTAAAGTGGTTGTCTATTTGAATACTCCAGTTGACCGTAGACTTCTTTTATTTTGCTCCACTTAACTCATTTCCATCTACTGTTTTGTTCAGTTAGACCGGCTAGAGACCAGGAAATCTGTGATTCAAATCCCGGTTATGACATTAAATTTCTCAGTCTGACTCCACCTATAAAATTATAAATATACGTTCGCGTAAAGTGGTTGCCCATTTGAATACTCCAGTTGACCGTTCAGTTCTTTTATTTTGCTCCACTTAACTCATTTCCATCTACTGTTTTGTTCAATTAAAATTAACTGAGAGTTAAGTCGCAAAATGATGTAGTGTGCATTATATTACACATAGCATTTTCGTGGTGGACTAAATGTGATAATAGCGGTCTTAATGTGTCGGCACAAAAAGGTGCGAAGTGTTACAAAGAGCACTTGAAATGTTCGTGGCACGTGAATACGAGTGGCTGTGCTGCAGTTACCTCTTGTTGAATGACCTAGAAAATAAGCAACATTTTCAACGACTACGTAACTGAGAAAAAATCTGATGTGTTCCATTCACATGATTTTTTCTACATTTCTGTAATAAATTATTGCTAATAAGCTTATTCTTCTATTTCATGCTAAAACATAGCAGAAACAGTCTTATTATTTATCTTCCTGTAAGTAGAAGGGAAATAAGGGAATACACTAGGCTAAACCGATAGTCACATATTTTAAAATGTGGTTGCTATGGTATTAAAATCCGCTTCTTTGCGTGGAAACGACATGACAGTTCCCGTATGAGAAACATTTATGTAAGTATTTTAAAACTGAAATCAATATCAAGGAATATCTCGAAAACGGACAACTCTACGAAAAAAATGCATATGACATAAATTGTGTGTTTTATCGAGATCTACGTCTTTTGTGTGATACGTTTTTATCTATCTCTTACGGTTTACCAAGTATGCAAAATTCAATAAAAATCATCCAGAATAAAGAGGCTTCAGAGGCTATTCCCAGAAAATTCTAAATATACATTTTATTTGTCACGTATATATCTTAAATATAAGATATTTTAATCAAAGTCGTTGGAGCCATTTTTGAGAGAATCAGAATTTTCGAAAAAGGGATAGTTAGGGGTGGGGGATTTTCATGAAAATCTTCGTATCGCATCCTTGGAACATACCAATTTTACTATATATTAAAAATATTTACATGGCAAATAAAATGTATATCCTGAATTTCGTGTAAAAAGCCCAAATACATAAAAAAATGTAGATCTTCTTAAAACGAACAATTTTGTTGTGGAACTAACCGTTTCCGAGATATTCCTTAATATTGGTTTCAGTTTTAAAATATTTATGGTTTTCTCGAACAGGTTGTCGTCGGTGTTTCTTTTGTTTTACTGCTGGTCATGCAAAGGACCGAATTTTAATGGAAATCGCATAGCGACAACCCTAAAGTATGGGCTGAAACTCTTCTCCAAAGTATGTAGGAGCAATGACCCTTTTCTGTGAAGTGATGCAGAATTCACTGTGTAAAATGGCAGATGCAGTTCCTTCCTAAAATATATATTTAGTGTGTGAGTATTGTGCCACAGCATTAAGGTACATGCGCTTCATTTATAGCCGGGCCATGGGATTATGTATGTGCGTGGTTTGCTTGACCCGCTCCCCGTCTCCAATGATAAGCAAAAAGAGTAAAACAAAGGTCGCTTAGCCAGTTCTTTAACTTGAAATAGCCCTTGAATATTGCAACTGTTTTAACCGTTAGTTACCTTCATTAATATACTGCATATCCTGTTTTTCCTTTAATTCAAGTTTAAAACTGGAGTTCTAGTAAAATATATGAGAGTAAAACTTTAAACTTATTATATAAAATAATAGAGAATTACTTTTTTTTCTTCCCAATTAAAATCTTAAATTCTTCTACCTACATCCGTTTTCATAATCCCGCCAAAGGCACTACCAAAAAGGTGGTTCAAATGACCATGCATGTTAGGTGATAGGTCATCCATTCAAAGCCAAATGCTGCAAGTTCAAATCCCAGTTATTGTGGTAAAGGACGAGGAGAGCCCAAGTAAAATAATCGGTGTGATGTTTGGAAGCTAATGGGGTTACATTTGGCTGTAGTTCTGTCAGCTTTACTCTGTTATTTATTTTTAAAATATCACTGTAATTTTGGGGCAAAATTGTATATATATTTTTACAATATAAAACAGTCTTGATTACTTATCGTTTATAGTTGAAGGTTAACATAACATGAAATTAATCCTAGATTACAACTCTATTTATATAGTTACGCTTAAAACAAGCCGAACTTATAGTTACCGAACAGGCAACAGGGTTAATGCACGAACTGTTTTAACGCATACGCCAAATTCGAGATAGTTGGAGCACCACGTATTATAAAGCCCTCTCAGGGATAGAAACCAGTACTGTTTTCTCCAAAAGGTGATGAACCTCAAATCTGACTACTCTCCCGCCTTTGGGCAATGACTATTAGTACACAAAAGGCGACCCATTTCTAGGGGCAAGAGACAACGTAATAAAATATTTTTCCTGTAGACTCTGTAGGAAATTTAGTTTCATTTTTCGTATTAGTATGTGTCCAAATCAGTGAAATACTGCACAGTATGTTGAGAGACCAGCGAGACCTTGGCAACAGCGAGGGTAGGTTTCCAGTCGCACACCTTGTAATCCCATACTTTAACTCCGCCTATGGCAGAAAAGTAGGGCAGTGTTTTCATAATCTGAAAAATCTGATGTGTTACACTCACATAACTTTCTCTAGCTGCTTCTTACAAAAGATTATTCTTCTTTCTACACCATGCTAATCGAGATAAATAAGAACAGAATGTTCTTATTACTTAGTTCCTTATGAGTAGAAGGGGAGTAAAGGAATGCACTATGTTAAAGTGATAGTCAAATATTTTAAAAGCTGTCATTATGCGACTGTCATTGCAAATCGCTCCTTTGATTGGCCAGGAGTAGAACAAAAGAAAAACAGACACTTCCTGTCTGAGAAAAGTATAAGAAATTTACAATTAAAGCTAATAACAAAGAATATCTCGAAAAGACAAATGTAGTAATTTTTTGTCTATTTATTAAGGTTTACTAGTTATGCAAAATTCAACAAAATTCATCCAGAATAAACAGGTTTTCAGAAGTTATTCCCAGAAAATTCAAATGATACATTTTATTTTTGATGGAAATGGCTTTAATATGTGGTGTTTTAATCAAAATCATTTGAGCCATTTTAAGAAAAACAAAATGTTCGAAAATTTGTCCATGTAAAGGGTAGTTAGGGGTGGGGGTATTTTCTTTAAAATCTTCGTATCGCATCCTTGGAAGATAAACTTAAATACAAAGTCTTTTCGTTTTTGAGCTATGCTGTCCACAGACACACACACACACACACACGCGCGCGCGCGCGCGGATTTTTTTCTGAAAATGCTTTTTTGGATTCAGGGGGTCCTAAAGCATGTATTTCCGGTGAAATATATCTTCTCTATCCATTATGCAAATTGTACACAGAGCACAAATAGTATTAGACATCGTATTTCTGATTATCTGTAAGGAATTTATAGGGCGTGTCTTCTGATATCCGCTGGCCGCTACGACACTCTAAATGGGGAAGTTGGAGGGGTTGTAGCTTACTGTTGTAGTACACGTTACCTAATTTCACTTCCAATTGAGTCAGGTGGGCTATATCTATTAGCGAATGAGTTGACAAACCTAGCATAGGCATGCTCTATTGGTTCGATAAAGAACACTCACCTGCAAGGTGACAGTATCAGCCAATAAAATAAAAACATGACGCAATAAAGTACCCTACAAACGGTAAGGAATGCGGTGTACGGAACAAGACAGTGCCAGTTTCTTTCTGTGCCTTGTGTACACATGGGGCTAGAGAAAGTAAAAATACTGTAAAACCATTTTCTGATGCTCCTAAAGATCACAAATAACATCTCATCATACATTTTGGTCATATGTAATTCCTCTTAATAACTTATTAAAACAGATCCTTATAATATTCGAATTCTTGTAGTAGGGAACCGAATACCTCTACCAATAAATGCATTAATGCGAATCTTAAATACAGTAGACAACGTAACTCATTTATGAATAATACCATGTATTGGAGTAGAAGATGTGCTAATCCAGAACGATTGAATCATAAACTTATTGCATAAACGTCATCACAACAGCATTCTTGGCACAAAATGAATGCGGTGTTTCGTCTATGACCCCTGGTTATATCCTCATAACAGTATTCAATTTATCGGCCAAAAATCCACTAAGTGACGGTGGCTCTGCGGTGCAAAGTCAGGTATGTAAATATTTCTTTTGGCGTTTTGACCTATTTAATAACAAAAATGCGATATGTTTTTCTGCCCCACTTGAATATTGAAGCGATAATTGTAACTACTTAACACGTGATTCTTAACTTCTATCAATTAATTATTTAAAAAGAAGTCAAAAGTGAAATTAAGAGTAACCTAAAATAATAGCTTCAAAAAATAAAACCTGCATCATTGAAAGCCTCTGAAAGAAAAATCTGGCTTGTTCCATTCACATGACTTTCTCTACATCTCGCTAACAAATTATTGTTAAAGAGGTTATTCTTCTATCTACCTCATGCTAATTGAGATAAAAGTAGCAGAAATAGTCTTATTACTTCCTTCTAAGTAGAAAGGAAATAAGGGAGTACCATAGGCTAAAGCGATTGTCGAATATTTCAAAAGCTGGTTGGTATGCAATTGAAATCTCTTTGTATGGATATAAGAGTTTTAAAGCTGACATTAATTACAAGGAATATCTTAGAAATGGTAATCTTTACAGAAAAAATATTTACGAGATAAATTATGAGTTATAATGAGATCTAAATTTTTTGTGTAGTAGCTTTTTGACTATCTCTTATGGTTGACCAGTTATGCAAAATTCATCCAGAATAAACACGTCTCCAAACGCTATTCCAAGAAAACTAAAGATATATATTTTATTTATCTTATAAATACGTTTAACATACGATATTTTAATCCAAGTCATTTTTGAGAAAATCAAAATTTTCTACACTTTTCCTTATGAGGGTAGTTGGGAGTGGGGGCCTTTTTTTTAATGCCTTCGTGTCGCATCCTTGAAAGATACTGAACTTCAACACCAAGTTTGATATTTAGCGAAGTCCCAGTTTTTTGGGCTACGCCTACACACACACACACACACACACACACACATATACACACACACATTCTTCTGAAAATGTTTCTTTTTTTGGACTCAGGAGACATCAAAATATATTTCCGATCAGATCTAATAAATTGAATTTTTGGGTGGAATGCAATACCTTCTTTAGGTACTATGTACCTTGTATGTACATACGTGCTAGAGAAAGTAATGAAACGGGTTTAAAACTTTATTTTTTCATATTTAATTGTAATAATAAAATATAGATTTTCATGCATTAAAACCTGTAGTTTAAAGGAATGAATAAATCTAATAAATTGAATTTTTGGGTGGAATACAATACCTTCTCTATACTTTATTTACATAGTAAGTGTAGAAAAAGTAAGTGTGTAACCATAGAAAACTTCATAAAGTAATATAAAAATATCACGAGGAGCACACTTGATTTTATGCAAGATTTTAACATAAAATAACAAAATTGTTTAAATCTACTGTTAATTTAAACGCAAGGGAGGAAAGCAACCACGTGATATGTTCATATTTCCAAGGTTTAAGTGTCGCTTTCAGTGGCTGCGGACCGCGTTCACAAATCTTCAAGGTTTCCGACAGTTGAATTTTAAAGATTTGAAGGTAGCCAATAGTAGATAAGCTGCAGAGAGGTAAAAACAAACCGCCAATAAAATTCATACAGCGATTTGACTATATGTATAGGTTTATAAATGCTGCCAGTAAATAGAGATTTGGAACAGAAAGCTTCACTTTGTGTCAGACTAATTGCTGTCTACCAGATTAAAGATAATGGGACTCTATGAATAAATATGATCGAGTCGCATTAAACCAAAGTTTTAAAGCATTCTTGAGAAACGCCTAGAATACGCCGAGTGTTAAAACATCGAAAGATACAGAAATAATTTACTGACCAAATAGCTAACTAATCGCGCCTCCAGTTGTTGAATACTGAAGGAAATTAAAGAAATAGTGCGATATAAAAGAACGGTGATTAAGTTATTAAAATAAATAAACATTTGCAGGCATATATAACTAGCTAATCGTGTATAGTTAAGTGAAATAAGTAGTGGATCAAACAAAGTGAATTTTTTCTTATGGGATACATCCCCAGGATTCACTAATATACATTTACGAGAGGAAGACGTGGAATATTCACTAATGGAACGAATCTTACACGGGACGCAGTGACTACTGAAGTGCAATGAAGTTGGAATAGGGTTTTTACTTTAGCATATCCCCACACAAATTTCCCACTTTCTGCATTCTGCTGAACAGCCTCTCGCCCAAGAATAGTCGGAGGAACAAGAGAATCGCCCTGGGATCGTGCGCACCAGGCCCAACTCAACGACTTTCACACGCCTAAGGCTGGGAAACTATAAGAACATTTTTATCTCAGGCGTGAAGAAGAAGAATGCCACAATATGGTTTTTACGTGAGAAGTGATTTAGAGGGGAGACGAGAGGAAAAACCGCAGTTGCTGATAACGAAGGACTTGCGGGGTAACAAACTTTTAATTTAGGTTATTGTTGTCGTTACTATTATTTATTGTAATGTACCAGTATAGGTGTTTATATAATTATTTTGGACCGATAAAATAATGAAGCAGTTTATTCATAACATACCTTATAAAAGCTAGAAATTAAATTGCGTGTATTTATTGTAAATTATTATTAGACCTTACATATGTCTTGAACTTTTACATATTTTGATCGTATGATACATCTATTTGCCTGCATATTCCGAATAATTAACTATTTCAAGGATATTTGAAATATGTTTTTAAACGCTGATAGCTGGAGCTATCATTTGGACGAGTGAATCTCGTTTCGTATTTGCACGCCCAGTGTGGCCAGACTCAAGGAAAGGACTGTGCTTTGGTTATGCTGTTGTCTAATCTACAACCTAGTTCGCGTGATATTATGGTATGCAGATGAGTAAACGCTTCGAGAAAACGGCTTATTATTGTTATAATAATTAATAGCAGTAATTATATAATAATGTGTTCTTAAATTAACTTTAAAGAACTTTCTTTCGTATCATTTTTATTCTATTTAGGATTTCATACTATATAAATATTTGTAACATTAAGGTACTCTCAAATATCATTATTTTTCCGTTAGAGATGTTCGCCATTACCGAGTTTGTTTGTTAACTTTTATCTTGTTGAAATAAATTCAACTTTAAATAACAAAATGCGCCGGCTTTGGCAGAAGTACAGAGAAACCTGGCAACTTCATCGCTTGAACCAACTCACAAGAAAGGTAAAAAAACAAATGGATGAGTACCGGTACTCGACTTACCAACGGCGCCTCTCCAGCATTTCACCAGAAGATTCATCCTTGTGGAAAGAAACCAAAAGAATATTAAAAGAACCGACGCTTATTCCACCCTTAATACAAGATGGAAAACACTACATAACCGACTTTGAGAGGTCGGAACTATTCGCAAATACTCTACAATGTATCTTCAGCCCAAACCCAGTGATAAACGAAGAATTCAACCACGAAATTGAACGTTTTCCTGGTTCTTATACCACTGCTCCACTTCCCATTGACTTCACTTCGCCAAAAGAAATCTTGTTCATAATCCAGCAACTACCAGCAAGAAAATCGCCTGGTCATGACCTAATTCCAAATTTTGTATTAAAACATCTGACTCGCAAAGCACTTGCTATTCTAGCCTCACTCTTCAATAGTTTGATACGTATGGGCTACTTCCCCAGAATCTGGAAACACGCTATAATTATTGTTATTCATAAACCTGGAAAAAGCTCCTCAGACCCAAACAATTATCGTCCTATAAGTCTGCTACCAACTCTGTCCAAAGTGTATGAAAAGATTATACTGAAGTGTTTAACAAAATTTCTCAATGAAGCATCAGTATTACCTCCCTTTCAATTCGGTTTTCGTCGTAAACATTCAACCACCCATCAAATTCTCCGGATTACAGAGCAAGTGACACAAGGCTTCGAGAAGAAAGAACACACAACTGCAGCTTTCCTTGACTTCACTCAGGCATTCGACAGGGTTTGGCATCAGGGTCTTCTATACAAACTGTTCAACAACGGCATTCCGGACTACCTCTATAAAATAATTTCCTCCTTTCTGTCACAACGAACATTCTCAGTCCGCATAGGTAGTTGTCACTCTTCTACAAAACCTATAACAGCCGGAGTTCCTCAAGGATCTATCCTGGGACCAGCTCTGTTCAACCTGTACACCTCTGATATGCCTGCAATGCCTACAGCTCAAATCGCTATGTATGCGGACGATACTACAATCTTCTCAACACATCGCAATATCCACACCGCCAGAAATCACCTTCAAGAGGCCTTAAACTTAATTATGCCCTGGCTAGACAACTGCCGTATTTCGCTCAACCAGCAAAAATGTGAAGCAATGGTCTTTACACTGTGCAGACAAAACTATCCACCACCAGTAACGCTCCCAGCGAAACAGATACCCTGGAAAACTAATACAGAAACAGTGAAATATCTCGGTGTACTCCTGGATCGACGACTCACATGGAAACCACATATAAGCAACAAACTTAAACTAGCCCGAGCAAGACTGGTAAAACTCTACCCCCTCCTCAACAAAAGATCTTCACTCAAACTAAAAAACTGCACACTACTTTACACGACTCTATTAAGACCACTGCTACTATACGCTTGTCCAGTTTGGGGAGGAACTAGTCCTTCTGAAATCAAACGTATCCAGACATTTCAAAACAAAATATTGCGAATCTCAACGAATGCACCATGGTTTGTCAGAAACAGTCAACTACATAGAGAAACTGAAATCAGCATCATTCAACAGTCAATTTCTTCACAAGCCGAACAGTTTTACAGCAAGCTAAAAGACGTCTCAGGAGCCATTCACTATTCTCTTGGCAGAAAATCTAGCTATCCAACTCACATCAAGAGTCGCCTACCACTGGTCCAGCTCTCACAGCAAGACTTTCTGTAAAATAAAAACAAACAAAAAATGTACCTACTTATGAGGGGCCCAATGGGGCTTACCTCATTTCAATGTTATTCAGTATCATGCATGTAAATAATGTCTAAAATCAATGATCTGTAGAGCGCACATGCGCTGATCGATCAATAAATCATAAAAAAAAAAAAAAACTTTAAATACATCCATTTTATTTAGCATTAAAGTAAAGCAATACCTCTTGAGCTAATTAACTTAATGTGTGTTAAAGTTTAGTTATAGCATAATTTACTTTAATAATACTGTGCAATTTATGAGGCTTAAAGAATAAACATTATATAATTTATTGTATTATCAATCTGTAATGTGTTTGTAATTAAATGTTTATACACTTGAGTGAGTGTTTCTTTTTGTTTGTTTTTTTTTTTTTACTCACAGAAATTGAAAATGACGCTTATATGACATTTATTTTGAAATATATTTTATAATTAAAGATTTGAAACATTCTCGGTGTTGGTTTTAATTATGACCTCACGGGATAGCAACCGAGTTAAATCGGAATCCTAAAAGTCCAAGCTTTCGACCATCTTAAATTTGTGGTCTTAGTCAGGAATGGATATTCATTTTATTCCAGTTTAAATTTTATATTTTAAATAGTAGCTCTAAAACTAGAGAAATGATTTATAAGGGGAGTATTAAGTAAAAGAAACAAAGGCCTCCTCATTAGATCGGTTTGTGAGAGAGAGTTGCTGACGAAGAGATGGTCGAAAGCTTGGACGTGAAGTTATCATTAATATTTTATGTTTTACTTAAGTGTAATCATAGAATAGAACATGAAAAAATGGAATTTGTGTAATGTAACGTATTAAAAGAGTTTTTTTACATGATAAAGTCAAAAACTTAATTACATGATGCTGCCATGCTATGATTAACGCACTGAACCAATGCTGTGATGTGAAGTCTTGAAAGAGCGACTCGAACTGCTCATTTCCCTTCAGAGAGCATTTGGACCAAAAGCTCTACTATCGTTCGACATTTTCATTGTTGTTTTTCGAACGAGTTGGATTCCAAGACTCGTTATCAGAGTTAGGAAATTAGTACCAATTTCCTTATGCAGAGTAAGAGCGGCAAGGTTGGCAATACCTTGCGTGAGCAAAGGTTACTGTAGAGTGCAACCCATTACTGCAAAACAACTATCACTGCATACCACAGAACCACGTCGCTAGGAAGGCGTGCGAATAACATCTTTGTTCTGCTCAAATGTGCGCAAAACTAATTTGTTTTACAACCATAGAAAGTTTTCTAGCAGTACACTTATGTATGTACTTATGCAGAAACCGATGGCAGTTCAAGTAAACAAACTGTCAAACGTCTAGTAACAGAACAGCTTCACAGAAACTTATTATTGATTACAAATTTGTTCATAAAGTTACCCACACTGTTATTGTCCTGAAGTATGTAGTTGAACTGAATCTATGCGGCATGTAGAAGAACTTTCAAGATGGATCTACTAATCCACGAGCATCCTACCTGAAATAAAGATGAAAATGAACAGTGTGAATGAAAAGAGTGCAGGGCTCAGTGTGATGTATCGCATACAAGCTGCACTTTTAGATCCCAACAAATGCTATTTGCTTGGTGATACTGAAACATCATGCGAAGTGGAACGAACAAATTACAACGCATTACAAATCTTGTTTGTCGGAACGTGGAATGAGGTTTTCATTTCAAAGGCTTCAGAAGCACATATAGTTTTCAGCAATACGGCTGCAGATGAGTAAATATGTAGTTAGTTCCTGTTTTCCTTTTTACGTGGTAAGACAATGAAAATATTTAAGAAATTAATTTTTTTTATTATTGTATATTATTTTACATTCGATCAGTCCACATTACAATTCCTGTTATAATTGCTTGGGTGTTTCCATAGTGTACATATACATATAAAGCAGGAAATCAGACAGAGTCAGCCTTATATATGTAACAACAATTTGTAAGCTGTGGTAATGATCTGCGTTTACGAATGTCTAATAACTCATTTTTGTTTCCTGGAAACAGTACTGTTTATTTGACAACAGGTTGGTTTACCTCTCCCCCCTGCTTTTTTATCAATGACTTGTTTTGATGCGGTGAGATGGTCGGTGGCAACCTGTACACGGAACGGCGAACGGTACGAATACGAACTTCTTAGCTCTGTTCATAATATGGCACACGAAACGAACGAGTAAAACACATGCCTTTGGGTTGATTGACACTGATCTACACCAGAGTAGAAATGGGGAAAAATTATAGTTCCCTTTGACCCGTCAGCATCTATTCCTCAACACTGTTCAAAATGACAGCACTAATGCACTCATAATGTAGAGGTCTATCCAGAAATGTTGCTTTCCTGCTTAAAACATCGCCAACCATATGCTTCGTGTCTTCGTATTTTATATATTATTTAGGAAATAATTAAAAAAGAAACCAGGCATAACGACACATATAGCGTAATTTTATGAGGCCCTCCGAATAACCCATCCTATAAAGTATATAAAACAAAATTTAAAAAGCTTTAAATCTAGAAAAGCGAATAAATGCACTACGTATCTTCTCTCCCGTCTATGATAATCCACCTAAGAAAAAACAGAATTCAACTGCATATTAACGAGAAAATTTCTCTGTAAGTAGAAAGCTAATATATGCAAATTGGATGGCTGGAATCTGTTTTCCAATGCATAGTTTATATAGCTGTAATTGGGCACAGCATATTCTCACGTCAGTTGAAGGCTTAGCACTAGCTCGATTGCAATAAAACAGCGTCACGTAACGTATTAATATCAATGTTCGAGATGGAATCTAAAGCTTGGATTGTATAAATATTGAAGATGTGTTAACCGAGCGAGATGGCTTCGAGTTAACATGTGGGGTTCGCATCAGGAGCTCGATGATTAGATTCCCGCCCATTCTGACCATGGGGATTTTCGGGTGTTTCCCTGGTCGGAAGGCAAATGCTATATTGGTGTGAGTAAGTAAGCGTATTTATCAGTTCATTTTCTCGTACTATAATATATTGCATGAGATGATGCAGTGAAATTAACACGATTTTCCTACTTGTATTGCAAAAATCTGATGTGTTCCAATCATATGGCTTTCTCTACCTATCCTAAAAACAAATTATTTTATAAAAAGTTTGTTCTTCTATCTACTTCACGCTTATTAAGATAAAATTTAACAGAATTCTCTTATTACTTAATTCATTGTAGGTAGAAATGAATTAAAGGAATATATTAGGCTAAAGTACCTCTCAGATCTTTTAAAAGTTGGTCGATAAGTGATAACATTGAAATTCCGTTCTCTTTACTTTATCAGCATACATAAAAGGGAATAATGACTTCCCATCTGAGAAAGGTATAACCATGGGAAAATTTAAAACAAAGTAAGAAAATCTCGGAAATGGTTAAAGCTACCACAAAATTGTATTTCACATAAATTGTGTGTTTTGAGGAGATGTACGAGGTACGTACAGAAAGTAAGTTACGTTTGGTAATAAAATTAAATTGTGTACAGATACAGAATAATTATTTATTGCACAAAATTCTACAACTCTTAAACAACTTTCCCACATAACTGCCGAAATTTTGCCGGCATTTGTCATAACGTGGCACAAGTTTTTTTTATACCTTCTTCATAGAAGTTTGCCACCTGTGTCTTCAAAAAGTTGGAAACATTTTCTTTCAGCTTTTCGTCATTGTTGAAGTGTTGACCGCCAAGGAAAGACTTGAGATGTAAGAACAGATGAAAGTCGCTAGGAGCGAGGTCAGGGCTGTACGGAGGATGGTCAAACACGTCTCAGCCAAATCCTTGTAGGAGGTTTTCGTCACATTTGCAATGTGTGGTCGTGCGTTGTCGTGAAGAAAAACACCTTTTGACAGCAATCCTCGGCGCTTATTCTGTATTGCACGGCGCAATTTCCTAAGTGTCTCGCAATAAACATCTGCTTTGATTGTTTGACCACGCGGTAAGAAATCAATGAGTAAGATGCCTTTCCAGTCCCAGAACACTGTGCACATCATTTTTCGAGGTGTCAAGATTTGTTTCGGCTTAACCTTTGCTGGGGATGAAGTGTGCCTCCATTCCATTGATTGCCGCTTACTTTCAGGGGGGTCGTAAGAAACCCAAGTCTCATCTCCTGTGACTATCTGTGTCAGAAATTCTTCGCCGTCTTCATCATAACGGGTTAAAAACTGAAGTGCACTACCCACCCGTTTTGTTTTGTGTTGCTCAGTAAGAATCTTTGGTACCCAACGTGAGCAAAGTTTACGAAATTTCAGTTTTTCGGTAACAATTTCATGAATTAGTGATCGTGAGCTTTGGGGAAATTGCATAGCGAGAGCACTAATTGTAAACTTGCGGTTTTCCTCGATCTTGTCATCAATCGCGTGAACCAGTTCTTCTGTAACCAAAGATGGACGCCCCCTTCGTTCTTCATCGTGCACTTCACTACGTCCTTCATTGAACTGTCGGACCCATCTTCTCACCATTGAATCACTCATCGCATGTTCTTCGCAAATTTGCCGATAAATTTCAATTGATTTCACTTTCCTAGCATTCAGAAAACGAATCACAGATCTGATTTCACAAGCGGAGGGATTTTCAATCAACACCGACATTGTAAACAAGCACAACAAAGCGTATGTGGCTGACAGCGATCTCAAAATGGTGCACGTTTCTTCTCCTTGATACAGAGCGTCTTCCGCGCATGTGGAACTGCGATCGCAGCGCTGCAGCGGAGATAAATTGAAACGGAACTTACTTTCTGGACGTACCTCGTACATTTTTGTACAGTAAGTTTTTGTCTATCTCTTAAGATTTATCAGCTATGCAAAAGTCATCCAGAATGAAGAGGGTTTCAGAGGCTATTCCAGTAAGATGCACAGTTTATTTGTGATTAAAGTATCCCAAACGTATGGTATTGTAACCATAATCAATAGTAATTTTTGAGAAAATTAAATTTCGAAAAAAACGATGTTGATCTTAAGTGTCAAATTTGGTATTTAACCGACTTTTAATTTTGTTAGTTGTGCTGTTCACACACACATACACACACACTCACGCACAGACGTTTTACAAAATGCTTTTTTGGTAGTTAAGTGAACCCCAAAACATATATTTTCGATAAAATCTCGACTTGGATGTTTGGGTGGAATACAATACTTCCCAACTACACATAGTAGAGATAGTAAACGTGGCTGTATTACTCACTAAGCCTAAAGCAGCATACCAGACATTTAGGGAATTGAAAACATTTGAGTACATTTCTGTTACTTATTTTCCACTACAATGGATGCAAAAATCAAGATGCATACTTTTGATAATTTCTGATTTTAATTGTTTTGTAAGCGCAACCAATCAAGTTGCTTCATTTCAAAGGGAATACAAGGTTTAAATTTTTAAGAATAGGTATTTATTTTTAAGATTCCTTCAAAAGGTTTTCCCTTAACAGTTTCTGCTCTTCTCTAGAATATCACACTATTTGACTTTTATTCAGGAATAATTATTGCACAGCGGTTAAATATTGGAGATGCACTTGTGAGCTTATATTCGTAGTAATCTACTATTTAATAAACCAATGTCTGCTGAATAAAATCATAACTTTTATAAATATAAATTTAAAGATAACAACACACTATCTCAACAATTATCAAACCACAGCATTTGTAGGTACACATGCATTTCGGCTTCATATTTAATAAACTAAGATAAAAATAAATGGTAGTTTAGGTGACTAAGAAGAGGCACTATATCACTGTAATCTATATTTCAAATAGTAACATAAAAACAGAAATATTGAAATTTGAAGTTTATACCACCTGAGAAATGTTTCTGGTCTCTGCACTATGTTTTCTGCTGTAACCTATTATTTATTTGACGAAAGATTTGGAGAAGTTGATATTTTAATAGGTTTCGGCAATGCAAATGAAGACTTAACATAAAAAGCAGATTGTTATCCTCTAAAAATAATTATTTTCTCAAAAAACAACACATCATACACAAACTACACAGGTATGTAAACATGTAACCTCCTCTAACAATGCATTTTTGACAACGGCGATATATATATATATATATATATATATATATATATATATATATATATATACACTTCCTTTATACTTATCTAAAGCAGATTATATAATATTCGCCTAGATTCTCCTGGCCATCTGAGTCAACGTTCGTTTGCGTATAAGCATGGTTATACCTGCGTGCTATATATATCTGCCAGAAACATAAAAACCGATAATTACTTTCTCCATACGCACTATGCACATAGTGTATAGAGAAGGTATTGCACTCCACCAAAAATTCGATACCGAGGTTTCACCGGAAATATATGTTTTAGGGTCCCCAATATCCAAAAAAAGCATTTTCACAAAAAGGTCCGTGTGTGTGTGTCTGTGAACACGATAACTCAAAAACTAAAAGTCGGTAAAATACCAAACTTGGTATTTAAGTTTAGTATCTTCCAGGGATGCGACATGAAGATTTTGAGAAAAATCCCCCCAACCCTAACTACTCTTTACATGGAACATTTTTCGAAAATTTTGCTTTTCTCAAAAATGGTTCTAATGATTTTGATTAAAATTTCGGATATTAAACATATTTATCTGACAAATGAAATGTATATCTTGAATTTTCTGAGAATAGCCTCTGAAGAGTAGTTTATTCTGGATCGATTTTACTAAATTTTGAATAACTGCTAAACCGTAAGAGATGGACAAAAACGTACTACACAAAAAGTGTAGAGCACATTAAAACACACAATTTATGTTATATACATTTTTTTCGTGGAGTTCGTCGTTTTTGTGACATTCCTTATTTTTGGTTTCTGCTATGAAAAACGTATACTTTTCTCATACTGGAACTTGTCAACTCCTATCCATATAAACAAAGGAACTTCATTGACATAGCAACCAGCTTTTGACTATCACTTTAACCTACGGTTGTCCCTTATTTCGCCTGTACTTACAAGGATGCGAGAAATAATACTTTTTCTGCTAATTTTTTTATCTGATTAGCATAAAGTAAATAGCATTATAAGCTTTTTAAGAATTAGTTGTTGCAGGGATATGGAGAAAGTCATGTGAATGGTACACATCAGATTTTTTCGTCTGTTTTACTCGTACCATTCCCAGCCCTTGTATATTCTACGACGACTCTACTTTCCTTTGTTCCATTTATATTCAATGCTTAACATGTGCTTTCAGATCCTACAGCGGGGACAGATTGCTTGCACTATGGAACGATTTCTCCCAGTCTTGCCCGTTAGGATCGCTTGCCTTGCCCTCTGATGATGAGCGGGTGTTCGAACTGGTCATGCTATGGACTTCTGCGCGTCTCGGTGAGTCTATCTGCCTGTTCCTTCACCGCATCCCTACCTAAATCGATCTATCATGGCGTTACAGAGAGCGCAATGTTCCCTTCCGTTCCAATATCTTACACATTATGTTAAGTTTTGTTACCCTGTAAAGCATAAGGGTGTTTTCACTTAGTTTACAACGAAGGTTTCAAAATTAGCATCTTTGCTACCATTTACTTATTTAAATGCACTGTCCGCGCCGCGGCCGAGAAGTTAGCCCACTCGCCTCTCACAACAATTAAATGCATTCGTGTTGAAAACTCATAAAAGCAAAACTTTCAAATCGCCTGTTAGCTTTTTTTGTAGCTAATAAATCTCTTGCATTGACTGATAGGATTGGGATTCCACACAGACGGGACACCGACGAAGGTTCTTGTTGCCCTTTGTCTTATAGGTGGCCAGGGAGAGAGAAATGCAGGGAGAGACCCGAAGAGTGACGAAATCTGGATGACGACGGGCGCAAACATGGATGGGTCCCTAACGGCTACAGTTTGACCGCCTCTAATGCTGCCCTAGGCCTGATCAGGAACTCCAAACCCGACCATGTGGTTCTGTACGGCGACGATGGGTACCTTTTTACGATGCGCAATCCACCGTCCAACCTCAACCCACCGAACATTGTCGCCTGGTCCTTCTGGGAGATGAAAATTCGGAGGTTGTAATGAACCTAACCACCATTTGCCTGAAAATCCCGAAAAAAACTTTAGGTCAAACCACGGGGAATCGAAACCGCGACCTCTCGAATGCCGGCCAAAAACGAAACTGCCTGATCGACTCCGCTCGTAGACAGATAGGAAACCATTATTTCACTCGAGACCTATTTATTTTGTGTCATATACGTGTATAATGTATAGAGACTGTGGAGTAAGAAACAACTTCTATCTGCTGCTACATTCAAACCTTTCACAACCAACATATCATTTATTTATAATTTTTACAAACATTGCATAGCGGGTAGAGGAGGTGTTGCATTTCAATCTAAAATCCGATACCGAAATTTCACCGGAAACGCCCGTGTTTACTACATACGGCACCGCAGGCTATGTCACTGATGATAATGAAATAAATATTGAAGCAGTGGTGGAATACGATGCCGGGGGAATCTAGAGAACCCAGAAAAAAATCGCCCTGCGCCGCTTTGTTCACCGCAAATCCCACATGAGGTTGCCTGGGATCGTACCTGGGCCGCTTTAACCACTCGGTCACGGCGCGTTCGGACAGCATTACTGTTAAGTCGGTTAAGGCCCAAACTTGGTAGTTAAGTTCAGTATCTTCCAAGAAAAGGTCACGAAGAGTTCAGAAAAATCCCTCACCCCAAACTACTCTTTACATGGAAACATTTCGTAATTACAATTTTCTTAAAAATGGCGGTTGCGACCTTGATTAAAATGCCGTTTAAAGATATTTACATCTTATATAAAATGTGTATCTTGAATTTTCTGGCAATAACCTTTGAAAACTCTTCATTCTGAGCGAAATTGGTATAACTTGTAAACCATAACAGATGGTCTAAGTTTTGCTACACAAAAAATGTTGATCTCGTTAAAACACACAATTTGTATCTATAAACCTTTTATCGAGTTAACCACTTCCGAGATGTTCCTTGTTATTCGTTTTAAATTTTCTAATATTTAAATTTTCTCAAATAGGATGTCGTGATTCTCTTTTTATCATCATGTCCTTGCAAAGAATGGAATTTCAATTAAAATGAAATAAATGACGTGTTATTTATGGACACTTTAACTGTTGTGGTTCTCAGCGTCCCATTCTAAATTGGGCGTGAAAGACCGATTCATTTTGCTCAGAGGCCTCTCTATCAGGCTTGAGGTTCTTTTACGTTCCGTAAATCTACGACATGGGACCAACGGCTTTACTTCCCTTCCGAAGGAAGCCATGTTAAGATTTTTACACCCGAAAAAATCCATCGTCCTTCGCCGGGTTTGAAACCGTGACCTAGGGTATATGAAGTTAACATTACACCACGGAGGGCGACTGAATTTCAATTAGATCACATAGCTATCAGGCTTGGAAAGATTTTACTATCGCTCTGGACTGGTGTGTTATATTCTCTCTTCTACTTAGTAGGATTTAAGCAATAAAACTATTTCTGCTAAAGTTTATTCTGATCAGCATCAAGTAGAGAGAAGAGTAAGCCGGTGTAAGAATATTTTGTTGCAGAATAGGTAGAGAAATTAATATGAATGATACACACACAATATATTCTCTTTATTTACCTTATGTTAACTGTGATTAAGTTTACAGAAATGGTTTCATTTCGCATTTCGTTGTAGGTACAAAAGGATTTACGAGAATGAAGCGACAGTCAAAGCTTAGCAAAGTAGATCTGATATTTCATACTTTTTACGTGACATCACGAGGAACAAAGGGATGGTGAATGTCACTAGGTATTGGAAAATGCTCTGTTACAGCGTGGAAACACACATGCAACCATGAGAGCATAGCATTTTGCTGTATTATTATTATTATTATTACTATTATTATTACTATTATTATTATTACTTTTATTATTATTATTACTTTTATTATTATTACTTTTATTATTATTACTTTTATTATTATCGTCATCATTAATATTATTATTATTATTATTATTATTATTATTATTATTATTATTGTTGTCGTCATTAGAGCCCGGATTTTTATGTAATATAAAGATGTGAAATATGTACATATTTATGTAACAAAAACATCAAAATATATAATGAATATGTAATATCAACAAAATATATAAGCCCGCCAGGGTAGTGTGGTGGTAGCGTGTCTGCCTCACGTTCAAAAGGTTGTGAGTTCGAATCTCGCTCAGGGTGAGTTACCCGGATAAGGTTTTTTCGGGGTTTCGCTTATCCAGAGAAGACGAATATCGAGTAACTTTAAGCTCCATGGACCCCGAGGTCATTTGAACATCATTTCACCAATTTCATTCTACGTCTGATATGTATGACCAACCAGGTTAAATGACATTAAAACTACAACAATATATATAAAAAATTATGTAATATTCTAAATGCAGACTGCAAATTACCCAGGATTTTGTAATTTGATGGGTCTGCAACTACTTAAATAAATTACAATGAGCTAAAATTTAATTACAGGGAAAATGTTTTGTTTTATACAGAATTTGCCTAACAATTATTTTCAAGATGGTAATTACCAAATAAGAAATGTGTTTTGGATTATATTTATTAAAATTACTCATTTCACATAGTTATTTTACTTAAATTTTAGACGGTAAACTAATGTTGAAGTACTGAACCAATTTATCAATGAGTGAAACAATCAATTCAAAATAATTACATTTTATAATGAGGATGCATGTTCAGTTTTCTATCTCTTGACATAAGATGAACAACCAGGCATTTTCATTTTGAGTCTTTTGCTTCTTTCAACGTACAGTGAATAACCCTATACCTTTCCATATTTTCAGGGGTCATTGTTTGTCTCCTATCGGATAAAATGTTCTTATAAGCAGAGAAGCTGCTCTCCACATCACACGAAGTAACAGGAGCATGTTTTAGCATAAGAATCTGATTTGCAGAGAAATGTTTTGGTAAATCGACACTGTCACCATTTAGCACTTCAGACACTGACATAAGCGTAGAGTACCCTGAATTCCTGTTTAGCATAGCTTTGAATGTTTTACTTACCTTCCTTCCTACATCTCCTGCAACTACACTAAGCTTCTGTGATGCACGTTCCATTAAATCCATAGATTCGTGAAGAAGGGAACCTGATGTTTCCAACAGCTTGATGGTGCTAGGCAACCAGCCGAAGCTACTTTTGATGTAAGCACAGGAGCTTGCCACTTTTGGACCTTTAAAGATGTCCTGAGATTCACGTATGGAAACAGCTACTTCTGAAGAGAACATGTTCACCACTGACTGGACTCCTTCAAAATGTTCACAATAGAAGTTCACAGCTTCTGACCACGTACCCCAGCTTGTAAGTGCTGGCTCAGGAGACAAAGGGACATGTTGGAGATGGTTTTTATTGCACTGAATTCTGTGCGGTGCTTTCACGAATACCTTTTTTGTTGCCGACTTGTCAACTTATTCATACAGGGAAAATTACTTCTTACTTCTTCAGCAACACGTTGCAATGCATGGACCAAGCAGGTGAAGAGAAGTACATTTGGGTAGAAAACCTTTTTAATCATGTACCCTGCGGCATCTGAATACATAATTAAAACCTTTTCCTCACACACACACCCTCTGGCCACAGAATCTTCATCCCATCATTTACGAATCTTGCAATTGTAGAATGATTTGTTTGTTCTAACCTTGCAGCAGATTAGAAATGGTTTTGCTGGACTTTCGGAATCTAGCTTTCCTACTACTAAATTTGCTATGTACCGACCCATGTCATCTGTAGTTTCATCGACGGCAAACCAAATACAGGAGTCTCCAATTTCATTACGTATATGAGCAAGTGCATCTTCATAACACACATGAAGATACTTCTTCCTCAGAGTAGATTCGTCAGGAATAACCTTCTTGCAATCTTTTTCTAGAAAGGAGCGAAATTGAGGAATTTAAAGTTTATGCCACGGAATATTAGCTGCAAACATTGCACTGCACAGGACCATTCCTGTTACATTTGTGTCAACAGAACTTGCTTTCTAGAAGACTGTAGGTGTTTGTTGCGTTTGTGAAGAGCGCTCTTGATATGCTGTTCCAATTGAGATTTCATGGAACAGCAAATTCTTTTACCGCATGCTTGACAGACTTATTTTTCCGTCGGTTGTAAAGGCGCTGTCTAATTTCACCCATGAATTCTAATTGCAGGATAGTGAGGACGCAATTGGTGCCATTTTACTAAGACTTGGAAGAAACTAACTGCAGTATTATCGCCTCGCTATATTTTGATGGTTGTGCAGCGCCTCACTTTGTTTCCTCGCGGCTATTAAAGCTCCTTCACAAACCGCAAAAGACAAAAGAAATATTGTTGTATATAATTCTCTATTTATTATAACTATATGATACAAAATAATAAATAAAGCCAAAACAATAAATTCCAATCTAGATGTAAAGATTATAAAAATTTGAGCTATAAATTGAATTGCAATTCATTTTGGGAAAAATCCCAGAAATGGTTTTGCTGGACTATTACAAGATGCCGACAATGGTAACAATCTCCAGTGCTTGTAAATGTCCAAAGCGCTACGAGAAACGTGACGCTGGAGGTCCACATTGCAGGTGCTGCTTTGATATAAACGGACAACAATGAGAACGAGGCGAGGCGGTTATTATCGCATTCTTAGTTTAATTTGCATCCTATTTCGCATATTGATTTTTGTTGCTTTCATCAAAACTTGGTGAAAACACAAGTTTATAATGTGACCACAACATTTCTTAAAAAGTAACAAAATTGTAAGGAAACCCAGAAAATGTGTACGTTTTATGTAACATCGTTAAAATATGTAGAAGCGTGCAAAATATGTAAAAAAATGTACGTCCCAAATGACGTACTTCGCCAACATTTTTACTTCTCATTGAAAAATTATGCAGGATATAAAATATTTAATTACATAAAAATCCGGGTTCTAGTCATCATTAATAATATCACTATCGTCGTCGTAAATAATAATAATAATAATAATAATAATAATAATAATAATAATATTATTATTACTACTATTATTATTGTTGTTGTTGTTGTCGTCGTCGTGGTCGTGGTCGTCGTCGTGGTGTTGGTGTTGTAAAATAATTACTATTGTGCCAATTAAGAAGATGTGTTAATCGAATAAAAGGTGTTAGAAAACCAAAATCTTGAAGATGTACAACACGTAATTAAACATTATCAATATGATTAATTTCTTCACGAATAACAGTCTTATGAAATTTAATTAATAATCAACTTCATAAATATTATTATTATTATTATTATTATTATTATTATTATTATTATTATTATTATTACGCACTATACATATAAGCAGAGTTAATGGAAAATGTAACAAAAACATGCCGACTGCCTCCGTGGTCGAGTGATCAGCGAGCTGACTTCTTACCCGGAGGTCCGGGTTTCGATTCCCGGCTGGGGCGGGGAATTATTCTCTAACCAGAATTATTCCCTATCCCCCACAAGGTCTGGAAGTATGAATGTGCGTGTGTTTGGTAATATAAACTTGATTAACCTAACGCTGTAAACCTACAGTAATACGATTTGTTTCACAAATCAAAGCCCCCGATATGTCCATTGAAGTTAAAGGGGGCTATACTAATGAAACAAAAACATGCAAACACGAAAGGTAAAATTTCACTGTACTACGTGCTGTTTTTTTTTTTTTTTTTTTCTCTCTCTGCATATTTTTCGTTGCTAAGTTTTCTTGTTTGGATTTACCCTGTTTATGCGAGTAGCGCTAGTAGCAATAACACAATTGACTGATCGAGTGGTCAGTGAGTTGAATTCTCACCCGAAGGTCCCGGGTTCCCAGGTGGGGCGGGGAATTTTTCTTTAACCAAAATCATTCCCTATTCCCCACAGTGTCTGGAAGTATCTATATGTTTGTGAATGTGTGTATGTTTGAAGAAAAAACAAAATGATTAAAAACTCAACGTTAAAATACCTACTGTGAATGGGTTGTTGCAAAAGCAAAGCCCCCGATATGGCTATTGATGTTAAAGGGGCCTATATAAATAAAACAGTTAAAAAAATAATAACTCGGTGAAACACTGTTTCCTGTCGTATTTTCAATGTTATCTTTATGTAATAGTAATAAGAAGAAGAATAAAAATAACACTAATAAGAATAACAGCAATAAAGAATAAATCAAAACATGCAAAGACGATAGCACGTAGTATAATAATACTGTAGTATTATTATAATAATAATAATAATAATAATAATAATAATCTGGAAAAATCCGTAGCTTAGCAGTACAATAGGAATAAATATGTTATATTGCCCGCCTGGGTAGTGTGTCTGCCTCACATTCAACAGGTCACGTGTTCAAATCTCGCTTAGGGTTAAATTACCTGGAAAAGTTTTTTTCGGGGGTTTCCCTTCTCTTGAGAAGACGAATGTCGAGTAATTTGAAGCTCAATGAAACTCCGAGATCATTTGAGCAGCATTTCACCACTTTAATTCATAGTTCGATATGACCAAACAAGTTAAAGGACGTTAAACATTCAAACAAAAAACAAACAAACAGCAACAAAAAAAAAACAAAAACAAAAAAACGAAAATGTTATAGTGCAAAGAATAGGAAAAGCCTACAAAGCAGTATCTCTAGAAGCTCTGTGCGTCATCACGGGAATAACCCTAATAGACATAAAAACTTGAGAATTGATAGCATTATACAACATAAAAACAGGCAAAACGACCACAGAATATCAAATAGATCTCTCTGAAAAACTCGGCAGATTTCCTAGGCAATGCAGACCCAAAAATCTGACGTGTTCCATTCTCATGACCTTCTCTACATCACTATAACAAATTATTGTTTAAAAGCATATTCTTCTATCTAGTTTATGATAATCGAAATAAGCATTTTCAGAAATTATCTTAATTACTCGCTTTCTTGTAACTAGAAGGAAATAAGAGAATACACTAGGCTAAAACTATAGTCAAATCTTTTAAAAGCTGTTTGAAATGTGGATAAAATCCGCTTCTATGCAGGACCAAGAATTAACAGCTTTCGGTGTGAAAAAAAAGGTTTAAGTATTTTAAATCTGAAACAAATAACAAGGAATATCTCATAAATGGTAAATTCAACGAAACAATTTGTGTGTTTTAACGTGCTCTACATTTTTTGTATAGTAAGTTATTTTCTATCTCTTACAGTTTGCCAGTTATGCAAAATTTAGCAAAATTCATTCAGAATAAAGAGGTCTTTAGCAGCTATTCACAGAAAACTCAAGATATACATTTTATTTGCCATGTAAATATTTTTAATATACGATATTTTAATCAAAATCGTTAGTCATTTTGAGAAAGTAAAAACTGTCGAATTTTTTTACATATAAAGGGTGGTTGGGGTGGGGGATTTCTCTGAAAGTCTTCGTGTCACATCCCTGGAAGATACTAAACTTAAGTACCAAGTTTGGTATTTTATCGACTTTTCGTTTTTGGGTTATCGTATTCACAGAACACACGGATACACGGACATGCTGACGCACGGACACACACACGGACCTTTTTCTGAAAATTCCTTTTTTGGATACAAGGAACCCTAAAACGTGTATTTCTGGTGAAATCTCGGCATCGAATTTTTGGGTGGAATTAATACCTTCTCTATACACTATTACATAGTACGTGCAGAGAAAATAAAAATATTATAAGTTCCATTCACATGCGTTTCTCTACATCTCTGCAAAAAAATTATTGTTAAAAAACTTGTGCCTCTATTTACTTCATGTTAATCGTAAACAAATTAGCAGAAATACTCTGCTTCCTTGTAAGTAGAAGGGAAATAAGGGAGTACCATAGCTTAAAGGGATAGTTGAAAGCTGGTTGCTATGTGACAAGTTCCTTTGTTTGTATTGACAGGAGAAGACACATTCTCGTATAAGAAAATTATGTTTATTAAAGCTGAAAGCAATAACAAGAAATGTCTGAAAAACGACCATCTCCACGAAAAAAGTATATAACATTAACCGTGTGTTTTAAGGAGCTCTACATTTCCTGTTAAGTTAGCCTTTTCCATCCCTTTCAGTTTATCAGTTATGCAAAATTCAGTAAAATCCAGTCAGAATAAAGTAGCCTTCAGAGGCTATTCCCAGAAAATTCAAGATATGCTTTTATCCTTTAATATGCGATATTTTAATCAAAATCGTAAGAGCCATTTTTGAGAGTTCCATGTAAAGTGTAGTTTGGGGTTGGGGGATTTTCTTGAAAATCTCCGTGTCGCATCCTTGGAGGATACCAAACTTGATCAACTTTGGTATTTAACGGTCTTTTCATTTTTGAGCAGTGCTGTCCACAGACTCACACACACGGATCTTTTTCTAATTTTTTTTTTAATCAGAGAAACCCAAAACATATATTTCCGGTGAAATTTCGGAATCGAATGTTTGGGTTCATTACAATACCTTCTCTATATATTATGTAAAGAAAGTAAAGATGTATTAATCAAATTAACCAAGCCTATTAACACATACTTTATATAAAAGGAATTGAAAAATATGTAGTGCTACTCAAGTATTGGAGCATGTAGAAACTTTTAGAAAACAATAATAATAATAATAATAATAATAATAATACCGCCCCCATCACCACCCCTATAATGAAACACCTCAGATGTATTTGCATATTTTTTGTTATAAGGTTTTCATATTTATTATTTACTACGTTTCTGGGTTTAGATTTATTAATAATAATAATAATAATAATAATAATAATAATAATAATAATAATTAATGAAACATTACGTGATCTCATGCATTTTTTTTTTTTTTTTTTTTTGGTTAGGGCGCTTTAATGTTTTGATCTAATCCTATAGCGGATCTAGTCTCTACTGTTTAATAGGAACAACGTATAAACAATTACAGTATTAGAGATACTGATAGATGAATTAAATATTTTTAAATTAATGATCAATCTAAAAGGTGACTTCAGTCTCTCAAAAATAAAACCTCTGCAACTGTATTGGAAAACATAATGTTTTGGACCTTTGTGCACTGACTCTAATACAAACTTGGGAACTGCTCTCATTGAGCGAGATTCCCTCACCGTTTACGGTGATATGTAAGAGAAATAGAACACAGCTCGCTCGCGCTAATGCCGCCACGGCCGGTGTGTACTTGGATTTGTCCCGTTGAGCTCTGCAATTCTTTAAACACAAGAAGGATTAATTGCGCAGATGAAATACGGCGCTTTTGGTATAAACCTCATTGAGTTGTAAAACAGAATCAGCAAATGTGACTCGCAAATTTCAAACATTGTAAACATTCCTCAAATCATTAAATTCCCTGAGGAATTATACAAGTTTTAAATTAATCTTAGCATTATGTATGACAATCTAAATAATTTGCTTAAAAATTAAGTGATATTTATTTTCTCTGCTGCTTACCTGTATAGTAACTAGAGGAAATGTGGCATTCTACAGCAATTTTTATTACGAGATTTCATCGGAAATGTACGTTTTGTGGCTCTCTTGAATCCAGTGTGTGTCCGTGAACAAATTAACTCAAAAACGAAAATTAGGTTAAATAGAAAACTTGGCGACACAACGACTTTTAAGAAAACCACCCAAAGCTGCTTGTTATATGAGAAATATTTCAAAAATATTTATTTTATAAAACACTCTAACGGTCTTTATTAAAATGTTATATATTCAACATATTTTTATACAAATGAAATGTATATCTGAAATTTTCTGTGTCCGTTTGGGTGACTTCTGATTTCAAGTTCATACCCGGCCCAGGCCGTAGTTTTTAAGTGTGCTTAAACGCGATAGCCCCATATCAGTATATTTACTGGCATGTAAAAGGACTCCGGCGCACCGGCGACAATGATATGACCCTGACATTCAACAACGTCTTAAAAAAAAAAAGTAATTTAATTGGGATTTTCAGCGAATAGCTTCTGAGGTACTCCTCATTGTGAATGAACTGTGCGTAGTGACTTTGTGACTTTTTACACAAAGTTATTACAAAAATGTGGAGTAGTTTAAAGTGCACAGTAGATTTAAAATATATTGTTTTTGTTTATTTAACCATTTCCGAGATATCCCATGTTATTATTTTAAATTTTCCAAAGCTTGCATTTTACTCAAATTGGAAGTCATTCCCTTTATTCTGTTAGTAATGCAAAGAGAACGAATTCCAAATCCATCACATGGATTTAAATATTTTACTGTCGCTTAAGCCTACAGTATTCTCCTACTTCCATTGTTGCTACCAGAACAGCTTTTCTATAAATATTTTTCTGGATTAACACGAAGCAGATAGTACAAGATTTTGTAAGACATTTGTTGAAGATTGTGAATTTGACACATATATATATCGTAGGCGGCACCGAGGCCGTGTGGTTAGACCGCTCGCCTCGCACCTACGCGGGCTGGCTTCGATCCCAAGCATTTCCATATGGGTTTTGTGGTGGATGAAACGGCGTCCAGGCGGGTTTTCCCCGGGTCCTCCGGTTTCTCCCGCCACTCAATCCACCAAATGCTTTATTATCATATTTCCTATCATCAATTTCGCTTGCATTTAATATCATACACTTCTTCACGCTCATGTCTGGCTACGGGCCGACCACTCGTTCTGTGGTTTCGTACCATTGGCTCCCCGACAAGCTTCTGACTCCTTGGCATCCGCTTGTAAGTCCTAGAGGGGTATCATCCTAAATACGGGGAGGGCAAGCCGACTACGTTATATAAATCTTGAAGTCATTGTGTTTTCATCTCATCTCAACGATGTAGAAGTGAAACATCCATTTGCCTTTGTAAGCGGTTTTATGATATTATAACTTCAAACGTTTAGTAATTAATAGTTAATATTAGATATCTATCGATATCCTTGAAATAAAAATTAATAAAATTATATTTATTATTCCAAGAAATGTGATATAGCTAAGTGATAATTGCAGTGATTATTATGATTATGTAGGAAAAACAGGAGGCTAAAATGTTAGTTTTCCTCAGTACAATTTCTCACCGAATATTTCGAAAAAGTTTATAGTTCCTCTTTAATAATTATATTCATGTTTATTGTTACATTATCATTTGATTCCAAGAACTTTAAATACTTATCGTCACACATAACGTATTACAGTTAAATTGTCAGCCATTGCAATACTGAAGTTAATTATTATTATAATTATTATTATTATTATTATTGTTATTATTATTACATAATATCTAATACACCGTCTCAGTTTTTACTGTATCAAGCTGGTACAACATCAAGTAACAACAAGGATAAGGAGATAGATTTTAATGCAAACACGCGGAAGTTTTCAGCAATGCAAGCTGACATTTTTCAATTAAGTTGGCTGCCATACAGAAATCAATTGTGGAGCTCTGTTGTAGACAGGAGAATGACATGTCACAAGAACCGTTTGTTTTAAGAAGTGTTCCTGTTTTCATCACTGTGAAATACGCGTTTTGTTACAATGAAAACGCTTTGTTCCTGCTGAGCCGTAGTATAAATGACCGCGCGCGACTAGCATCACTTTATTGATCACATAGTTACCCTGTGACAGCTTCTTCATAGTCAGCGTTTCGTTCCAACAGGTGGCATTGTTATGGTTTTTATTTCTTAACAAATAATAACCTTACTTGTTCTTTGTGTTTAAATACCTTAGGTCAGTACAAAAGTTGCGCTAGAAAACTAAACTCGATAAAATCAGTCTGATTGGTGGAGTTTTTCAAAGTATTCACCACACATTTTATTGCACTTTCTCATTTTCTCAAACCACTTTTGAATGCACTCATGCCACTCATTTTCAGGTAACTGTAAAAGCTCACTTTCATACTTTAAAACAGCTTCTTTAGGGCTCGAAAATATTTTTTCATGCATATGATTTTGCACTATGAGGCACAAAAAGAATTCACATGGAGCAAATCAGGACTGTAGGCTAGTTGAGTGATCAGCTTCATCTCTGTGGATTCCAGAAACTGGATCGTTGCATTGGCTCAGAGACATTTTTATGTTTGAGCAGAATTCCTCGCAGTCCAGTCCTTTGCAGCAGTTCACGAAGCTTCTCAAAAACTTGTAGTAGGTAAACAAACTGTTGTGTACCAGTGCAGTAATTGTCCATTGCTAAACAAGAGGGATGATAGCCACATGACGAGATTTAGAGAACGTGGCCACCATTTCCTTCCCGGCGCTAGTAGAGGTTTTACTTTTGTTGGAAGCCCGTCACTCGGAAAGATGCACATAGCCGAATGACGCCTGATCTCAGGTTCAAACTGGTAAATCGCCAGTGGAAATGTCAGAAACCCTCCGAGAATTGCATGAAAGAATCTGGCCAGTAATTCTACACACCATTCAGCACGGATGCGCTTTTGTAGATCAGTTACATTTCAGGCACCCAGCTGATGGCAGTCAAGATAATATGCAATATTTTGGCAACTGCTGCCGATCCAATCTTAATAGTTGCCTCAACTTCTTTAAATGTTACACAATTATTTTCTTGGCTCATTATTTCGAAAGCATGTTTTTTTCATTCTCTGCTGTAGACGGACGACACTCCTAACCCCATCTTTTAAACTCTTGAAACCAACAAGGAGAAAGGGGCACAGTCCTCAAAAGCCTGTTCCGGAAAACTCAATCCTCGCTCCGTTGACTCTTAGCGTTACTGCGCTCTTATTTTTACCCAGTTTTACAGATTTTAATGTGCTAATCGCTTTGATTTGTACTTGTGTGTAAATGTTAAAGAAAAAAATTGTCACTATCGCGTTATAGAGCTTGCTTTTAAAGCGCAGGTTTGTCATAAATACATATAACGATAATTTAATTTTAGCATTTGCATTCCATTACATTGTTGTATTTTGTTTTTTTATCATTCTTGAATTGGTTTTCTGTAAAAAACCAATATGTCAATGATGAGTGTATCCAGACAGATAATACACTCTACATTCCTAAGTATTTACTCTTCCCTGATCCGAGATTCATCTCAAATATTCTGCGCCTCAAATTCTCAGTCTTTAACCTCTTCTTCGGCTCTGAAGGGTGCATACACGCAATAGTTACTCTCCAACACAACCTCACAACATGTTTTACAACCACCTAAACTAAATTTTCAGACGAGAAATAGCTACAATATTCAATCTGCAAACAAAGAATCGGCTCCGCCCCATCACAGTATCATCAATCTCCACTTATCAACCAACAAATGTGAAAACCAGCATCTTCTCATGAAGTCAGTATTTCAGAATGTCCTCGTAGAGTACTAATACCAGAATTCACAGAAACATAATTTATTCGAAGATGAATTTCGTACGCCAAATAAGAAACAAACAGTTCGAACATCTTCTATCTGGCAAAAGTATATAATTGACTTGCCAACAGCTCACAGCAGATTTTCTCGGTTGGATCACATAGAAGAAGAACCTCAAGATGAATCTTCATTAAGTAACACTTCTAAGATCAATATTTTTCCCATATTCCTACATGAAGCAAACAACTACCAACAAACATTAGCAGATTTAACCTCCATCACTTCACCACTCAACAACCAGGTAATGTTTTAAGAAATAACACCACCACAGTAGAAGACTACCTGTCAGTGACAAACTTTTTTGAAGAAGCAAACCTACCATTTCACACCTTCAAAGATCTATTTACTAGGAAATTAAAAGTAGTTTTACGTGGAGTTTCCCTTCTCCTTAACGGATGACAAGGGCAAGCAAGAGTTGCAAGCAGAAGAGCTTCCAGTAACAAAAGTCGTAGTAAAGAAGCACTGGACGAGCTGAGGATGCTAAACGCTTGCAGCATCCTTTCATCTCCGTCGAACATCGGCACATATCCTTGTCTTTTCCTCAGTGTTCTAGCTGGCAATGCTGCAGGATACTAAGAATTTCTGTCATCTTCCTCCTCGCTGTGTCAAATGTCCAGGCAATCACAATTTTTCTTCCTGTCCTAAAACAACGCTTAACACCACCCTGCTGTGTGAACCGTGGAGAAATTCACTCTGCAAACTATAAAGGACGATCCTGTTATGTCACTCTCAAGGAGAGACAATGCCACCAGGACACCTCGACCCCTGCTACCAACAGAAAACAATCATCATCGCAACCACAGCCTCCAACTGTAACAGAGGCTAATTATGCTTACTTCCCTATAGCTACGCCAAATTGATACTCCATAGTCGGTTCCACCTGAACGCAATAGTACATCATCTCCTTCTCCCTTAGATTCCTTCACCTTCTCTATTCTATGCTCAATTCTCTCCGTTTTTAATTCTTACGTTCCATAAATTCGATCTTTATTTTCAAAGTTCCAGTCGAAATATTCCACCATGGTCCTTAAATCTACTCTCTTCTCTGCTCTCACATTTCTGAAGTGGAATGCTAACGAAGTAAAATCGAAATTGTCATATCCAATTCCTATCTAGGTACAACATGAACATTGCTTGCATCTCAGAGACACATCTAAAACTCAACGAGAAATTTACTGTTTCTGGCTACAAGGTTTATCGAGAGGACGCAACATCCCTGTGGCTTCCGAAGGAGTTGCTATCTTTATTAAACGCCGTTTTAATCACCGCTCCTTATTTCTACCACAATTTAGGAACCAAAAAGCATGCCCATTTAAATTTACTCTCGCAAATAATCAAAACCGATCTACTATACCTGCCTATAAACATTGTAAGCGCTTACTTACGCAAGAGCTACAATTTCTATTTTCTTCAACGGGCGTACTATTCTATTGGGAGATTCAAACAGTAAAAGTACCACGTGGGGCAGCTGCTGATGACCTTGCTTTATTGGTAGTGGCTCCCGATGAACCTGAATATTACTTCAACAAAATTAAAAATCAACAAGTTATCTTTGTGCTATGCTAAAGTGACAGGCAAAAGTTGTAAAAGCTGTTGTTATGCGATTGTTATTGCAAATCGCATTTTTGCTTTACCAGGAGAAGAAAAGAAAAACGGACTATTCCTGTCTGACAAAATATAAGTAAACCAGTAACAAGGAATATCTCGGAAACGGTTACTCTCTCAACAAAAATGTATAGGACATAAAATGCGTGTTTTGACGTGATCTACATTTTTTGTGAAGTAAGTTTTTGTCTATTTCTTACGGTTTAGCAGTAAAACAAGATTCGGCAAAACTCGTCCAAAATAAAGAGGTCTTCAGAGGCTATTCTCAAAACATTCAAGATAAACACGTTATTTGGGATTTAACTATCTTTAATATACGGGATTTTAATCAAAATTATTAGAGACATTTCTTAGAAAATCAAAATTTTCAAAAATGTTTCCATGAAAAGGATAATTTTGGATGGGGGATATTCTTGTAAATCAGCATATTGTATCCATGAAAGATACTAAACCTAAATACCAAGTTTGGTACGGTCTTTTCGTTTTTGAGCTGTGCTGTTTACAGACACACACGGACCTTTTTCTAAAAAATATTTTTTGGACCTCAAAACACACATATCCGTTGAAATCTCGGTATTGAATTTTTGGGTGCATTACAATACCTTCTCTATACACTATGTATATAGTATGTGTAGAGAAGTAAAAATTAAAATAATAAATAAATAAAAAGAATTCGATTCGAGCGACGGAGCCTCAAGCCCTCTCAATATTCTTTTGTGTCCGTGACTTTGGCATGTGATTTGTGATCATGGTTAAAGTTTTTTAATCCCTTTGCCTCTGGTTGAAAATGTCTTTTAGCTCTGTTAATTTTCTACTATAAAATATTTCGACGGAGAGTTCAGTCATTCAGTTCGAGCGTTTGGTTCTTTGATGTTTGTAGTTATTAATTAAGTATGTACTTGTTTAAATAAGAAATGAAAATAATATTAGTCAATTTATAAGTATTATTTGAGGAATAATGAAGTATTAATTTATTAATAATTTTAATACGCCACATTAATGCTATTTTTACTTTCTCTACACGCAATATGTTCATAGTATATAGAGGAAGTATTGTATTCCACCTAAAAATTCGATCCCGAGATTTCACCGGAAATAAATGCTTTAGGACCCCCTGAATCCAGAAAAAGCATTTTTACAAAAAGGTATATGTGTGTGTGTGTGTGGAGGGGGGCATATTTGCTCGAAAACGTAAAGACTGTTACATACCAAACTTGGTATTTAGCTTTAGTATTTTCCAAGGATACGTACGACATGAAGATTTTCAAGAATATTGCCCCACCACAAACTCCCCTTTACATGGAATAATTTTTCATAAATTTTGAATTTCTAATAAATGACTTTACCGATTTTGATTCAAATCCTGTATATTAAAAGACATTTACATTCCAAATAAAATGTATATCTTGAATTTTCTAGGAATAGCCTCTGAATACCTTTTTTATTCTGGATGAATTTGTTGCTTAAGTACTAAACCGTAAGATATACCTACTGCATAAAAATATAGATCTCGTCAAAACACACAGTTTATGTCCTTTACGTTTTTGTTGTGGAGGTAAACGGTAACCGTTATGGGTTTTAATTTTAAAGTACTTATACTTTCCTCAGACAGGAAGTTTCCGTTTTTCTTTTGTTCTACCTCTGGCCAAGCAAAGAATCGATTTACAATGTCAGTCGTATAACGAGAGCTTTTTAAAACATTTGACTATCACTTTAGCATAGCGCATACCTTTATTTCCCTCCTACTTATAAAGAACTAAGCAATTAAACATTCTGCTAATGTTTATCTGGATTAACATCGTTTAGAAAGAAGAATAATGTTTTGTAAGCAGTTTGTAGAGTAGCTAGAGAAAGTCATGTGAGTGTAATACATAAGATTTTTTAAATAACTTCTTTCATCGATTTTAGAATGTGCAAGCTCGGCTTTAATATGCCTCGTGTTTGTTCAAGTTTGTGTGTCCGGAATCAATGATGATGTGAGCAGACTTGTTTGTGTAATTCGTTAGGTTGTGAAAAGGCTCAGACTTAAATGTTCAGTGAGTTATTTTGGAAACAGTTGGTGAATTCGCGAAATCACTTTCAACCTCGTTAAGCAAGCTCAGTAATTGCTTCTTATGAATCACTGCTGTAATTTTGTGTCAGGCTTCATGTCATAATTATGCAATTGATTTATTTAATTAGATGTTGTGCAACTTGGCGTCTATCAAGGACCTTTGCTGTATGTTATGTATTATTCTTATTAAATATGGTACCTATATCGTTAAAAATGAAACTCGCTTAATCGAATATTGCTTCCCTATCTGAGCATTAATATTAAATTTACGGCACCACATCTGCTTTCACGATAGTTTGACTCCCTCTTGGCACAGCTCACTAAGAGCCTTGGCCTACCGCCCGGCCGCTGCGTCCCCCATCTCGGTCCATTACAGACGTCATGGATGGGGTACAGTATTGGGGGGTGATACGTGGTCAGCGCTTCGATCCCCCAGGTCTTCACGACCTGGAGCCGCTACTTCTCCATCAAGTAGCTCTTCAATTGCCCCCCCCCAGGAACCTCACGAGGCTGAGTGCACCCCGGTCCAGGTCTCCGCACGGCGGTACTGGGAATCGAACCCAGGTCTCCCGCTTGGCAAGCAGCAACGCTACTACCGCGCTAAGGAGACGAGCGATATGTTGAGTTTGGTGTATTTTAGCGACGCATAACTGAATCAGTTGTGCTATCCGTTATTTGTTGGGTATTCCTCGCAGGGTTTAATAACATTAAAATTCTGAGGTTTTTATATCAATGTTTTTTATAATTCCTCACGGTCCATGTTCTGTTTATTTTTGTTAGCAAATATTAGCTGTAAACCTTAATTACATTGTTTTCAATTATTACAACAAGATGAAATAAAATAAACAAAAAAATTACAATATTAATATTGTTATAAATTTAATTCTAGAGTATTTAATTAAAATAATTACAAATTCACCTCTTCCATAATCAACATTAAATCTCAAAACTAATGCTCTAAAATCCTTTTTTAACCCTTTGGCCTGTTTGAGTATATCAGACGATAAATGAAATCAGTGAAGTGATGCTCATTTATGAGTTTGGAGTCCATGAAATTTTCTCGATATTCTCTTCTCGGTATAAGGGAAAACTCCGAGACTCCGGGTAACTCGCCTTTATTGAGATTAGGCCGCGCCTCTCACCTAGACGCCCGGGTTCGAACCAAGCGACCGCATGTGAGATTGTGGAGAAAGCGGCGCAGGGGCGGGTTTGCTCAGGGTTCTCCGGTTTCCCCTGCCATCGCATTCCACCGGTGCTCCATCTTCATTCAAGTATCATCAGTGTCATCGCCTGCTATGCCACAAGTAGTTAAGCGGGCGTTAAAACACTATCAAAAATCCTAATCGAGATTCGATCTCAAGATCGCTTGAATGGGAGGCAGACACGGTACTTCCACACTAAAGAGGCGGGCTCTGAGAACTTTGTCCGTAAAGCTTTAAAATATAACTTTCCTGGTGAAGAATTTCTGGAGGGAGGCAGCAGTTTCTAGTAAACTGACAACATAAATCGGAAAATAGTCGCACTTGAGTCTAATTAAATTAACCGTGGATTGCCTCTGTGGTCGAGTGGTCAGCGAGGTCCCGGGTTCGATTCCCGGCTGGGGCGGGGAATTTTTCTTTAACCGGAATTATTCCCTACCCCCATAGAGTCTGGAATTATGCATTAGAGAGTGAATGTGCGTGTGTTTAGTAATATAAAGTTTAACCCAATGTTCTGAACCTACAGTTTCACAAGTTAAAGCCCCCGATATGACCATTGATGTTAAAGGGGGCTATACAAATGAAGCAATAAAAAAAAATTAACCGTGAACCTCTGCAAACCCACAAAAAGCTCTTCCTATGGTGACTATATTTCTGCCTCGTTGTGTGGAGTTAGTTCAAGATGTTGGAAACACGTGCGTTGATTGCCATAATACGCAAAAAAATCTGCATCCTTAACCCTCCTTGACCTTGGATGAGACCCTCCATGGTGTAATGGTTACCATGCTAACTTCATATACCCAAGGTCGCGGGTTCAAACCCGACGGAGGACGATGGATTTTTTGGGTGTAAAAATTCTTAGCATGGCTTCCTTCGGAAGGGAAGTGAAGCCGCTGGTCCCGTGTCGTAGATTTACGACACGTAAAAAAACCTCAAGCCTGATAGAGAGGCCTCTGAGCAAAATTAAGCGGTCTTTCACGCCCAATTTAGAATGGGACGCTGAGAACCACAGTAATTAAAGAGCGTCCATAAATAACACCCTTTTTTTTTTTACCTTGGTTAAATTTTGGCGCTAAGCGAGGGCCTAAAGGTTTATGAAGGAAGCAGACAGATCTCTCTACTCTTCCATGAAGACAGCTCAATGCTGAGTGATTTTGTGAATATTTGAAAAAAAAAAGAAAACCCTCAAAATTCTAAATTTCCATATATAGACTCGGTAATCGATTTCTAGGCGGCGCTGTGGTTGAGTGATTAGACCGCTCGCCTCCCATCTAGGTGGACCGGGTTCGATCCCAAGCGCCCACATGTGGGATTCGTGGTGGTCGAAGCGGAGTCTGGGCGGGTTTTCTCCGGGTTGTGGCGGTACTGGTTCGTGTCCCGGGCGCAGGTTAGGTTATTGGAAGTGGTGTGGAATTATGGTTGGATTAGCTCAGGGTTTTTATCAGCATGAAGACTGTTTCAGGTTGTGGTGAGACACAAGTGCTTTACTGAGTCCGGCCTTTTTCCGCCGTAGAACACACGCGTATACTTCTTAATTGTTTACTGTGACGTTACACTTTACTGGCTCACTATTGTTATTGTTTATTAATGTTGAGGCCGTGATTTATTACGTACTATGATCAGTCTTCAAATCACTTACTTCCGTCACAACTAAGGGTTACACCACGCGTTCAAATACCATATCTTGGTCGTGCGGGGGCTCTTCGTCAAGTGCCTCACAATTTAAAAGGTAGCCTGTTCGGCTCCATCACGAATTCTAAATGTCACATCTTGGTTGTTCGGAGGTCCTTCACCAAGTGCCTTACAATGTCGCCTGAACAACGGGAATCATTGTTTTGCTGTGTCCCGTTAGTTACCCTTGGGCAGGGCGTTCATATTCACCCCTTCGGTTCAATGCACGGCAGGTAACAGGATCTTGTATCCCTGGGCTCCTGACCTATACGTGTTAAAAAAATTTCTACCCTTCCCATTTTCATTGTATACTTATATTTTCTCTTCTAAGAATATTATTTTGCCCCGGGCCAATATATATATATATATATATATATATATATATATATATATATATATATATATATGTCTCAGGTTTCTCCGGTTTCCACCAATTGGTCCATCATCACCTTTCCAATCATCAATTTCGCTTACATTTCAGATCATCCCCTTCTTCATATTCATGCCTGACCAACCCCTCCTAACAGGTTCTCCATTTTGTGGTTTCGTGCCGTAGGCTCCCCGACAGGCTTCTGACTCCCTATATCTACATTAGTTCATTCTTTAACTTTAATATCAAAGGGTAGTTTAAAATAGAATATTATTTTTGGGAACTAATGATAAGAATTTCTTTTCTTAATTAAAAATAGGTATTGATAGTGCAACTATTAAAACTGAAAAATAAATCGATTTACTGTGACATCCCCTATTTGGCTTGTAACTTCTAGCGGGAGGGGGATGTCAGTCTTACAATTACAGTGAGGGTTAGCCGATTACGAATCGAAACAGCTTTCTGACTTTTAGTTTTATATGTAGTATAAAAAGAAGTAAATAAGGAAAGTTAATTTAGGACATAATATCAAATAAAGGAAGGTATTTAATTATCACTGCACGGAATAATAGCCGAGTTATATCGGAGTTGTAAAATTCCAAGCTGTAACCATCTTAACTCGGTTGTTATTCCGTGAAGTTACCATTAATAGCTAACACCGAGAAACCTTCAAATCTTAAATAAATGTTTTATACAAAATATAGTGATTTTAATTTTACTAATCATTAATAATATTAACACAGTTGAATATTATTAATGTGTATGGCAGCTTATATTGCGAAAGTTGTCTAGAGAAGTAAATTTTCCTGTAGTGTTGCTATTTTAATGGAGCTACAATTCTCTATTTTGAGACTTTATGTCAAATTTAAGTATTGTTCTTTTAAACTAGTATATTATAGTTATGACGTGAGAAGTTTACTTTTCTAATGATGGATTTACTGTTGCTGTCAATTCCACATGTTTCAGAATAATTAATTTGGTGGTTAATTGGAACGAGGGAAATCATATGTACTCGTAATTATAATACCTAGCTTGACATAAAATCTCCATAACGACCGAGAGGGGATTTGTAATGTTTTGCAGCCCTAGCGCAGTACGTAGAGAAACTCTGTTCTAATTAACGAGTAATGGCTTAGGTTGAGACAATGGGGCCTTTTGCTCACTCCGTGGTTTGGTGTTTACAAACAACATAGGCATTACCTTTGTACATCCGATCTTGTAGTGGCCTGCCATGTCAAGTTTATTCAAGCAAAATGTAAGGTCAGAGAAACAAATGACTTCCTTAGAATGACTGAAGTAAACTCACATAACTAGAAAGTATGTTTTTAGGACAATGTAAATGCGTTTTATATAGTTGCTTTAGTGTTTGTGCAGGGCTTGTACAACAGAAAATGCACGTTGTGACAGAAATATTTGAGTGTGTGTATACCAGAGGTATTTCTCGTCACTGGTGAAGGAAAGCGGCTTGCCCAAACAGGTACTGCTGATTTAAATGGTTCAAATGATTTTAAAACCCAATTGATATTGGGCACGGTAATCATCCCTAAGGTCGTCTCCTTATCGCGGTGGTAGCGTTGCTGCTTGCCAAGCGGGAGACCTGAGTTCGATTCCCGTGGGGATTTTGCCTCCGCTGGGAGACCTGGATCGAGGTGCACTAAACCTCGTGATGTCCCTGGGGGGGGGGGGCCAATTGAGGAGCTACTTGATGGGTAAGTAGCGGCTCCAGGTCATGACGATCGCATTAACCGGCCGGGGGAGTTTAAGGCGCTGACCACTTCTCAGCCTCCAATACTGCATCCCATCCATGACATCTGTCATAGACCGAGATGAGGGACGCAGCGGCCGGGAGGTAGAACCAAGGTTCCTTGTGAGCCATCGTGCCGGGCAGTTATTATAATCATCCCTTAAATCAGGTTCTAATCTCCTCTGTCAGGATGCGCACGACGGAGATTGATTTACTCCCGATCGATTGGTTGATCACTGATTTTACTTTTGAATCTAGAAAGTGGCAAGCTAAGTGCAACAATACCCATTCCAATGAAGATCAGTGTAATTATTTTATTATATTTTATCTAGGAATGTTATGATTATTGAGCTACGGGAATGTCCTCTTTCTCCTGGCAGTACATCCTCCATGAATGGTTTTTGTTTTTACTGTTTTTTTTTTTTGTGGTGATACATGGAATGAAGATGGAGCACCGGTGGAATGCGATGGTGGGGGAAACCGGAGAACCCGGAGAAAATCCGACCCTGCGCCGCTTTGTCCACCACAAATCTCACTTACGGTCGCTTGGGATCGAACCCAATGCGAGAGGCTAGTGGTCTAACCACCCGGCCACAGCGCGGCATGTAAGGTAAGTGCTTCCCAGTAAGGGGCGCATGTGTCGCCTTCTCCTGCAAGTTTGAAATGTATTCTTGCTTTCTTCTTAAGTTCGCTAAGTTCTCATCTTGGTGAGCAAGCAACTTTGCTTTACAATTTTGGTAGGATTAGAGAATGGACTGGTGTAGCAGGCAAACTGCAAATTAAATACCGAATTAACATGTCAATATTCCCGATACTAATACGGATATATCTAATTTATATGCGAAAACATCTGAAGACACATGCCAGTTAGAAACTAGGTTTTAATAAGCGTAATTCCTAATCAAAAGGTCTTCTTTGAGAGGTGGCGAAGGTAGTATTCATTCAGCGTATTTAGCTTGATACTAAGCAAATATTTTGTCAATTGCTATCCTCTAAGAATGATGTCAATGCTGCACCTTTAAAGGCGGCAAACATTATGCTACATTCACAATGAAATGCAAGCGCAGACGTAAGCGCAAGAGTTTGTACTCATATTATTTAATGTAAGCATTCACATAGACACACGCAAGACGCGACGCAATGCAACGCAACGCAACGCAACGCAACGCAAGAGTTTGCTGCTTCTTTTCTCTATGCATTGCCTAGGAATTCAATAACAAACGGTCACACTGAGAGACTTTACAGGGCCTGCTGTATATGCATGCTCTTCTATTTGGCCGTGCCACGCCATCTCTAATTTCCCTCAAGAGGTTATGGCAGTCTCCTTACGAATCCTTCTTTGATTTAATAGATGTAACTATCATGTGTCTAGATTTCTTGGTTCTCATAAATCGAAAACACAGAAAGAGAATTCTTAGTTCAGTAAATATGTAGCTTTATCACTTTCTGAAGTCTCTCTGCTTGTACTATTTTCAATACTTTTGAACGAGCAATTATTGTCATGTCACTAATGCGAGCGTCAGCTGTTAGTGTGTATTTTTATAGCATATTTATTTGTAAAAAGATTGAGGGAATTTTCTTATGTGGTATTGTTGGTTATATTACTCAGTTTGTTATTTGTGGAGCGCTTGGAAGATATTCGAATGTAACCTGCGGATCTAGAAACCTGTGCCAACTTCTTGCGTCTGCGCTTGCATCTCATTGTGAATGTACAGGGTGATTTATATAGAGCTGACACATTTCTTTCATTAATTGTTTCAAAATGCGTTATGCTAGCGACAAATTATTATACCTAAATTGTAGAGGAATTTTGGGAGATTATTTATCTCTATAGCTAATGTTGAAAATGTCCTCCATCCTGCATAAGGCACAACTCAACACGTCGTTCCATTTTACTGGCCACTCGTTGGAGGACTCTGTTGTCAATAGCTTGAATCTCCTTTGTGATGTGTTCAGATCGTCCAATGTGTGGGGACGTGTGGCGTAAACCCTGTCTTTTAAGTAACCCCATAGAAAGAGGTCCGGCGATGTCAAATCCGGAGATCTCGGTGGCCACAGGTTCCTAGAAATTATCGCGTCGTCAAAGAAACTTGCCATTAGGTCCATTGGTTCATTAATGTATGGCATGTAGCGCCATCTTGCTGAAAATGTCCTTGACTCAGCTCTACATCGTACTGCATTTTCACGTTGACTACAAGAACAAAATGTCGAAACAGCTGCCAACAATGCAATTAGGAATAAAACATAATCATCTGCGCATCTAGTGACAAGGAATCGAAACTCCAGAGCATTCTGTTTAATCTAGTGCTAAAATTGGGTCATTGAATGAATTTCCAATGGAATAATTAACGAAAGAAATACACTCTGTAGCATTACAAGCAGTTTCTATGATGACCTCCTTATCCATCTGGTCACAGTGGAGAACATGATCCTCACTGCTTCCATTAGGTTCATCGTAAAGTATGTACGTTGTTGAGAACACTTCGATTTTCTCCTTAACCCGCCCTAATCAAGGTTATTTCAACCACATCGACATCTCTAGAGCAGCACTCTACATGCAGAAATGCATTTAACCAATTTCTTGCATACATACAAGTTCTTAGATTATCAGTGATTGTGGTAAACAGTACATCCCTAATACATCTTACTTATCTTACGGTGCCCTTGTACAATCACGGTTCCTTTATGGGTACTGTATCAAGGTTTTCTTCTGCCACCTATTTGCTTAAAATAGCAAAGGCTTGCTTCTAAACCATTTTCTTAGAAAGGCGAATCACGGCGCATGTCTTTTAGCGGTACAAGTAAAGATTGAGCCCGTATTTACGCATCACCATAACGATGTAAATAAATAATCACGACAAATAAATAAATATATATACCTATTTATTTCCAGAAATCATAACTAAAATCAATACTCATATTGTAGAACGGACAGATGTGTAAATGTAACGAACAGACCTTTGAAATGTTAAAATGAAGAAAAACCCAAGCTAGCGAGGTATGCTAAAAGTAACGGCGAATATTCATGCTGGGTTGACTTTGCCAGATAATGCGCTTAAGTGAATTCCTGAGCTGATGGTAATCACTCCAGAAGTGAGGGGTAAACCCAATTAGAAATTAGGGGTTTTGCCTTGAGGCCATGGGAGTGTCAAGCAAAGTCCGGGCCTATATTGAACACAAATAATATTTTTAGCAAATGAGAACCTTGTATGTAATAAGAAAGTCGAGAAATTTCGCAAAATATGTCGAGAGTGGGGGGTGAATTTCAAGATGCCAGCTTCTTCACTCCGACAGAAAGAACAGTTCAGTTTCTACGATTGATAGGTAAAATCCATGCCGGGTTTAGGTCCCTGAGGGACTTTAAAAAAAGAACACGTGCTTCAGTTGGTTCATGTAGGGAAAGCCTGTGTTGGTGAAGCCTCTCGGGTGACTTCAGAGGAGGCCTAACCCCCAACCATGTCTCGCACGGCGCTATGGGGCGGAGAACGGAGTTTCAATATGAAACACCGTCCGATAAGTGTGTCTTTGTTCGGTTCGGGGTGCAGGTCGGAATTATTGGAATAAAATCAGTAAATGGTGAGTTTTACTCAGTACCCAGGAACCCAATCCACAGGAAAGGCGTCGATGAGGATACACCACGCCCTGAGAAAGCAGCAAATACGACGACCATGCTCTCGCCGACCTACAGTGGAAGGAGAAATCAACATAAGGGACGTGATGATCGGATTCCTTTTAAGTTCCTATCACTCCTCGGAGATTTCACTCCCGATCCCGACCGAACGGGCGCTAGATACTGTTTGGTGATCGCGGCCAGTTTCCTGGTTTCTCTGGTTTTCCTTTTTCATGCTTCTTCCTCAACTACGCCAGTGCCGCTCATACGTCGGCATGATGCATTTCCACCCTGTATTGAGGATACCTAAGTGCAAAATGCCGCGCCGTGACCGAGTGGTTAGGCCATTCGCCTCTCACCTAGATGGGCCGGGTTCGATCCCAAGCGACCGCATGTGAGATTTGTGATGGACAAAGCGGCGCAGGGGAGGTTTTCACCGGGTTCTCCGGTTTCCCCACCATCGCATTCCCATGTATCTTCATCCCATGTATCACCAGTGTCATCGCCTGCGGTGCCTTGGTATTAAAAGCGGGCGCTAAACACTATACAAAAACTAACACTGTAATGGTTTTCGAACTGGTTACACTATTAACATTCTGCAGTTGGGACCCCTGAATGGTTGGATTTTGACATGTTAATTAGCGTCTTTATCTGGCACCTCTCGTGATGAAGGAAATTCTTATTCAAAAGAAGCAGTTTCTTGAGAAATTTAATATATTATTATATAACTATGTCTACACGTTACTATGTATAGAGAAGGTATTATGTTGCACCCAGAAAAATACGATACCGTGATTTCATGGAAATATACGTTTTAGGGTCCTCTATAAAAGAAAATCTGATCTGTTACACTCACATGACTTTTTCTAGTTGCTTTACAAACCAATTTCTTACAAAAGATTATTTTTCTTTGTACACAATGCTAATCGAGATAAACATAGGCAGAATGTTCTTATTACTTAGTTCCTTATAAGTAGAAGGGAACTAAGGGAATGCACTAGGCTAAAGTGATAGTCAAATACTTTAAAAGTTTTTATGCGATAGTCATTGCAAATCGCTTCTTTGTCTGGCCAAGAGTAGAACAAAAGAAAAACGGACACTTATTGTCTGAGAAAAGTATAAATACTTTAAAATTGAAACCAATAATAAGGAATATCTGGGAAACGGTTAACTCCACAGCTAAAACGTAAAGGACATAAATTGTGTGTTTTGTCTATCTCTTACGGTTTAGCAGTTAGCAAAATTCGACAAGGTTCATCCAGAATAAAGAGGTCTTCAGAGGCTACTCCCAGAAAATTCAAGTAATACGTTTTATTTGGAATGTAAATATTTTTAATATATACGATTATAAACATTTTCAAAAACTTTTCTATGTAAAAGGTAGCTTGTGGTGGTTGTATTTTCTTGAATATCTTCGTGACGCAGTCTTGGAAGATACTAAAACTAAATACAGAATTTGGTATTTAACGGTCTATTCGCTTTTGAGCTATGACGTCATTAGATACACACGGACTTTTTCTAAAAATGCTTTTATCGGACTCGGTGAACTCCAAAACATATACTTCTGGTGAAATCTCGACATCGAATTTTTGGGTGGATTACAATACCCTCTTTATCCACTACGAACATTGTACGAGCGGGCTAGAGAAAGTGAAAATTTAATGTGTTCCATTCACATGATTTTCTCTACATCACTGTAACAAATTGTTGTTAAAAAGCATATTCTTCTCTCTACATTATGATAATCGAGATAAATATTGGCAGAACTTGTCTTAATTACTTGCTTCCTTGTAAGTAGAAGGGATATAAGGGAAAGCACTAGGCTAAAGTGACAGTCAAATCTTTTAAAAACCGGTTGCCATGTGGTTGAAATTCGTTTCTCCGCGTGAGAAAAGTATTTCAAATCTGAAACAAATAAAAAAGAATATCTCAGAAATGGTCAATTCCACAAAAAAAAAAACAAAAAAAAAAAAAAAAAAAAGCTATGTGTTTTTTAGTTGAGCTACATTTTTTGTGTTGTAAGTTTTTGTCTATATCTTACGGTTTAACAGTTACGCAAAATTCAGCAAAATTCATTCAGAATAAAGAAGACTTTAGAGGTTCTTCACAGAATATTCAAGAGATACATTCTATTACAATATAAATATCTTTAAAATACGGTATTTTAATCAAAATCGTTAGAAGCATTTTTGAGAAAATATTTTTTCTTTAATTTTTACTTTCTCTACACGTACTAAGGAAAAAAATGTATAGAGAAGGCATTGTAATGCAACCAGAAATTCGATACCGAAATTTCACCGGAAGTACATGTTTTGGGTCCCCCTGAATCCAAAAAAAGAAATTCTGCGAAAAGGTCCGTGTGTGCGTGCTTGTGTGCGTGTGCGTGCTTGTGTGTGTATGTGTGTGTATTTCTGTAGACAGCATAGCTCAAAAACGAAAAGACGTTAAATACCAAACTTGGTATTTCCTAAAATAATTGGTCTAAAATTGAAACCAATAACAAAAAATATCTCGAAAACAGTCAACTCTACAAGAAAAACGTATGTGACATAAATTATTTGTTTTAGAAGATGAACATTTTCAGTGTAGTAAGTTTGTGTCTATCCCTTACGGTTTACTTGTGCAAAATTTAGAAGAATTCATCCAGAATAAAGATGTCTTCAGAGGGTGTTCCAAGAAAATTTAGGACATACATTTTATTTGTCGTGTAAATATCTTTAATATACGTTATTTTAATCAAACTCGTTAGAGCCATTTTTGAGAATATCGAACTTTTCGAAAAGTTTTCCATGTAAGGGGTAGTTTGGAGTAGGGGAGGAGCTTTTTTTTGGATACAGGGATCCTAAAACATATATCTCCTGTGAAATCTCGGTATTGATTTTTTGGGTGGAATACAGTAACTTCTCTATACACTACGTACATAGTACGTACATGATAACTCAAAAACGAAAAGTTAGTAAAATACCAAACTTGGTATATTAGTTTAGTTTCTTCCAATGATGCGACACTAAGATTTTGAGGAACCCCCCCCCCCCTCACGTCAAACTACCATTTATGTTGAAAAAGCTTCGAAAACTTTGATTTCCTCAAAAATGGCTCCAACGATTTTGATTAAAATATTGTATATTAAGGATATTTACACAACAAATAAAACTATATCTCGAATTTTCTGGGAATAGCGTTTGAAGATCTGATCACTGTAGATGGATTTTGATGGATTTTGCATAAAGCAAACTGTAAGAAGAACACAACACTTTCTACACAAATAATGTAGGACTCGTTGAACCACAATATAAAATCATATATTTTTTTGTAGAGTTGGCCATTTTAACTTATTCCTTGTTATTGGCTTCAGTTTTAAAAATACTTAAAATGTTTCTCATACGGGAATTTGTTGCTCCTGGTGCTGCATAGAAGCGGATTTCATTTACAACGGGTTTGCATGACGGTCATTTTAGCTTCGTCTATCCCATTATTTCACTTCTATTTAAAAGAAAGCATTTCTGCTAACGTTTATCTCGATTAGTATTGCGGAGATAGAAGAATCATCTTTTTAACAATATTTTGTTTTAGAGTTGTAGAGAAAGTCGTGTGAATGGACCACATCAATTTTTTTATATTTTCTTAATAGGATTAATAGTTTATTTATCTTTCCGTTTGTTTTATTATGTTCTCGATGATATCATTTATAGTGCAGCCCACAGATTCTCGGTTACACGGAACTCCCCCATCAACTGCAAGATCCTGCAATTTCCAGGGGAATACTGTCCCCATAAATTTCTATTATCTGTTTCACCTTCTGTGCTTTACGGCTATAAATCAGGCGACGGTAATGGGCATGGTGTTTGCTCTCTGTAAAGATTTCTCTTTGGCGCTTCGAAGGCCGGTTGGTACACCTTCCTGAGCTGGTTTGTTCTCAGAAGCCTTGCTTTGAAGGCACCCAGCCGGCCTCTGGATAAGTACCATCTTGGAAGTGCTAGGAAACCCTACCTTGCTAGCGCGCATCGCCGACAAAATCTGATCGTTCTCCGAGTCTTCCCTTCATTCCTTCTTCCCTGAGGTCACTTGAGTCACAAAGGGCTGATGTACAATACTAAGCCATTATGGCTCGGGGCCTCCTAATTCCAAAAGTTTGCTCACTGAACCCCTCCAGCTAAGGTATCCAATAAGAATAATAATATTTAACTCAGTAGCAAAACTTTCCTGAACTATTTGTAGTATACCTTAGCGCATCCTTACTTACAGTGACTGTCCCAGAAATACCTGACCTCTGGCATATAGATAGCGGTTGTTGTTTCAAACACCACCAGTGGGAAAACGTACCAACCTTAGAAAGCTTAAGTTTGAAGTGTGATGATTTTACTTTGTTTAGCATTTGTGTGGCAGCCATCATTAGTGAATGCTCTCAGTGAATTTGTAAACATATATAAAACTGGTCATCGTTATGTTATACAGTACTTTCATTTGAAAGGTCTTAATCCAACTAATATTAACGCTGAGCTACAGTCTTCTTTGGGGAAGCCTGCTCCTTCGTAACAACTGTGAAATATTAGGTGGCAGAATTTGAGCGCCGATGTGCGAGCTGCCAAGACGAACATCGCAGTGGTCGAACAAATGAGATTATCAGTCCAGAAATTGTAAAGAAAATCCACAAAATGGTATTGGATGACCGTCGACTAAAACTGTGCGAGCTAACAGACATTGCAGGCATTTCACAAAGTTCTATACATCGTATACTGACTGACATTTGGATAAGAGAAAGTTGTGTGCAAGGTGTGTGCTGCGTTTGCTCACAATAGAACAAAAACAGCGCCGTGAGGATGTTTCTCTCGAGCGTTTGGCAATGTTTCGCTGCAATAAAACTGAGTTTTTGCGTCGATTCATAACAATGGATGAAACCTGGGTCCATAACTTCACACCTGATACAAAGGAACAATCAAAACAGTGAATTGGAAGGGGAGAATCGGTTCCAAAGAAGGTGAAGACAGTTCCATCTGCAGGCAATCTCATGGTGTCAGTTTTCTGGGACGTAAGCGGAATAATTTTCATTGATTATCTCAGGAATGAAAAGTAATTAATAGTAATATTATGTGAACTTCTTACAGCGTGAGTGATGAAATCGAGCAAGAATGACCGCATTTAGCGAGAAAAAAAAAGTTTTGTTTCATCAGGGCAATGCTCCAGTTCACACATCCATTATCACAATGGCCAAAATAAATGAGTTAAAGTTCGAATGGCTTTCTCTTGCACCCTATTCGCCAGATTTAGCCCCCTCTTATTACTTTCTTTTTCCAAACATGAAGAAATGGCTTGGTGGTAGATTTGCCAATAATGAATAGGTGCAGTTGATGGCTATTTTGCAGGCCTCGATACTTCTCACTATAAACAGGGTATCGAAGTTGTTGAACATCACTGGGAGAAGTGTATCGAGCTGAAAGGAGACTGTGAGAAATAAAGAAGTTTTCCCCCCAAATTTTTGTGCTTTCTTTGTTAGGTCGGGTACTTCTGGCACAGTCCTCGTATGAAAATTGCATTGCTGACCTTTACTTTGAAAGGATTTTCTTGGAGTTTAAAGCTAGGTCTTCACAGTGTAATTATAATTGGTTTGAATTCTGAATGTTACAATGTCAACGCCAGAAGCACTCCTCTGCGTTTACAGGTTACGGATCAAGTAACAGATAACGGGTTAATAGGTAAGAGAGTTTAACAAATAAACAAATTGTAGTTTTCTAAACTTTGGTCCCAGCCTTTTGTTTGAGAAAAATAGTGATTCAATTCGTTGTTTGAATTACAAGTTACATATACCCTGTGGATGTCCAAGTATAAACCTAACATGCCTTCTTCCCAATCGAAACCTGCCAGCATCTTTCCTCATTAGCAACTTCTCAGTTCGAGGCGATAGAATAATAAAATACCTCTGAGGCTTCTCAATAAAAGGATGGTTTCACTGATGCTTTTTCATTAGCTCTTTTGTTTAGAGACTAGAATAAAAAAAACGAAGTGCCGTAAAAAGCAAGAGTGTTTATATTAGTCTGTTTTAATTGGTGCTCATATTGCTTTGGCACCAGCAGTTACCAAGCAACATTGTTTCAGGGACAATGTCTTTTAATTAACAGGAGAGAGGAATGTTTAGTGTGCAATATTCACGTACCTATTACCATTCATTTTCATACTATTCTATAGAGCAGATTTGGGCGTTCTTGATGTATCAGGCGACCTCCCCCCTCACATTTTCGCGTTTGCTGTTTATAATGCATAAGCACTCGTTAAACCAGCAAAGTATTTTTACTTTCTTAATACGAACTATGTACATAGTGTATAGATAAAGTATTGTATTCCACCCAAAGATTTCATCGGAAATACATGTTAGGGACCCCAGAATTCAGAAAAAGCATTTTTAGAAAAATGCCCGTGTGTGTGTGTATGTACGTATGTGTGTGTGTCTGTGGGCAGTATAGCTCAAAAACGAAAAGACCATTAAATACCAAATTTGGTATTTAAGTTCGGTAACTTCCAAGGATGCAACACGAAGATTTTCAAGAAAATTCCCCACCCCAACTACCCTTGACATGGAAAAAATTTCGAAAATGTTGATTTTCTCAATAATGGCTCTAACCATTTTGATTAAAATCTCTTGTATCTAAGATAATTACATGACTAATAATATGCATATCTTGAATTTTCTGGGAATAGCGTCTGAAGACGTCTTTATTCTGGAAGAATTTTGCGGAATTTTGTATAACTGATAAACCGTAAGCGATAGACAAAACATTGCCTAACAAAAAGGTAGATCTCGTTAAAACACACAATTTACGTTATACACATTTTTTTCGTGGAGTTGACTGTTTTTGAGATATCCCTTGTTATTAGTTTCAGGTTTAAAATACTTATGCTTTTCTCATACGGAAATTTGTCAACTCCTGTCTGTACAAGCAAAGGTACTTCAATCATATAGCAAGTAATAAGAATCTTTCTGCTAATTTTTTGTCGATTAGCATCAGGTAAATAGATGAATAACCTTTTTTAACAATAATTTATTGTAGAGATAGTCATGTGAATGGAACACATAAGGTGTTTAATATTTATGGCACAATAATTAAACTGTACTAAAATAAATATTTTAAATTCGGAATAAACAAAAATTTATAATATACTCTGATGAATAAAATTACCTTTAATCAATTATAGCTATTCTTTAAAATTATAATCCAGTACTAACGTACTGATTGAATATGACAGTGAACCGAAGCTCCCATGGAAAAAATTCGTTTCTCTGGCAATGCTGAACTGAGGGCGCCAAAGTTATGGTTGGCGATCAGCTATTGGACATTTGGAAGTGTCATACACACACACACACACACACACACACGCACACACGCACACACGCACAAGCACACATGTTTACATATAAAGGTCGCAACGGACCACCATGTATGAATACAAAGTCTATAACAAACGTGTTTCTGATTGAACTCGTGAAACATCATGAGGCTGTGAGTGGTAAATCCGTCATAATGAAGAATGCTGTGGAAGTATCTGTGGCCGAGCTGAACAATGTAGATAAACATGCACTAATATACCGCAACTGTCAATTGTAATTGAGTAGTTTGGACTTGAAAGTAGTTGAAATTCCGGTGGCTTTAGTAGAGCTGCTACACTGCAGCGAATGTTACTGAAGACTGAAGGTGAACCTATAGTAGAGTTTTATAATACAAGATATTTTCAATTAATATAACCAGCATTTAGATTCTCTTCATAGTTAATTAAAAACTCAATCGCTCTAATTACAAATATGTGGGACATAGTGTACAGCATTCCAATGAACCTGACAATTATGAGAAACGAATTGCTACATTCTCCTAGTCTTTTATCCCTTGGTAAAATAACCGAAACTAGTCATAGGAACAAAAGCATATCACTAAAGCCGTAGTTTGGACAACAGTTCCATGATGTCCAAATCTCCAGATCTGTTTCAAAATTTGTTTTGAAACAATTCAAAATTAACACAAATAAGGAGAGAATTATTACAGCTTCATTGTTACTTGGAGGTCGCCGAGAAATATTCTATTTTACGAGGCAATGTGAACATATTCCTGGCAATAAATATCCCAATCGACATAGATTTGCCACGAATATATATTTACTTTTTGTACACGTACTATGTACATAGCGTATAGAGAAGGTATTGCATTCCACCCAAAAATTTAATACCAGGATTTCACCGGAAATAGATATTTTAGGGACACCTGTATCGAGAAAAAGCATTTTTTAGAATAAGGTCCGTGTGCGTATGTGTGTGTTCGTGTGTCTGTGAACACGATAACTCAACAAGAAAAGTCGGTAAAATACCAACTTGGTATATAAGTTTAGTAGCTTCCAAGGATGCGACACGAACATTTTGATGAAAATCCCCCCACCCCAACTACCCTTTACATAGAAAAATTTTCGAACATTTTAATTTTGTCAAAAATGGCTCTAATGATTTTAATTAAAATAATTGCATATTGAGATATTTACATTACAAATGAAATGTATATTTTAAATTTTTTGGAAATAGCCTCTGAAGACGACTGTATTCTGGATGAATTATACGGCATTTTGCACAACTGGTAAATGATGAGAAATAGACAAAAACTTACTTAACAAGAAAACGTAGATCTTGTTAAAACACACAATTTAAGTTATATTAACTTTTTTCGTGGAGTTGACCGTTTTTGAGACATTTTTTAAAACGTGTGCTTTTTAAGGGAACTTGTCAACTCCTAGCCATGCAAAGAAATGAATTTCAATCACGTAGTAACCACATTTTAAAACATTTGATTGTCTGTTTACCCTTATTTCCCTTTTACTTATAAGGAACTAAGTAATAACACCGTTTCTGCTAATGTTTACCTTTAGCATGGAGTTGATAGAAGAATAAGCTTTTTAACAATGTGTCACAGAGAGGTAGAGACAGTCATATGAATGGAACACATAAGATTTTTTTTTATTGTTGTCATTTTTATTTGTATATTTGGTCAAATCGGGGACTTTGACTTGTGAAACAACCCATCTGATCAGAGTAGGTTATTGCCTTTAGGTTTATCCCTTTTACATCACTAGGCACACGCACATTCACTCTCACATACATACTTCCAGACTCTGTGTGGGATGGAGAAACATTCTGGTGCAAGAAAAATTCCCCGCCCCAGCCGGAAATCGAACCCGGTACTCCTGGGTGAGAAGTTGTCGCTGGCCACTCGACCACACAGACAGGCGCCTCGAATATTGTAACTATTTAAAGGATCAATATATGTATGTGTGCAGATGCTTTCCCATTTGAAGTTTACAAAATTATCTTGTCACAGATATAGTGTTCAGTTTAAGCACTGCAATAAAATTGTCAGAATTGAAGTCTAGTTGTTCTGAACACGTAAAAAGTCTTATGACTATTATTAGTTAAAACCTTTATTGTATAAATAATGATGATAAATAAACGCTTGATGCTGTTTTTAAATTAAATGATATCTGTCGTTTTAATAAATTAAATTTTTTAGCCTTTGAAGCTTAGGCACCAGCATTAAGCGGGTAGCTACGTTAAGTCACATACCCTCCCATCTTGATGTGACACGTCTTTGGCTATATCAGCTACAAGTATAAACCATTAGTATTAAACTATTGTTTTTCTAATTAATGTCTTGCTGTAAACAACACTCAGTGGTTTAAAAAACGAGGAATAATAATAAAATAATAATAATAATAATAACAATAATAATAACAACATGCAAACCATGTTTATTTTACAAGGTAATTTGAGAAGAAGAAATATCGATCGCTCCTTGTTTTGAGAAGCCCAAAGACAAACAGCGTGCAATTTTGTGAGAAGTTAAAGGACTGACTATTGACTACACTATTTATAAAGGTCCTTTACAAATATTAATACTTTTAACTACTGCAATTAGAGTTATATAAACTTGATGCAATTAAGTTCATAATTATATTAATAGGTTGAATGTCCATTTTTAATAAAAAAAATATTAGGTAAAGATTCAATGATAATCAATTTTCAAAGTTTTCATTTAACTTTATAGAGTAATTAAAATGACTTGTGATTAGGATGAGACATATCCCTTTGTTTTGCGTGCTATGTGATGAACGAAATAGGTGTCCTTTATCATTTTGCTTTCTACGTTAAGGTTTGATGCTTTAACGTTAAAAAATCTGATGTGTTCCCTTCACATCACTTTCTCTACATCTCTGCAACACATTGTTGTTAAAAAAAACTTATGCTTCTATTTACTTCATGCTAATCGAGAAGCAATTATCAGTATAGACTTATTACTTGCTTCCTTGTAAGTAGAAGCGAAAAAAGGGAGTACCATAGGTTAAAGTGGTAGTCATAAGCTGGTTGCTATGTGACTGAAGTTCCTTTGTTTGCATGGACAAGAGTTGACAAATTCCTGCATGAGAAAAGTATAAGTTTTTTAAAGCTGGAAAAAAAAGGAATACATTAAAAACGATCAATTCCGCAAAAAAAAAAAAAAAAAAAAAGTATGTAACATAAATTGTGTGTTTTAATGTGCACTACATTTATTGTGTGGTAAGTTTTTGTCCATCTCCTATGGTTTAGCAGTTATGCAAAACTCTGCAAAATTCATCCTGAATAAAGTCTTAGAGGCTATTCCCAGAAAATTCAAAATATACATTTTATTTGTCAGGTAAATATCTTTAATATATGAAATTTTGGTCAAAATCGTTAGAGCTATTTTTAAGAAAACCAAATGTATGAACTTTTTCCCATGTAAAGGGTAGTTTGGGGTGGGGGAATTTGTATCAACATTTTCATGTCGCATCCCTGGAAGATACTAAACTTAAATACCAAATTTGGTATTTTACCAACTTTTCGTTTTTGAGTTATCGTGTTCACTGACACACGGACACACACACCACACACAAACACACACAGGCACCTTTTTCTGATTTTTTTTTTTGATACTGAGGACCGTAAAACATATATTTCCGGTGAAATCTCGGTATCGAATTTTTGGGTGGAGTGCAATACCTTCTCTATACACTATGCGCATAGTACATGTAGAGAAAGTAAAAATCTGATGTGTTCCATTCACATGACTTTCTCTTCATCTCTGCAAAAAAGTATTGTTAAAAAGCTTAGGCTTCTATTTACTTCATGCTAATTGAGAAAACATTAGCAGAAATAGTCTTATTGCGTGCTTCCTTGTAAGTAGAAGGGAAATAACGGAATACTATAGGTTAAAGTGATAGTCAAAAGCTGGTTGCTATGTGACTGAAGTTCTTTGTTTGTATGGATAGTAGTTGACAAATTCCTGTATGAGAAAAGTAAAAGTTTTTCAAAGCTGAAACCAAAAACAAGGGATATGTTAAAAACCATCAATTCAGCGAAAAAATATGTATGTAACATAAATTGTGTGTTTTAATGTGCTCTACATTTTTTGTGTGGTTAGTTTTTGTCCATCTCTTATGGTTTAGCAGTTATGCAAAATTCCGTAAAGCTCATCCCGAATAAAGTAGTCTTCAGAGGCTATTCCCAGAAAATTGAAAATATACATTTTATTTGTCAGATAAATATCCTTAATATGCGAAATTTTAATCAAAATCGTTAAGAGCCATTTTTGAGAAAATCAAAAGTTTCGAACTTTTTTCCATGTAAAGGGTAGTTTGGGGTGGGATGATTTTTCTTAAATTCTTCGTGTCGCATCCCTGGAAGATACTAAACTTACATTCATGTTTGGTATTTTACCGACTTTTCGTTTTTGAGTTACCGTGTTCACAGACACACTGACACACGGACACACACACCACACACACAAACACACGGACCTTTTTCTGAAAGTATTTTTTTTTTTGGATACTGGGCATCCTAAAACATATATTTCCGGTGAAATCTCGGTATGGAACTTTTGCGTGGAGTGCAATACCTTCTCTATAAATTATGCACATAGTACGTGTAGATAAAGTAAAAAGTAAGCGGTGAAGTTGCTTACATATACTTCAGAAAATTTAATTTCTACTTACATCAGTAGATGTTAAAAATTCATTGACATATCGTTTCTTAATATTTTATTTAAAATTAAATGCCATGCTATGGCTTTACTGGCAATGCCTATCTCCTAAAAATTTGATTCAGAAACTCATATCTGTATTTTATGGACTATATTCATAGAGAATACATCTCGTAGGTATTAGGGAAATAGGTACACTAGCGTAATGGCGTCGTGATATTTATTTGCATCAATTCTTAATTCAGTATGTAATAAAATGTTTACTTCCCAAGATATTGTATTCACTATTATTAGCTCAGAGCGCCTTCAACCTTTTTAAAAGTATCACATTCACCTGCGTTAAACCCAAGCATAACTTTATTCATAGTTTGGAGTCTGTGATTACACTCCCATAACGAAAGCTCTTTTGTTTTATCTGCTTACTACATAGTTCATAGGTAGAGAAGGTATTGCACTCCATAAAAAAGTCGATACCGATATTTTAGTGAAAATATGTTTTAGGGTCCCTGTATCTAAAACGTGTATTTTTACTTTCTCTAGACATACTATGTTTATAGTGTATAGAGAATGTATTGCGTTCCAACCAAAATTTGATACCGAGGCTTCACTGGAAATACATGTTTTAAGGTCCTTGTGTCCAAAATGTATTTTTTTCTGTACATAATATATAGACAAGCTATTACGTTTCATCCAAAAATTTGATACGAGACTTCATTGTAAATACACGTTTTAGGGTCCTTTTATTCCAAAAAAGTTTTAGAAAAAAGTCCATTTGTATGTCCATATGTCCTTAAAAATGATAACTCAAAAGCGGAAAGTCGTTTGAGTACCAAACTTAATATTTAAGTTGAGCATCTTCCAAGGATGCGACAAACTACGATTCATATGAAAGTAAATTCGAAAATGTTGATTTTCTAACGATTTTGATTAAAATATCGTGTAGTAAATATATTTAGTTGTGAAAGACAATGTATATTTGATTTTCTAAGAAGAGCCTTTGAAGCCCTCTTCATTTTTTATGACTTTTGCATAACTGCAAAATCGTAAGAGATAGACAAATGCCAAACATGTAGACCTCATTAAAACACAGAGTTTATGTCATGTACATTTTTTCGTGGAGTTGACAATTTCCGAGACATTCTTTGTTATATTGGTTTCAGTTTTAAAATACTTACACTTAATGAAGCTTTTCTTATATCTGAATTTCTCAATTCCTAGCCATGCGAAGATACGAATTTCAATCAAGTAGCAACCAGCTTTTATTGACTATCGCTTTACCCTAGTGTATTCCCTTATTTCCCTTTTTGTATTACAAGAAAACAAGTAATAAAACCATTCTACTAATTTTTATATCGATTAGCATGAATTGGATAGAAGAATAAGCTTTTTAAAAATCTTTTTTCTTATTACAGAGATGTAGAGAAATCCATGTGAATGATGCACTTTAGATTTTATTGTTGTTTGTTTTATTTTTTGGACATTCAGCATTACAATGTTCTGTGGATCATTAAGAAATACAATTATGTAAGAATAGAATTCAGAAGTAGGTCTACAGACGTTCGGATATTATGTTGTAAAACCAACATTATGTATGTGTAGGAGGAAGTAAGTCTATATATATGGGATAGAAGATGCACATCAATCACTAGAGCCAGTACTAAGAAGAAGAGGGCGGCGGCGTGGTTGAGTGGCCAGTCTCCCATCTAGATGGTCCGGGTTCGATCCCAAGTGCCCGCATGTGGGATTTGTGGTGGACGAAGCGGCGTCTGGGTGGGTTTTCTCCGGGTCCTCCTGTTTTCTCCGCCACTCATTCCACCAATTGCTCCATCATCACCTTTCCTATCATTAATTTCGTTTACATTTCATATCATCTACTTCCTCGTGTTCATGCCTGGCTACGGGCTGACCCTCGTAACAGGTTCTCCATTCTGTGGTTGCTCTTAGCTCCCCAACAGGCTTCCGACCCTTAGACACTGGCTTATAAGTCCTAGGGGGTGTCAGTCTTAAACATATGGGGAGGGTAAGTCGATTACGAAAGGAAACTAAGTAGTAGGTCCCGCGGATGAGAATCTTCCAGCGTGTGGCGCATACGGTCGCCGATGCTAAAGTGCGGAATAAGAAACGGCGCGCGATCATCCGAATGAAGTCATGAAGAGGCAAGAGTTCCAGTTGGTGATGGTGCTGCTGATTAGGAATAAACCTTTGAGCGTTAGAATCGATGTGCAAGTAGCACTTCTGAGTGACTTGTGCAGACTGCAGTCTGAGACACAAGAGACTTGTAGAGGAACGAGGAAAACTCCAATACAAGACTTGTAAGGGGATGAAACCGGAGGCCAGGGATATAACGCGATCGATGCGAGTGGGCCAGGACAGTCGAGTGTCCAAAAGCAACCCCAAGGTACTTAATAGATGCCGGTCCCCATGGCCGCGCTCGCTTTGGTGCTTCGTAGCGCAGGGGATCGTGGGTTCGAGTGAGTGTGTAAAAGAAGAAAATAGCAATTCGGTAATTATACAGCAAACACAGTAAAAAATAAGGTAAATAAAAGTAGGGTATACAGTGCCGGAGTCCCGACCAGACTCCGGAACTGTATTTAAAAAAAAAAAATAGCAGATATTAGCAGGAATCCAAGGTATAGTGTCGCTACATAGAAGCGGAGGAAGAGGGTATCGGCGTGTAGTGAAGATCTAAAAGTCAGTTTTCTGAGGCTTCTATGAGATAAACGGGAGTGGTACCACGATAGTGGATCTAGAGGGAGTCGTGCTACTTACTGTTTGTGCTGCAGATGTGGATAAAGAAAAATCTGATACATATTACCTATTCGCATGGCATTTCTAGCTAACGTTGCTTAGTATTCTATCTGCACATACTATGTACATAGTGTACAGAGAAGGTATTGTATTGCACCCAAAAATTTGATACCGAGATTTCACCGGGAATACATGTTTTGGGACCCCCTTAATAAAAAATAGCATTTTTAAAAAATGTGCGTTTGTATGTATGTGTATGTGCGTGTCTGTGGGCAGCTTAGCTCAAAAACGAAAAGTCGGTTAAATACTAAAACTTGATATTTAAGTTGAGTATCTTCCAAGGATGCAACACGAAGATTTTTCAAGAAAATACCCCTAACACCAATTAGCCTTTACATGGAACATTTTTTGAAAATTTTGCTTTTCTCAAAAATGGCTCTAACGATTTTAATAAAAAGGAAATGTATGTCTTGAATTTTCTGGGAATAGCCTCTAAAGACCCCTTCATTTTGGATGATTTTTGGCAAACCGTAAGAGATATACAAAACCTTACTATGCAAAACATGTAGATCTCATTAAAAACACAAACTTTTTGCCATATGCATTTTTTTTTTGTAGAGTTAACCGAGATATTTTTAGCCACTAAAACTCTTCTCAAAAGGTTACACATCTTTCTTGTCGTTTCTTGTTTGTTGACTCCTGGCTACCAAAGTGATTGGAATTTCAATTGTTTCACATAGCGGCCGACTTTTAAAGGACGAGACTAACGCTTTAGCCTTTGCATTTTTTTATTTTCCTTCTACTTACACGGAAACTAGTAATAAGTTTAATTCTGCTTATTTTTATTTTTTATCTTTTTTATCTTGATTATCATGATATAGATAACGGATTACTCTTTTGAATAAAAGGTTTGTTTGCCGAACAACTAGAGGAATACTTTAGATTTTTTTCCTTCTACTTCCAAGGGACTAAGTAATAAGGACAATCTCTGCTAGTGTTTATTTCGTTTAGAATAATATAGATAGGAGAATAAGTTTTTTAACAATTTGTTACAGAGATGTACAGAAAATTATGTTACTGGAACACATCAGTTTTTATTGTGTAGCTTCTACAAACTCTCTTGCAAAGTTTATATTTCTATCCATTTCATGTTAATCAAGATAAACGTTTGTAGAAATAGTATTTTTACAGTTTTTGCTGTAGATACAAGTACGATAAATGAAGCTAAAGCGATAATAAAATATTTAAAGGACAGTCGCTATATTCTGACTTTGACATTTCATGCTCTTACCATTTCGTCGCGAGACACAGCTGGTGACAACATTTACAAAAACAGCTGATATGTTGCATACGTTACCTTCTCTGCCTATTCTGTAGCAAACTCTTCTAGGTACTTCATGTATATCAAATTAAAATTTTGCAGAAATACTTTTAATGAACACTTCCTTGTAGATACGCAAGGACAAGGGAATGCACTAGGCTAAAGAGATAGTTAATTTTTTCGAGAGCTGGTCGCTATGTGATGTATCAACATTCCGTTCTCTTTTTTTACTAGGAGAAAGAAAATGAACAACAATGTTCCATTTGAGAAATGTACGTTATTGTAAAATTGAAACCAATAACTAGGAATATCTCGGAAAGGTTAAATTCACAAACAACGGCATTTGACACAAATTGTTTTAAACAGATCAGATGCTTTCTCTATCTCTTATGGTTTACCAGCTATGTAAAAGTCATCGAGAATGAACAGGTTTTTAGAGGGTTTTCCCAGAAAATTAAAGATATACATCTCATTTAGCAAAAATATATTAAACGTATGATTTTGTAATCTAAATCGTTATAGACATGTTTGAGATATATCCATTATATCCATGTAATGTGCGGTTTTGGTAAATGGATTTTCTTGAAAATAATCGTGTCTCATTCTTGCTGCGTTTTGTAAATGCTACTTTTATATATAAAGTTCGATGTTTAACACTCACACACGGATGTTTTTCTAAAATCTCTATTTTTCATCCAAGGGACCTCAAAACATATTTACGGTGAAATGTTAGTATTGATTTTTGGGTGAAACACAATACCTTCTCTACCCACTATATTCATTAAAGCACGTGGCAGAAAAGTAAAAATATAAGGGGTATGTGGGAAATGACCGAAATCACCAAACAGTTTCAAATAAATTGGCTATTTTTAGGCAAATATACGTGATTTGTTTCCTCAGTTCTTATTTCTTGAATATCTGTTATGATGACTGAAAATTCCCTCTGAATAAAGAGGTTATTCCAAGAAAACACAATGTACGTTTTTTATTAGTCATGTGAACATGTTACACTTATGACGTTTTATCAAAATCATCTGACAAGACAATAATGAAGAATAATAATTATTCGTTTACAGGGTAGTTTGGTTTGGGGAGATTCTCTTGAAAACCTTCGTGCTACACAAGTTAAAGATGCTGGACTTATGCAATTCAATATATATTTGACATTTTCCTGTTTGAGCTGTGTTATTCACACACACATAACTTTTTCTAAAAAATCTGTTTTTAAAACGCGTGTTTCCTGCGATCTCTCGATATTGACTTTTTGGTTGGAATGTGAGTTATACAGCAAGACTTGAATGTGCAAGTTTAAATTTAATTTCTATATAATTTACAGCATCCAGCTCCTTAAAAAAATTACATATTATATTACAAATTACATGTAATCTGTAAATTAAGCAGAGTGTTCTTTTCTATTTATTATGCAATTACACGAGGAATGTCTTACAGGTTGGGAAAACTAGTCGTATGCAAAATATAAATAGCGACTCTTAAACTGGTATTTTAGGGCAACACCAGAGAGAGGCGGAGCCATAGGGAGAAGGGAAGAACAAAATTTGCCCAAATCACACTTTTCTGCCTAAATAAATTGTTTTGACCTTATAACTTAACTTTTTCTGTTGCGACCTTTCTTTTTTTTCGCTTCTGTCTTTCTTCTTTCTTTCGTTTCCATGATCTCATTAAATTCCTTAAACTGTCATGCTCCTCTTATTGGATTTAAATTTAAAGCTAGATTATGATTGCCTAATTTGCTTAAGATTGGGTTAATAAGCGTTACATAAAATATCGAAGTCAGTTGTTTCTATTCGCTTAATGGCACTTTCAGGACTTTTTCTGGTGCAGCAAAACTCCTACTTTGATAAAAGTGAATCCAGGATCCCCTAGACAGATATCAAGCATACCATGCAGTTTATTTATTAGAAATGGTTAACGAAAGTTAAAAGACAATTTTTAACTACAGACAATTATCATTGTTATGCCTACGTACCTATCCACACACCTACCGACCAACCCACATGATGCATGCATTAATACATACATACATACATACATACATACATACATACATACATACATACATACATACATACATACATACATACATACATACATACATACATACATACATACATACATACATACATACACACACACACACACACAGACAGACAGACAGACAGACAGACAGACAGACAGACAGACATACATACATACATACATACATACATACATACATACATACATACATACATACATACATACATACATACATACATACATACATACATACATACATACATACATACATACATACATACATACATACATACATACATACATACATACATACATACATACATACATACATACATACATACATACATACATACATACATACATACATACATACATACATACATACATACATACATACATACATACATACATACATACATACATACATACATACATACATACATACATACATACATACATACATACATACATACATACATACATACATACATACATACATACATACATACATACATACATACATACATACATACATACATACATACATACATACATACATACATACATACATACATACATACATACATACATACATACATACATACATACATACATACATACATACATACATACATACATACATACATACATACATACATACATACATACATACATACATACATACATACATACATACATACATACATACATACATACATACATACATACATACATACATACATACATACATACATACATACATACATACATACATACATACATACATACATACATACATACATTATTATTTGGGAAATCAGGGTTCAGGGGCTTATGGGAGTGTGCTGGAAATTGCGGATGGGTTATATCTGGTAACGTTGGGGAACACCATCTATGCTTGCGCTGATCGTCATCCAAATCTGGTTATCTTCGGCTTTCTCCTCTCAATCCTCCCTCACAAGCACCACGGTAGAAACATCGAGGGTCATGAAACTATTTGTAGTGCTTCGCACCGATTGCTTCCGTTATCAGTGCTTTACCTTTAGCTCTTAACTTCAAGCATGCGTTCACACATACATCAGAAAATGAGTTTTCAATTTTATTGCTCGGAAATCAACGACCGGAACGCGCTGTAACTTATAGCATCCACCATACTGTAGTTCCATTGATAAATGACATCGACAGGTGATTTCTCTTACACTCCAAGTCCCTCTTTTGGGAGTTTCAAGAAGCAGTTTCAACTGTGAGCGCAAATTTTTATCAAGGTAGATTTAATACAAACTTATTTGTGATTTTAGATGCAGACTGCTCGGATATCTTGCACCGGAGTGAAATTATTACAAAATAATGTAAGATCCCATGTCGCCAGAATCAACGCTAACAGTATATCAGCAGTTCTTGTAGTTCTTTGGACTTCCGTTTTAATACTGAATCTGATTCTGCATAGACAATGAAGTATTGAAATACACTAGACGCATCAGAAATGAGATGCTCTAAGCGGTTGCTGAATACAGATAAAAATGCAATCATATAATAAGGAAAGTTTTGAACACATTTAACCTTTATTTATGCAACGATCCTATAATGATAGTTATTTGGTTACGAGCGAAAGGTAAGTGAGGGTCGAACAATTTCACGAGTATTCTAATAACCATTATATGAGAGTGCATTCATATATTTTTTTACTGCATGTATAGATATACAATAAATATTTAATATTTACGTATCCTACATGAGAAAGATGAACTCCGCCAACCACTATCATGCGTATTGTATGTTTGCATCGATAACAAATGGAATTCGATTCACGGTGATAGTTGGTTTGCAAGATGGAGACTGAGGCACTTTGGCCTATGATAATGATATGGAATTTAGTTCCACGCCTCCTGATATAACAGAGGAGGCGAGTAATGTTGTTAACAACTTACTTCCACAGAAATAAAAAAAGATCTACAAGACGTTATATGATAAATTCATGCCATGGAGAATAACAAAAAATGAAATTTCATTCTCGGAAAATGTCCTCATAGTTTACTTTGAACAATGTCAAAAACAATGAAATCCCCAGCCTTGGGAACAAATTATTCAGTATTGAAAACTAGTCTAAATGTGAAACATTGAATTCATATATCCCAATGTAAGAAGTTTTTGTAGCTGTTTTTATTTTCTCTACACGTACTATGTACATAGTGTACAGAGAAGGTATTGCATTCCTCCCAAAACTTCGATAGCGAGATTTCACCAGAAATACATGTTTTGGGTCCCCTTGAATAAAAAAAAAAGCATTTTTGGAAAAAGGTCCGTGTGTGCGTGTGTGTGTGTTTTTGTGTGTATCTGTGGACAGCATAGCTCAATAACGAAAACACCGTTAAATACCAAACTTGGTATTTAAGTTTGGTATCTTCCAAGGATACGACACGAAGATTTTGAAGAAAATCTCCCCACCCCCAACTACCCTTTATATGGAACTTTTTCTAACATTTTGATTTTCTCAAAAATGGCTGTAACGATTTTGATTAAAATATTGTATATTAAATATATTTACCTGACAAATAATATGTATATCTTGAATTTTCTGGGAATAGCCTCTGAAGACTACTTTATTCTGGAAGAATTTTGCATAACTGCTAAACCGTAGGAGATGGACAAAAACTTAACACACACAAAATGTAGAGCACATTAAAACACACAATTTGTGTTATATAATTTTATTTCTTCGAGTTGATCGTTTTTGAGATATTCCTTGCTTTTGGTTTCAGCTTTGAAAAACTTGTGTTTTTCTCATACAGGAATTTGTCAACTCGTGTCCATACAAACAAAGGAACTTCAGTCACCTAGCAAGCAGCTTTTGACTTCACTTTAACCTATGATACTCCCATATTTCGCTTCTACTTACAAGGAAGCAAGTAATAAGACTATTTCTGCTAATTTTTTCTTGATTATCTTGAAGTTAATAGAAGAATAAGTTTACTAACAATAATTTGTTACACAGAAGTAGAGAAAGTCATGTGAATGGAACACATAAGATTTTTTTTTTGTTTTGTACTTTAACGTCCTTTAACCTGTTGGTCATATCGGACGATGTATAAGAAGTTGTACTCCCTGTTAAAACAGAAATCGGTAGGGTACAGTGGGAAAAAAGCGAAAATATTTTCCACAGATGAAATTAAAACCTTCATTGGTAAATCACCTGACAATACGTATATATACAGGCTGTTTCAAAAATACGGGGCATAATTTCAGGTATGTATTTCCCACATGAAGACAATCAAAATAGTTCATTATAACATGTGTCCGGAAATGCTTCATTTCCGAGTTATGGCCTTTACAACATTGAAAGTCCCACCTGTAGACAATCAAAATAGTTCATATCCGGAAATGCTTCATTTCCGAGTTATGGCCTTCACAACATTGGAATTCACTGGAACGTTTTTCTCTCCGCAGGTCTTTGCCGAAAAGGAGACATTAGGAGGGCGCTCTGATAGTTCATTCTGAGGAAGGATACATTCAGTGTTCTTTAGGCGTTAAGACTGTGCGACATGTATTCAAATCAAGAGCTGGCAGAGATACACTTCATGTACGGTAAGGCGGACGGCAATGCTGCACTGGCTCGTCGTTTGTACCAGGAGAGGTACCCACAGCGACAATGTCCAGATCGGAAGACATTTGTACGTCTCCATTCCCGCCTGTGCGAGTATGGAATATTCACCTCTCATGGTTTGGGAAGGGGACGACCAAGATCTACAACTCCAGAAGTGCAGGAGGAGATTCTGGAGGCTGTGGACAGGACTCCTTCTATCAGCACACGACGGTTAGCTTTGCAAGTCAATGTTCCTCATATGACTGTTTGGAGACTGTTGAACGAGTATCAATTGTATCCTTATCATTTGCAACGTGTACAGGCCCTGTCACCAGCGGATTACCCTGCATGAGTTAGGTTCTGTCAGTGGTTCTTGCAGCAGTGTGGTGTAAATCCGAACTTTTCTGCCGTCGTATTATTTACAGATGAAGCACAGTTCACAAGAGATGGCATAACAGATTTCCACAATCAGCATGTATGGTCGCATGAAAACCCACGTGCAACTGTTGTATCTCATCACCAGGTGCGGTTCTCCCTCAACATGTGGGCTGGTATCATTGGTGATCGATTGGTTGGACCCCATGTACTTGTAAACAGACTTACGGGGCAGGCGTACACAAACTTTCTGGAAAACACCATACCTGACGTTTTCGAAGACACTCCACTGATCAATCATCAACACATTCACTTCTTGCATGATGGCGCTCCTGCACACTTCAGTCTTACGACTCGCCGGTACTTGGATCGAAGGTTTCCTGATCGATGGATATGTAGAGGTGGACCAATTGCTTGGCCTCCATGCTCACCTGATCTGAACCCTCTCGATTTCTACTTGTGGGGCCATTTAAAATCATTGGTTTATTCGTCTCCGGTGCCGGATTTGGAATCCCTTCGGAATCGAATTGTGGCAAGTTGTGAGGACATACGCAATACTCCTGGAGTTTGGGATCGTGTTCGCAGGTCAACGAGACATCGATGTGAGGTCTGTATTCAAGCAGGTGGACATTTTGAACATCTTCTGTAATGACAACAACCTGCGGAAAGAAAAACGTTCCAGTGAATTTCAATGTTGTGAAGGCCATAACTCGGAAATGAAGCATTTCCGGACACATGTTATGATTAACTAATTTTATTGTCTACATGTGGGAAATACATACCTGAAATTATGCCCCGTATTTTTTAAACATCCTGTATAAGTACAACTATTCTCGCAAAAATAAATGTTTTTGTTGGAAGTAGAGTATGCCCTGGGTTATTGGTTTTCTCATCTCCGTGATTCCAATGCCATCACCTATTTTGTGTTGCCTACGTTATGAGTTTAGACTCCGGAAATAAGTATATATTCTTATAATTCTTAAATATAATTAACTATTCTTGGAGATTATTGAAGGCGTAAGATATTTCTGTAACTTTATGCAGATTAGCAGGCAGTGAACAGCCATTAGCAGGGAGCGCGCAAGCGTGAAAATCTATATCGAAATGAAAATCTGTATCGAATAAAAAAAAAAATATATATATATATATTAAAAGTACTGAAAGCAAAAGCATTCATTGGGTAGGAGTCACTTTCTATCATCAGGTATGGAAAACACGGGCGTGCGCTGCAAAATTGTCTAAACGTCATTGGTACCGAGTGGGACGGTTCAGACTGTTTCCCTAAAGCCCGGATTTGGGAAGTCGCGAGTTCGATCCCCGTGGCCGTCCTACCTGGCCCACGGTTTTTTTCGGGTTTTCCCTGGGTCGCTAGGTGAATGCTGGATAACCATCTACCATCCCCGGAATTGTTTTCCGTCCAAGTTGTTTCCATTTCGTTCATCCTTTATACTGGTGGTTTCTTTCAGGGTTGGAGAGGTGTGCAGTGGTGTTCGGTGCGCCGTGACAGGGAAAATGACGCTCATTGTGAGACTTTCCGACCCCTGAGTTTGGGACAAGAACCACTCCTGGACCCTGTGTAGGGACCGAATCTGCCTATCCACTATCATCATGGAGACGTGGCTTTGGGTTCCAGCGGGTGTAGTCTCACAACTATTCGCTCCCTTCTTTGATTCTGTCAAAAATGTCTCAATGAGTTTCTTTCAAAACCGTATATTAAAGATATTTACATAATAAATAAAATGTATTACTGGAATTTTCTGCGAATAGCCTTTGAAGGTCTTTTCATTCTGGATGATTTTTGAAAAACTGACATACTCTAAGAGACAGACAAAAAGTTAAACAAAAATGTAGATAAAACACACAATATACATTTTTTTTAATTACTGTTAATTTTATTCAGTTGATGTTTCCGAGATATTCCCCGTTATCAGTTTCAATTTTAAACTACTTAAACTTTTCTCAAACAGGAAGTAATATTTCGTTTCATCTCTTTTGTTTTACTCATACAAAGAGAACCTACCTTCAATTGTTCACATAACGGCCAACTTTTAAGAGATCTGGTTATCGCATTTACCTAGCGTTTCCCTTATTTCCCTTCTGCTTAGAAGTAAGTAAGTTATCTCGATTAGCATGATGTGGAGAAAAAATTCTTTTGCAAAAATAAGTTTGTTTTAGAACAAGTAGAGAAAACCATGTGAATGTAACATATAATATTTAAACAGTGTGTAACTGTATACGGCACAACAGGCGATGGATGGTGTTGGATAATAATTTGAGAAAGAAAATTTGGGAGGTTCCAACTTAGGATACTTATCGGCCTCGGGAGTTATGGGCATTGAAGAAAACCTGTTGAGAGTAACCCTCAGTAAATGAGGATAGTCAGAAGGTTAAACTAGTCGAGTACTAACCTATAGGTTTATCCTTACGTATAGGAAGGTATTATAATGCGCGTCGTATAATTATTAAGTTTAATAGGCTTGTTTTAACTTTAGATGTTGGCGCAACTATAAACCAACTGTGTTAAAAGCTATATAATTATTGTAAAACACTGAGTAAGAGCATACCAATACATCAATTAATAAAGAGTTGCCCCAAAAATAACACAGTCCTTTTAGTATGTCATAATATTTCGAACAATAAAACACAGAAGTTAAATTTCAACTAACGATGAATATGTAGTTAATATTTTATCAATATATAATCCTTATCATTATATAATCAACGACACGCCATAGTATATGTTAAGATCTTAAGGCTCCTATTTGATTTGAATAATAAAAAATTACTGTCACATTTATTTTGATTTATTGGTCAAAGTTTTGTGTGTTAAAATGCCATAGATAATAATGTCACCTCTTTAACAAGGGCCAGACGATTATCAAACCTATCATAGTTTAAAATTTTTGTCTTTACTTTATTTACTATGTACGTAGAGAATGCATTGCATTCCACCCAAAAATTCGATACTGCGATTCCACCGAAAATATATGATCTGATGCCCACTGAAAAAAATATTTTTAGAAAAAGGTTCCTGTATGAGAGTGTGTGTATGTTAGTGTGTGTCTTAACAGCATATTTAAAAAACGAACGAAAATATAAAGCTAGGTATTTAATTTCGGTATCTTCCAAAAGATGCAACATAAAGATGCTAGCGAAAATCCGCCAAACAGCGCTGTATTTCAGTGTGTAGATAACCCTTCCTACGAAAAAGAAGTTGCCGAATTCAATGGGCAAACACCGGTCATTGGCGGGTGAGCAAATACCGCGAGCGAGCGACCTTCGATACACACCTCTTACACATCAGCGAAAACGGACAGAGAATGTCGCTCTCGCAGTTTCCAGACTTGTACTTGATTCCGTAATGACTTACAAGGGAGCGAAAACGTTAATTGCCTTACACTTCACTTACAAAACATTTATTTTTGAGAGAATAAAGTTACCTATCAGTGTACACCAATTGCTGATTTTGTAATTGTGTATACTTTGTTCTTATTTAACATTAGAGACATCTACTGAAGGGTAAATCACAATGGGAACATACGACGGATATATTCGGTTAACTATAAGGGTGCAGAATGCATAAATCATTACTGGAGAAAGTTAAAGATAAGAACAAGATCATAAAATATTGATAAAATATCTCAAACAATTTACAAAATAACACACACGGTATTAAGCAAATATTAATTTTAATTTATAATGACTGTTTATATATTATACTTTTGTATATTAATGGTTATGCAACACTGATAGTGTATCAACATAATTATGCAAACGTTTTATGTATATTCACTTGATATGTAAATTGCGTTGGTCTATTGATTTATTCGGATGCGCACAATCCTGTTCTTTGCTAATTCATGAAATAATTGCTGAATATTGTTTGTAATTACTGTTCCATTTTTGTTTTACTGGGAGATGACGCCATTATTCGAATGCTCTATGACATTAGTTCTAGCATATCACTCATTTAGGGACAGTGTTTCTTTGCTGCAGGAAATGTTTAAATTTGAAGCGTCTCCTTTTTTCTTTCTCTACATTTCCACAACTGTGAAGTTGTGCATTACTAACACTAAGAACTGGCTAGCAATATTTTAATATTGTATATTCGCTTTTGATCCACATATTTTATTATTCCAAAGTCACAAAGCTTTTGCGGAGCGGATAGCGTATCATTTATACGTATGTATAAATGACGTTTGATCCAATATTTTTATCAATATAATTCAGGAATGGTTTTGTTTCTTTAATGGTGTGTTTTGTAATCAGTATATACTTCTGCGCTATGTGTACCCGATGTTCATTTTTATGTTATCATTTTTAATTCAATAATGGTTTTGTTTCTTTAATAGTGTGCTTTGTAATCTGTATGTACTTCTGGGTTATACGTACCAGAAATTCATTTTTATCCCTGGTTCGTCGCGCAGAAAATGTCGTCGATGCCATCGCTGATGAAGTGAATATAATATGAATTGACGCTATAGCGACAGCAGATTTGACTAAATATGATGTATTCCTGATGAGGCGTCTTGATTTACTACCCCTCTAGCGGTAAGTGGGGATACTTGATGTTTCAGAGTAAGTAGTATCTGTGTAGTGACACAAATCATAGTTAGACGCTGCTTCTATGTTGACACAAGAATGATTAATAAGTCAACTACAGTCACAAGTTCGTATTAAACTTGTCAACAAAGAACAGAGCAACGTTTGAACGTTTTTCATTACCGCGATGGGAGGGAATGTGGAAAAGCTTGTATTAGCAACGCAGCCACAGACGGAGCGCTGTGGTTTGCTTCCTCTTCCATAAAGGATTACTTCGTTTCTATGTACCTAGAGGTCACGGTGATTTCTTTCTCTTCCGTAAACAAATTGTGTTTCTTCTCGGTAGAGAGCACCATGGCTTCAATGTAGACTCGCCAGTCAATGTCGTCATTCTTGCTCAAGCATCGTGCGGGAAAACACGAATAAAATGAACACCTGTGTGTGCGACTTCTTTAAATAAAAATATAAAGTACAAGGATATTTTCTGACAGAAATTTACAATTGTCATTCAGATACTGCGTGTGTACTGTAATAGGAACTACAAACTAATCACCTTCAAAAAGAATTTTCTTTAAAAATACCAAAGCTAATTAAAATTTTATCGAAGATTTCAAGCAAGTATGTTTTGACTACATGAAATCCAGGCATTGACTTTCTAGAAAATCTTAAGGCAATTAGCATCGCTCTCACTAATTACATTAGCAATAAAATAAAACTTTTTAATTTATATTTAAGTATTTCTATTTTAGCCCCCTTTCTTAGTACATAGAGCAATGTCTATTGGTAGTTCATGAAATTAAGTTATAATTGGGAGAGAGAGAAGCTTTCGAAGGAAACGTCGTCCGCCAGGTTTGAACCCGGGTATATGAAGTTAGCATTACACCACGGAGGGCGACTGAAAACGTTCCAGGCCTATGTTTAGAGTGCTTCCCGAAATTTCCTCTTATGAATACTGAAAAATCCTGAGATAGAAAACCTCTATCTAAGAGGTATTTGAATTGTAGACCTCCCGATCGCAGTCCGTGTCTTAACGATTTCAAGCATCCGTGACGGTCATCTTTTAATATATACGAGGAAAATTGAGCAAGTAATAAACATTTTGAAATGGAAATTAGATGTACCTACCTCAGAAACGCATTGATGTTGAACTCTATTAAGGATACGCAGCAGCAACTGCACGAATCATTAAAGTTTCCGCTGGTGGCCGTAGGACATAAATCTACAGAGAGAAACGCTCTGGATCCTACCCTCTTGGGAAACCTTGTGAATTTGAGCAAGGCAGAGTAAAATCTTGGGTAGCTCTGAAATTTCAATTAGAAGCACTAGTATTGTTGTACAGTGATTCAAAAGGGAAAACATGAGTGTTCGATATTTAGACTTACGCCTATTTTACTATTCAGGCGTTTCGTAACCAGTTATGATAATTAATAGGTTTTGGAAATAGCGGAAGGGGAGGATTACATAACCGCACTCTATTCTGTAATTTTTTCTGAACAGTAAGCAGTACACAGTGAAGAATACTCGAGAATACATAATCGAATCAAATTATAAAGAATTCATTGTGTTTTCCGATTTGAAAAGTCCGCTAGTAGTTCTGAAAAACACATCTCTTCCTTTTATTGAAGACAGTAATCGATCTCAGCAGAGTAAATGCTTTGTGGGAGAGAGTTGTGTGATAAGAACCTCTGTCATTTTACAAGACTATCTTCTGTGCTCGAGACCATCGCCTTTCAAAAAATCTGATGTGTTCCATTCACATGACTTTCTCTATCTCTCTGTAACAAATTATTGTTAATAAGCTTACCTTTTATTTCTTCCGTGTTAATCGAGGAAAGTTAGCAGAAATAGTCTTATTCCTTGCTTTATTGTAAATACAGGCGGAATAAGGGAGTACCATAGGTTAAAGTGAAAGCCAAAAGCTGGTTGTTATTTGACTGATGTTCCTTTGTTTGTGTAGACAGGAGTTGACAAATTCCTGTATGAGAAAAGTATAAGTTTTTCAAAGCTGAAACCAAGATATAGGAATATCTCAAAAACGATCAACTCCATGAAAAAAATGTATATAACATAAATTGTGTGTTTTAACGTGCTCTACATTTTCTGTGTGCTAAGTTTTTGTCCATCTCTTACGGTTTAGTAGTTCTGCAAAATTCATCCAGAATGAAGTAGTCTTCAGAGGCTTTTCCCAGAAAATTCAAAATATACATTTTATTTGTTAGGTAAATATCTTTAATATATGATATTTTAATCAAAATCGTTAGAGCCATTTTTGAGAAAATCAAAATTTTCGAAAAATGTTCCATGTAAAGAGTAGTTTGGGATGGGGGGATTTTTCTCAAAATCTTCGTGTCGCATCCCTGGAAGATACTAAACTTAAATACCAAGTTTGGTATTTTACCGACTTTTCGTTTTTGAGTTATCGTGTTCACAGACACACGGACACACGGACATACACACGGACCTTTTTGTGAAAATTCTTTTTTTAGATAAAGGGGACCCTAAAACGTATATTTCCGGTGAAATCTCGTTATCGAATTTTTTGGTGGAGTGCAGTACATTCTCTATACACTATGTACACAGTGCCTATAGAGAATGTAAAAATTGGACTGACAAATTCAATGCCATGTATTCTTCTTTCTACATAATGCTAATGGTGATAAACTTTAGCAGAATGTTCTTATTACTTAGCTCATTACAAGTAAAGGGAACTAAGAGAATGCACTAGGCTAAATCGAATGCTTTAAAAGCTTTCGTTATGCGATTGTCATTGCAAATCGCTTTTTTCGTTGGACAAAAGAAAGTCTGATGTGTTCCATTCGCATGACTTTATCTCTAAAACAAATTATTGTTAATAAGCTTATTATTCTATTTACTTCATGCTAATCGAGATAAACATCAGCAGAATTTGTCTTATTAATAGCTTTCTTATAAGTAGAAACCGACAGTCACGTGTTTTAAAATGTAGTTGCTGTGGGATTGAAATCGTTTCTTTGCGTGTCCAAGAGTTGACAAGTTCCCGTATGAGCAAAGTATAAATATTTAAAAATTGATACCAATAACAAGAAAAAGGGTCAATTTCACGAAAAACTTATTTTAGCACAAATTCTGTATTTTAACGAGCTCTACATTTCTTGTTAAGTAAGGTTCTGTCAATCTCTTATGCTTTACCAGTTATGCAAAATTCCGTAAAATTAATCCAAAATAAAGACGCTTTCAGAGTCTATTCAAAGACATTTTTAGATATACATACGTTTTATTTGTCATATAAATATCTTCAGTATACGATATTTTAATCAAAATCAGCACAGCCATTTTTGAGAAAATCAAAATTTTCGAAAATCTTTCCATGTAAAGGGAAGTTGGTAGTGCGGGGATTTTTTTGAAAATCTGCTTGTCGCATCCTTGGAAAATACTGAATTTAAACGCTAAGTTTGGTGCAGTAACGGACTTTTTATTTTCGAGCTATGCTGCCCCCCCCCCCCCACACACACACACACCCAGACATTTATCTAATTTTTTTTTCATTCAGGTGGTCTTAAAACATATTTCCGCTGAATCGAATTTTTGGGTGCAATACAGTACCTTCATTATACACTGTGTACATATTAAGTGTAGAGAAAGTAAAAATAAAGTTATCTTAGAGATCTTTATGAAAGATATCCTCGCCTACATAACTTAGTTGCCAGAACGTTATGTATGTACGGAGCCACATACTTGTGCACTTTCGTCTGTGAAGATCACGAAATCTCGCTACAGATGTCAACTATCGGACTGCAATCCTCAATCAACTCTTCACTTCTCACTTGCACGAAAACTGACAGTTAAACTTGAAAAGTTAGTAAAGAGAAAACGAGGCCAAGAAAAAACAGTGTTATTGAATAGGAGATATAGGTTTTTTACTGTCTGAAGTTGGTTATAACAGGAAAAACATATGTACAGTTTAGCTTATTGTTAGGAAAATGCTTATTTGTCTATTAATATTACATTTAAAACCAGTTATTATGTACGGATACGTTTAGGGAAAGAGCATATTATAGTGGCAAGTTGCTTGGTTGTTTACTATCATTATTGTATTTATATTAAAACTCAATATTTATTAGTTTGCTTCAAGAAATTATCATCCGTTATTTGAAAATAAGATTAATAAAAGGTCATTTCACAATTGCTATGATTTCGATATAGAACGCAATTGTTAGATGTACAATAAAAACAAGTAATACACTTACACAAGCTGTAGTTTTATGGAGGATAAATATTGAATGTAGTTTTTTTTTTTTTTAGTAATTATTAGTTTTATATTGCTGTATCCCTTATTTTTTAATTTAGTTAACGATTGTTAAAACAGGAATAATTGGTATTAAACATAAAGTTGAAAAACTGTTGAATAGTAATTATCTAGCCTTACCTTTCGCGAAGATGTTCACTAAATTCAGCAAGTTTGATGGGCTCGATTTATTTACTGATTTACCATAGAAAATATATGTTCTAATATTCTGAATTGTATATTGAAGTTCTAGATAGATTTGTAAATGGCAATATGTTACATACCATAAGGGATACAGAAAACATTTGAAATGGCTGAATTAGTAGACCGTCACTTTTTTTTTATAATAAAAATACAGCCCCGGAGGCTTGTCAGGACTCCGGCGCTGTATTCCTTTTTACCTCTTTTTTCTAATTTCCCTTAGTTGACCTATTCGTTTTTCCTTTTTACATACACAAACACATACACATTTACAAACACCCATGCCCAAGGCGGGACTCGAACCCACGATCCCGCGCGCCGCGAAGCACCAAAGCGAGGCACTTTAGCGAGCGCGGCTACGGGGACCGGCATGTCACTCAACCGGTTTGAACTTTCCTCTCCATCTACGTCCCTACTGCACAATTATATAGATTCTAGTATAGGCCTTGTACTATGGTGGACTGGAACCTCTGCTCCAGACTCATACACTTTTTTTTCCCCCCATTTATATAGCCCCCTTTTAACATCTGGAAAAATTCCCCGCCCCAGCCGGGAATCGAACCCGGGACCTCCGGGTGAGAAGTCAGCTCGCTGACCACTCGACCACGGAGGCAGTCTACACTCATTTCTACTCGCTAAGAATGAACCGTCGCAATATACACACTGTAATACGAAATAATGCATCAGGCACATTATACCAGCATATTCACTTTATTCCAAATAACCTTCCCTAAGAACTTGACGTGGTTTTGTCGGAAGCCAGCGAGTCAGCAAAACCTCATACTGTCACATCCTGGCTGCATACATGGGATGTGGTAAGATTGTAAAGAATTAGTGTTTCATACGTTGACGTCATTGTCAACTCTACTGTCCATAAAAACAGATTGCTTAGCTCCCTTTTCCTCTTTGACTGCAATGTAGTGATCCTGTTAATACGTACGCCAGGAGCGTAGCTCACCTAGGTCATCATGGGGAACCCACCACATCATGTATAAGAGCTTGTGATCTTATAGAACAGAGCTGCGTCCTCACATGCACGCCTGGCTGTAGTGAAAAGTACATTTCCCCGATTAATCCCTGCGAATTTCTTGAAAATATAACAACAGGCGTGACAACATGCTTCATGAAATGAACAACTCTTATCAATCACATCTAAGGAAGAAAGATTTAGGCTGATATCACCGCAGATTTAAACCTATTAGCAGGAAGGAAAGCACTATCGTAATTAATCCCTAATTTATATAAAATATTTTAGTTCTCAGTTAAACTTGTAATTTAGTATTGTATTATATATTTCGTTTTTCAGAATAAACAAAACATTGTTATATCATATGAACCATGCACTCGATTAATGTTTGGCAGTAGCAACAGGATCCCTGGAGTGAAGCAGCGCAAAATAAAGATTAACAAAAAATAGTAAACATCTTTCACTAAGATATCACAAAGAACATCAGCTGGGCAAAATGGGCTAAGTCTAGAGATTAGATCAGATAAAGGGAGTCTGTTGGATTTAATGATCTCTCGTATATCAGCCAGAAAGGCTTATTGTGCAACCCCATTGGAAAAGGTGCTTTCATTGTTTCCCAAAATCTGTTATGTGAAAAGTTGCAATATTTTGGTTCCAATGTCAGCTTACTTTCCTAGATACCCTCTGGTTACAGAAAGAGTAAATCTCTTTCTGCCAGGAATGGACAGTCAAAGGGATAGGCAGGTACTTTCCTCATCCTCTGTGCAGAGGTGGGTTTATCCATTTGCGATATATTTGTGACATATTTCCTGTAGTGGCCATGTTCAGAAATGTATGCAACTACTTTCCGTATTCCTAATTTATCCAATCTCAGGAGAGATGTAGGAAGACTATTGCATGATCCACCAGTTTCCTGGCTCGTCTTTATATTTACTACTTGAACTGGTGCATAATTCATAATTTTACGAGGTTTGGGTAAAACGCGTACTGATTCCAAACGCGGTATCTCACTACCTCTTTCAGCCTTTGATCAGCTTTTCATTTCCAAAAATGTACTGATGGCCCGGCATCTGCCACAGTTTGAGCCTATTGTCACATAGACAATGCATTAAAGCGAGCATAATGCGAGAGCAACGTCAATCATTTTTATTTTCTCTATTTCGGTAATATTGTCATATAAATTTAGCTCTCTTGCATAGGAAGATGCGTTATGATACAAGTATGCTATATAGACTAACATGGAACTGCAGTTAAATATTCAATAGAATGATGCAGAGGTGGTGCAGGATAGACACATGTTGAGCTCATCTATTGAAGTAGATATTATGGATTTTGTCATGCATTTATACAATGGCAACTGAGTTGAAATGAAACTTCTGAGAAGAATGAAGATTTTCCTGGTAAATTCATTGTGGTAGGAGGATTGTAAGTAGACATGTATCATACGGAGTAAAATCCACAGAACATCTCAACAAAAACAACGAAGGCACCTCAAGGGAAGAAAAAAAGTTGAGGATGAAAGTTTTCCAAAAGAAGATCCAACATATGGTGCTGAATATTTTAAAAGTAACAGATATAAACCATCAATGTTGTATATTTGAACTGTTGTGCACTTTCATTGCTCTTTTACACAAAAGCAAAAACTCACGATTTTATTCACTGGAATCAAATAAAATACACTGTAAAAATAACACTAAGAGTTCAATCTTACTCAAATTAAAGATTATTAAATAAACAGTGTTTTGAAATAAAATGAACCACACTTATTTGAAGCTTGTAAACTGGAAGACAATGTAACGAATTTTCATTTATAATTACAGTTTTTAAAAGTTAGTTAGAAAACTGAGGTAGATAAATTCGTTTGCTTCAGAGTAATACACCCTTAATGATGCCAGTTCAGTTAAAAATAATTTAATAAGATGCATTTTTGTTTTTTCCTTGGATTTTTATAAAAATTGAATGTCATATCTATAATATATTAATTTGGTAAATATCCACACTTATTTTAAAGAATCTCATCACATAATGCTCATAGTGTCATAGTGTGTGTTTGTGTATGTAACATTCCAAAGGAAGTTCCTTAGTGCAGCCACCACGGGCATATTCTGTGTCAAACCCTAAGAGGAAAGAATCATCTGAGAGCACATTATCGACGGGCGGCCGAAACCGGTCCAGGAAAAGAAGACCTTTATGGAGGATTCCAAACATAGTCCAAGTACCACGAGCCCGCACTCTAGGACCAAGGGAGTGCGGTCAGACCTGAAGACAACTCCAACGCCATCCCACGACTAAGAGCTGCATTTCCAAACTGCATTTACCACCACGGAAGAGCGCCAATACCGCAGGCCTCGCCGATACTTAAAATCCTGAAAGAAACTAGTAAGGCTAAATTGAGCGAAATGAAGGGACAGGACATTTGGGGATATAAAGAAACCTAACCAACATTCGCTTAGTGAGCTGGGAAATTCTCATCGGCAGAGAGGCTGGCCATGGAAATCAAACCCACGACCTTCCGGATGCCAGTCCCATACAAAGCGCCTGAGGTGGAAACAAAATTTTAAAAAACTTTGTTTGAAAACCGTGGATTTTAATGAAAACAAATGAATGTCGTAAGGCATTTTACATCGAGGATGAAAAAAATGAGTTTACCATTCTAACCATTCTCAAATCTTTTTTGAAGCTGCTGAGAGTGGCAAAAACTACATGAAAAAACTATAGAGTATTTTTCAAGGCTTACTATAATATTTTTGTTCAACAGGCCGCCAAAATTTTGAATAGGTCATATTTCCGCTTTTACCTTTTGGAACAACTATATAGAAAAGATGCAAGTATCAGATCTCAATTAATATTAGGAACATATAAATGATGCAAATGGTCCAAAAGATCACTAACTGCTTCATAAATTGAATAAAACATTCCAAGAAAGGGAGAGAATTTTCATAATTAGTTAAAATCACATAATATAAATATGGCCTAAGTTTTGCACGTGTCTTGCAATGTACTTTGTATACTTTTTTGGTTTCTAAGTTGTAGCAGTCTCAATGAGATAAAGGAAGACTTTACAGGCTATTTACATAAAATTCATCATTGCAACATATCAAAGATGTGTTATATTGGCCAAATATTTTATAAGCAACTTTCAGAACAAAATTAAGTACCAAAATTGTTTCTATGTAAAGGTTTCTACAAGTTGGGAAATCATCTGAAACTTTTCGCCTTATATTATTAAAACTTGAAATATATCAGAATTTCGTTTTTATATTATGTTGTTCACTCACTCAGTGTGACTCACTTTTTCAGTCACTCAGCCACTCATTCACTCACTCAGTCACTCTCTCACGCCTTCAGTCACTCTCTCACGCACTCAGTTATCATTTTCAGAATAAGGTTTTAATTTTTACTTTATTTGAAGGAAGAGAATTTCTTTTATTGTAAGGTGCATAATAATTTATTGTATTAAATAAAATTAGTAAAATTGAAAAAAATTAAAATAATACAAATCAATTTAAAGATATTATTTGTAAAATAAAAAAGTATTAATTTATTAATAACTCTCTCACGCACTCAGTCACTCACTCAGTTCCTCACTCACTCACTCTCTGTCACTCAGTCACTAACTCACTCAGGCTCTCTTCACTCACTCACTCACTCACTCACTCACTCAGGCTCTCGCCATTCTCTCAGGCTCTCGCCACTCAATCACTCACTCATTCACTCCCTCACTCAGTCACCCATTCACTCACTCATTCACTCACTCATGCACTCACTCACTCGCTCACTCAGTCACTCATTCACTCACTCACTACTCACTCAGTCACTTATTCATTCACTTAGTCACTTTCTCTCCTGCACTCAGTCACTCTCTCACGCGCTCAGTCACTCTCTCACGCGCTCAGTCACTCTCTCACGCACTCAGTCACTCTCTCACGCACTCAGTCACTCTCTCACGCACTCAGTCACTCTCTCACGCACTCGGTCACTCTCTCACGCGCTCGGTCACTCTCTCACGCGCTCAGTCACTCTCTCACGCGCTCAGTCACTCTCTCACGCGCTCAGTCACTCTCTCACGCGCTCAGTCAATCTCTCACGCACTCAGTCACTCACTCAGTTCCTCACTCACTCTCTGTCACTCATGCACTAACTCACCCAGGCTCTCGTCACTCACTCACTCACTCACTCATGCTCTCATCACTCACTCACTCACTCACTCACTCAGGGCCTCGTCACTCACTCATTCACTCACTCACTCACTCACTCATTCACTCAATCACTCACTCACTCAGTCACTCATTCATTCACTCAATCACTACTCACTCATTCATACACTCAATCACTACTCACTCATTTACTCATTCAGTCACTCTCTCATGTACTCAGTCACTCGCTCGCGCACTCAGTCACTCTCTCACTCACTCAGTCACTCACTCACTCAGTCATTCACTCACTCACGCAGACTGGGATTTATTTTCCTAAAAATCTGATGTGTTCCATTCACATGGCTTTCTTCTCAATCACTGACTCAGCTCCTCAATCAGTCACTCGCTGTCACTCACTCACTCACTCACTCACTCAGTCAGTCAGTCACGTAGACTGGGATATTTTCCTAAAAATCTGATGTGTTCCATTCACATGGCTTTCTTCAGATAGACCAGCAAACAAATTTGTCTTATAAAAGATTATTATGTTATCTAAATCATGCTAATCGAGATAAACATTAACAGAATTGATGTTATTACTTGCTTCTTTGTAAGTAGAAAGAAATAAGGGAGTTCACCAGGCTAAAGCAGTATTTAAAATGTTTAAAAGCCGGTCGCTATGTGAAACAATTAAAGTTCCGTTCTCTTTCGTTGCCAGGAGTAAACAAAAGAAAGGCGGAAAGAAAGATGTGTCCCGTTTGAGAAAAGTTTAAGTAACTTAAAATTGAAACCAGTAACACGGAATATCTCCGAAACAGCTAACTGTACAAAAAATGTGTAGGGTATAAATTGTGTATTTTAATGAGATCTATATTTTGTATAGCAAGTTCTTGTCTATATCTTACGGTTTTCCAGATATACAAAAGTTATACAAAAGTCTTCCAGAAAGAGAGGTATTCAAAGGCTATCCCCAAAAATCAGTATATTCACTTTGTTTGTCATAAAGATATCTTAAACACATGCTATGTGAATCAACATCGTTAGAACCATTTTTGAGAAAATATATATTTTCAAAAAAAATTCATTTAGAGGGTAGTTGCGGGTGGGAATTTCTTTGAAAATTTTCGTGTCGCATTCTTGGAAGATACTGAACTTAAATACTAAGTTTGGTATTTAACTGCGTTTTTGTTTTTGACTTATGCTGCCCACAGACACACAGACACACAGACACACACACACACATATACGGATATGTTCCTATTTTTTTTTTTTTTTTTTTTTTTTTTTTTAGATTCAGAATTTCAGGGAGTTTCAAAACAAGTATTTCCGGTGAAATATTAGTATTGAATTTTTTTGGCGGAATGCAATACCTTCTCCATCCACTATGTATATTGTACATCCGTGCTAGAGCAAGTAAAATGATTATATCTTTTGAAGTTTCAGGGTAGCCAAAACGCACATTCCTGATGCAATTTTAATATAGATTTTGTGTTGAACACAATATTCTTATCTACAGATAAGCCATACAGAAATGAAAAAGAATGAACTTTAATAATTTATTCGAGATTTTAAGAAAACCTGCTACTGAAGTAAATAAACACATATTTCTTGTATGTTTTTCAGGTTGCAATTACACTAAAAGAAAAGAAAGGTTCTAGGATAAACTTACTCCAAATACTAACGTTAATTTTCGTAACAAAACCCTATTCAGGAGTTGCAAAGAGCGTTGTTCTTGGCGGTTGTTTGTCGAACGGCACGGACAGACAGAAGAAAGCATTAAGCTTATTATTTGCTATTCCCTAAGGAGACACGTGGCATCTTGTGAACACACACACACACACACACACACACACACACACACAGATGAGACTCCTGCTGAGAGTCAAGGGTCAAACATTTTTGTAGAGCCTTGAAGAAGTATAAAGTCACGAAGCATATTTTGAGCACTTGGTGGAGAGCTCCAATGAATGCATGTTGTAAACTTGATATGTACCAGTGCACATTTTTCCTTTCTTTAAAGGTTATTTTTGAAATTTGTTACAATATTTGTAATACTTTGAAATAGAATGTGCAATTCGAAAACAAGAGTTATAGCATTTATAAAGAAGCGAACATTCTCAAATATGTTTATAACGAACCAGAGTGGTACGGAGAGGAAAGTAGTATCTCTGGAAATTACGAAAGATTAAATAACACAGTAATTACATTATAAGATTTAACAAACAGAAATAGCAAAATGAAAGACTAAATAATGATAATACAGGATTGTTCTATACACGACTAACTACTGTCAATTACCTTGTGATTGACATTCCTGGTGACACGTGGCAATCTCGGTATGCTGTTGCCGTATTTACTCGCTGTCCGCCTGCAACGGTACACGTTCCACTGCTTCCTCTAATAGGCCTTCATCTATCACATCTCTGGCATGTTGAATTACTTTTCCCCATTTCTCACTAGTTTCCTCATCTATTCTTTTCAACATTGCGTCCTATACTTCACTAAACGTAAAATTGTAACTATTTCGGCTAAATTTACTTCAAATTGTTTATCACGGCTATAAGACATTTTCAAATCACAGTGAAATTTGTGATATTTCTAGGATGAGACAAGAGCAATGTCCGCGATATATAAAAGGTAGAGACAATTATAAATGTAAATCCTTACGGAACACAGCCGAACTTTTTACAGAATGAAATCAAACAATCAGACTGCAAATAATTGATTAGTCAGGCATGAAAACGCACGCATAAGTTCCCACTGAATCATGTACATGTTGCAACGCCGATGACATCACATTTCTGTCGGTTTTGCGTTGGTTAGAAACCTAACTAGACCCTGCCCCACAAGTGTCAATCACAAGGAAATTTCTCACCGACAGTAATGTAACTAATAGGTGGTTAAACTATGAAGCCTGGGACTTAAAGTGCTTACGACGTTGTAGGTCGCCATTCGGATATTCATCACAAAATAATTTGAGATTATATTGTGGTTTACCGGGAAACATGCGAGTCATTTGGGAAATCTAATGCTGTGTCGGCATGTTGCCATGGTAACTCATTGGTGAGAGCAAATGAAAGAGAGACCAGTAGACCTTTTCTTCAAATCCCGGCAATGGATGCATTTTTCTGTTTGACTCATACCTCTCCAACTCATAAACATGGCGTTGAGGAAAGAATAATTAACAATAAGAATGAAAGCTTAAACACGTAAGGTTTCAAACATGTGCAACAAGTTAATACAAAGCATACGGAAATAGGAGTAGTCAGAGGGAAGGGGCTTCAGAAACTGTAACACATCACGGTACTTAGACCATATTGGGCTCTTTATGCTTCCAACGCAACGCTAGGAGGAAGAGATGAGGAGCACACTCGTAGGTCTGCTAGATTCGGATGATTATGTCGGGTAGGTCAGCCTCAGAAATCAAACCACATCTCTCGAATTCAGACCACAGACGAAACTGCCTGATCCAGTTTGGTAGAATTGTAACTACCGACCCGGGGAAACCACGAAACAAACTGAAGGTCAGAGCGGCCGGCCCGACGGAAATCGAACCCGGGATCTCCCGAATATGAGTATTACATGTTACCGCGGAACCATCTCGCTCAGTTATGAGGTTTGGGGTTACAGAATATTTGAATTCTAAGAAAAGTATATAAGTTTACTTAACTGCAAATAAAAATGCTGTAGACGTGAGTTTAAACATATTATAGTTGTTACGTAATATAGTTTAACGACCTTTGCAAACTAAAAATAAGTGTAATTATTTAAATATTTGTCAATGGTGCTATGTCGACGTCAAGATAAATTTTACCCTCCGCTCCATTGTTGTAGAAACAATTTTCTGATTGTGTCTAGAGTAAAATAAGAGACCTAATATAACAAACATATTTCGCCCAAAAACATCAAGCAAAAGTAACAACGTTATAACATTTGTTGTTCCAATCATCAAATAATCTACCTCGTACATTATAATAGTTATTTATATGCAAGAGCGTAAAGTAATGGTTTTTGATCTGAGCGAGAATCAATAAGAAATTTAAGGTCATACAATGCTTTTTTCTGTTATTAAAAGAAAAGCAACACAAAATGAAATAAGTTTGAGGTTAAGTTTGAGTCATTCACTAAAGGTTATAATTTGTTGTTTATTTTGCATTGCTGAGCGCGATGACGTTACGGTTATAGCAAGCAGTGACAAACCAATACTATTGTTGTACTGTAATGTATTTTGAGAAACTGGCAGATTATGAGAATTTATGATATCCTTAGAGCTGCTAAAGAAGCAGAATCAAATTTACTACCTGCTAATGAGGCACACTATATGAGAAATCTAAGAAATTTTGGCGAGATAAAGTTGAAGCAACATTACTTAAGCTTGCATTTTACGCTTGCTGTACTTTTTTGCACGTGGATTCCGTAAAAATCAATTTTGCGATCTGAAATGACACGTAAACTACTCAATTACTTTCGGTCGTAGGAAAAATATTCTTTCCTCAATTACCAATTTATTTGAGTAGTTTACGTGGTTATTTTCATATAAGGGACACAGCATAGCTCTTATGCCAGGCATTAAGTTTAATTAAATCCTTTGCAAAACACTGTTTTATACATCTAGATGTATTAAATATCCCTCGGGTTGCCTGGTCGAAGTCATGCTGCCTAGATACAAGGTGGTTCACACGTCCCTTACTCCCTGGTTTTATTCCACCCGCAGATTACAATCTAACCTGAAGACATCGTTCCCGAGACCCATCTTCTGCATACTAACATTGTAGACCTTAGCGCTTCTAGTTATAGCTACACAGTAGCATATTTGGTTAATGCGCGGTGCTAGTTTGAGTTCCAAGATGCTCGATTCAGGTTCGAATCTTACCAAAACGTTGACAATACTCCCCCCGTTTTCTTTCTTCCTGATTTGGCACAAGGTAAAGCTTTACGAGAGTACCATCAAATAAATATAACTTTAAAAATGGAAACTAACCTCATAATCCACTTCAGAGCATCAAGAAGCTAATATGTTTTCATCCAGAATTGGAATATCCCACCGCTTCCACCCTGTAAATACACTTTCTTAAATTCACGAAAATGTTCATGGTGGGGGAAGATTTAACAGCTGTTGCTAGGCGGGAAGTAAGTATTTAGGTCTAAAAACTATGAAATGTGTATGCTACCAATGTAGATAAAGTCACCAAACAAGAAAGAAAAAAAAAGTGAAGCTCAAAAGTCGCCAACCCTCACACATTAACAATGGAGTGCTAAGGCTGTAGCTGGAACATAATACAGTTGGTGAAACTGGTGGAAATTATTAAAATCAAAGTACAGGAAAGTCAGTTTATTTTGACACACTAATCTAAACCTAACACGTCTAATGCTTGCTTCGTTTACGTGCTTTGGTGGAAACAATCGAAATTGTTAAAACCAAAATAGACGTAAACTAAGTAGTTTATTTAATACACTGACCTAAACCCAAGACAGCGAATGCTCGCTCCGCTCTCATGCTTTGGTGAAACCAGTGGAAATTATTGAAACCAAAGTACAGGAAACTTACTTTCTTTACACACTAACCTAAAACTATTACAGCGCATGCTCACTTCCCTCGTATGCTTTGGTGAAACCACCGAAAACTACTAAAAACAAATTACACGAAAATCACGTATTTACACAACAATAATGAATTCAGAACTCTAAAAACACAGAATCACTTTTAGAATCGACAGGATGGCATATCGTGGTAGTTTTTGTATCAATATTGCAAATCACCGTCATGATGCAAAAAAGGGCAACTCATGCCTTAAAATCAATTACAAAGCGACTCTAGTGATCCTAATAACAAACCACCAATGATGGTTCCACAGCCTTTTAATGGCTAGTGATAAGCAGTTTTCAAATATTGGTAGTTCTGAATTTTGCAACATGAACGTCAACTATGAACGATTTAGACGCCACCTGTCTGATAGTTAGTGAAACAATAGAAATTGTTGTAAAAAAACTTAAGCAATCGAATACTTTTGATATATTTTAATGTAAATCGCGGACTTTGTTGAAACTTAAAGTCCAAAAATAAACAAGATATATTTTTAAAAGTTAGTAATACAATGTTACGGTGAGTAAAAGTGAAAAATCTAATACCTAATACCTAAATAGCTTTAGTGGTAGTTTAAGAGGTGGACCTAAGATGTAGTAATAATGTTTCGTTTGTTGTTCTCTTTATGTTTAATCTAACTTTATCAGTTCAGTATTATTTAAAGTCTTAGTGAAGTTTCTTTTCAAATCAATTAGAATGAAAATTAATGAACTGTCATTTGTTCTTGATTCGTATACCTTTTAGTTTATACCTAAATTTATTAGTGTGACAAACACTGAGCTAACTTTGCACCTTGGTGGAGAATACCGAAGGAAAAAGTGTACGCAGACTGTGGGACCCGAATCGCTGACATGCTGGAGGTGATGAGGGAACATGAAATTAATCGGTTGAGTTACAATCATTGCTCCCGCTTTTTCCGTCAAATCTCGTAGATATAGTATCACATAAGTCTCGCTCTCCGCTTCTGATCCCTTTATAACTGTTGTGGACTCCTTTTTGTAGCTTAAGCCGTTCATTTAGCCTTCATTCGTTATAATTTATGTTGTAGTAAGTATGGCAGTGTTCTTATTGATATAACATGTACTGTAACAGGAGTTATTAAGCGCATGTTTTTGGAATGGACGTAACTATTGCTGATAATATCTATTTTCCTATGAAAAGTAGGCTAGATTTGCGTGATTACCAAATGCCAACAAGCACAGTAATTTCGACCTTATTGCTTCCAGATTATGAAGTGTTGCCTATTTCCAAAAATAATACGTTTCCAAAAATAATAATAAAGTAATTTCTTTGTTTTATATTGTATAACGAATAGACACGACCCAGTTCGCCCTAATGCTAGTGTTTGCTAGTGGACAAAATCAGTCCATCAACAGCCTGCTCTCCAACATAGCAAACAGATTGCTCTTTCCCTACACAGTGCAGTGCCTTTGTGACATTAATATACCAGTTGGCCTAATTGCTTGATATTTGTCGTGTGTAGATATTCCTTCATGCGTTTAAAGAGTTGTAAAACTCAACGGGGCAATTTCAAATTAATAACCCGCCAATAGAAGAATGGAGAGAAAAGTGTAAAATGGCTTAAACCACAATAATAAGTTAACAGCTTTAATTCGATCGATACATATTCTTAATATGAGTATTATAATTCAATCTGTCATTAACAGTGAGATACCTTTGCTTTCCCCGTCCTGCTAGTCATTGAGAAGGTAAAACGAAGGTGGTTCTCGCCAGTTCTTCTACACTTTTAACGCACCAAGGGATATCTGCACACGTGAAATACCGGACAGTTGCCCCACCTGGCTGTGCATGACCGAGATTGCAGATTCTAGTTCAGTTATAGACTAAGGCTCTTTCCTGAGTCTTTCCTATTGGTTACGGAGACAACATGGCTACGTGACAGGTGAACGACAGGTTTCGAGATTTCGGCGAGATTAGGCTACGTTATGTGTATGTAAATGAACTGGATCGAAATAAGGGGTAAAAAATGGACTTTCTGAAAATCGGTTCTGCTTTCCAATGCGAAATGTCTTCCCTTCGTCTTGTGTGCTCGGGCATGGGCAGCCATGTTGGTCAATTGACCAATGGCAGAGTCAAATCTAAAAGTGAACTAGAATCTGCAATATAGTGACCGAGTGGTTAGACCGCTCGCCTCTCGCTAAGCCGACCGTATTCAACCACATGTGACAGTGTGTGGTATTTGTGGTGGAAAAGCGACTTCTAGACAGGTTTTTTCCTGGTTCTCCAATTTGCCTCGCTGTTTAGACCACAAATTTCTTCATCACATTTTCTATCATCCATTTTGCCTTCATTTTATATCACTTCCTCAGCCCATTCCTGGCTACGGTCCAATCCCCTGTTCCGGGTTCTTCATTCTATATTAAATGTTGGCTCTTCGACAAATTTGGCACCCATGCGTAAGTCCTAGAAGCTGTAAATCCTCCATACGGGGAGGGTAAGCAGACTAAATAATAACCAACCTAAAATACACAGCTCATCCTTGATAATAAAACAGCTGAGGAAAAATTTGATGTGTACCATTCACTAAACTTTCTTTATCAACTTCATAGTACTCGAGATAAACGTGAGCATATGGTCTTATTACTTTTTTCCTCGTAAGTAGAAGGAAAATAAAAGAATACACTAGGCTTAAGCCATAGTAAAATGTTTTTAAAGGTAATCACTTTGTTAAACAATTGAAATTCGATTATCTTTGCATTCCCGCGAGTAAAACAAAAGATACGAAACGAAAGTTGACTTTCCGCTTGGGAAATTGAAACCAATAACTACGAATATCTTGGAAACGGTTAACTCTACAAAAATGTACATGATATAAATTGTGTGTTTTAACAAGCTCTACACTTTCTATGGAGTAAGTTTTTTCTGTGTCTTACGGTTTACGAGTTACAGAAAAGTCATCCAGAATGAACAGGTCTTCAGATACTATTCGCAGAAAATTTAAGTTATACATTTCGTTAGTCATGAAAATATTTTAAATATATGACATTTTAATCAGAATGCTTAACAGCCAGTTTGGGAAAATAAAAGGTTTTAAAATATGTTCAAGTAAAGGGTAGTTGGGGTGAGGGGATTATCCTAAAAATGTTCCTGTCGCATCGTTTAAAGATACTGAACTTAAACACATGCGTGTGGACCTTTTTCTATACATTCTTTTTTTTATTATTAATTCAGAGGAGCCTAAAATATATATTTCCGGTGTAATCTCGGTGTCGAAATTTTGAATGGAATGCAATACCTTCTCTATCTACTATGTACATTGTAAATTAATTTAAGCACAGATATTTCACAAAGCTGAAGATAAGACGTAGGCAGCATTCGCGCTCGCATGACTATGCAACTCATGAGGTACTTGAACGGCGAAATAGGCAGTTATGGCTCTCGTTTTATCTTCAATAACGGATGTCAAACCTTCGGGAAGTTCTTTCTGCGATGTCTACCAGTATAAACAATCACCGCTGTTTACCGACGGGATAGGGACACAAAATAAAAAGAGACCTGTTCATAGCAGAGTAGGAACTCAGGCACTGATTCGCATGTAATCTCGAATCAATATTTCATTTCTGCCATTAGCGTATACTTAGGTTGGGATAGCTGGGGTGTAGACAAATCTAGTCCTTCCTTACCTACTAATGTTGGACTAACCAGCTACTCAAGCCTAGTTTGAATATGGGTTGCAACATCTAGCATTATGAAGAAGAAGGCTCTCTGTACTATAGTGAAATAAATTGAGGAATCATTAGGAGAAATTGTTCTGCGTACATTAACCATGTGAGGTGGCACTGTAATAATGTGTGAATTGTGTTTTCGATTCCCGTGGTTGGTCTTCCGACCAATTTATTTGTCCATCATTTCCTGTCCCATGTTTAGTTTGTCATCTGATTCAAGGTTGAGGGGCCAGGCGACGGTGGTGTTCGGCGAGTTGCGGTAGCAAAGGATGTAAGCTGGCGTGGTCGCGACCCGCACGGGTCCCTTTGGAAAGCCACCGCAGACCCGGAGTGCGTGGATGGGATCGGGTAGGGTCGTGGGTGATCCATCTGTATCCGTTAAGAACCCCAGCCATGGTTATGCGTGTCGTCATCTGGATCTCATCGCCTGAGAGCAGGGTGCTGTGCTGTGCTCTGCTCCAATGTCTAGGGATCCCGTCCTTATTCAATCCACACCCTATATGTATATTAGCAGATATTCTTTAATGGTAATAATTTGGGTCTAGTAATGCTCTGATACAATTTAAATTTATGTGATTCCTAATGTTTCCTTCGTATTTTGAAGGATCACAGTATATTGTGTTTGTCGAACAGTCACACAAAATACATCCTTTGTCAAATAAGACGGTAACATTAAGCAGACAGCAATACACATATACTAGCAATGACTTCAAAGTAGTCAGTCGAATACAATCGCATCTGACACCTCCGATCTTCGATTGTTTCACGCCCGTAATTCTATGATGGCAGACTTGATACTACCATGAGTGTTTTCCCCTAATTACTTCTTATGTTTTTGCCTCTTCATCTTTCAGGTTTGCAGTGGGTGCTGATGTGTGGAACATGCTTTGAGGAAAGAACTGTACTTCCCAGGCAGAAAATGTCATGTCCAAATATATTTGAGGTGATAAGGGGGCAAATGAAAAACCGGCCGGAGATATTGAATCTGAAAATGGCGCATGCCGCTGTTAGATATGGTCAATAATAGATCGCAGTTCCCCCTATCTGATTGATTAATATAGGTTTCATTTATCAATACGGAATCTTATAGTTTAATACTTTATATTTATATAATTCTAGCATTATATATAGTTTATGATGTTCAAAATCGTCTTTATGGGACGCGTATCATAAAGGTTGCCTAGAAACAAATTAGGTATTCACACAGCAACATTTTAACGTACATTATAAAACTGTCTGTATTAAGGTCCTTTTGATTTCTTCTGTTTCGCAGTGGATTACGCCGTGGCACATTAATGTAATGAATCTAAATTTAGTTTAGTGTTTATTATAAATAAATTATAAAAATGACCCTTGAAAACTTATGGGCTTATTTGGCCTACTCCAGGCATTTAGTAAACATCTGGTACCTAAATCAAACATTGAGATTTCTTCATTAATCATTACCTTCACAGAAGTAAATGAAAGACTTCTGTAATATTAATGAAAAATAGAAGGCACATAATGGAAATATTCAAGTACGTCTTTTGAGTTTTGCCGGGGCTATAAAACTTGGAAAATGAAATAGAATTTTGTTTATGGACGCTCTGTGGTTCTCAGCGTCCCATTATATTTTGACCACTTAATTTTGCTCAGAGGACTCTTTATCAGATTTGAGGTTCTTTTACGAGCCTAAATCTACGACACGGGACCAAGGGCTTTACTTCCCTTCCGAAAGGAGCCATGCTAAGGATTTTTACGCCCGAAAAAATCCATCGTCCTCCGCCATGGAGTTGATCGTTTTTGTGATATTCCTTGATATTGGTTTCAGCTTCAAAAAAACTTATGCTTTTCTCATACTGTGCGACAGTATAAAGGGAAAAGTGTGAGCAAATAACCCCAAAGAGAACTTGAAAGACAATATTCGTAATAAAATTTTGAAGGTCGATGCGGCAGAGTTGCTCCAAGTGTATATTAACATGTTTAGGATGCGGGAAAAGCACAAGGCGGCCAGTTTTAGTACCTAATGTAGTGAAATACAAAAGACAAGATGAATTTAATAAATATGGACCTTTGCATTAGCTTAATTTTTATCTAATTATTACATGTTTACGGTTGTTTATCTGTTCCTGCGTACTTGACGGGCGAGCAGTCTGAATTCGGGGCTGGGTTTTGTTTTCAAATCCCGCTTATGATATAGACATTCTCAAGATACCTTTTTACTTTCTCTGCACGTACTATGCACATAGTATATAGAGAAGGTATTGTATTGAAACAAAAAATTCGAGACCGAGATTTCACCAAAATTTATGTTTTGAGCCCCTGAATAAAAAAAAAAGCATTTTTAGAAAAAAGTCCGTGTGTGTATATCACTGGACAGCATAGCTCAAAAACGAAAAGACCGTTAAGTAGTTATGTCTGGTATCTTCCAAAGACACGACATGAAGAATTTCAAGAAAATTCCCTACCCCAACTACCCTCTACATGGAACATTTAAGTTTACATTTTCTCAAAAATGCCTCCAACGATTTTGATTAAAATGCCTTATGTATAAGCTATTTTTATGACAAACGAAATGTATATCTTGAATTTTCTGAGAATAACCTCTGAAGATCTCTTCATTCTGGGTGTCTTTTGGTAAGATATAGAAAAACGTACTACAGAAAAAATGTAGATAGGTATCATTAAAACATACACTTTATGTTATATACATTATTTTGTAGAGTTAACCGTTTTCGAGATGTACCGGATTATTAGTTTCAATTTCAGCCACTTAAATTTTCTCAAATGGGAAGACATTTTCTTCTCGTTTGTTTACTGCTGGAAAGCAAAGAGGTTGTAATTCCAATTGTTTCACATAGCGACCGGCTTTTAAAGCACGAGACTATCGCTTTAGCCTATGCACTTTCTTATTTCCCTTCTACTTCCAAGGGGCTAGGAATAAGACTAATTCTGGTTATGTTTATCTTGATTAGCATGATCTTTTTAACACTAATTCATTACAGAGGTGTAGAGAAAGTTATGTGATTGTAATACATTAGATTTTTGTCATACTTTCCGAGAGGACGGATCGCAAGCATTGTTGCAATTTTCTTGAATTAAGTATACCTGTATTTCTACTTATCTGTTACTAATTTGTGAACTTAATTTGCAACAACCTTAACAAGCTTTACCATATCTGTACGGTTAGCTTCACATCCAGTCATCAAGAAGGCTCGGTGAGCTGTTTGGGGAATGGGCAAAGTTTACTCTTCATGAATAACCTAAAATATGCTTCTTGGGGGAAAACATCCAGATACATTTGATCATACTGTTGCTTCGAACCCAAGCCAAGCTCTGCCTGAACTGAACATCAAATAGCAATTTCTACTTTTAGAACGCATTCACCCCACCAGGAATTGTAATAAAAGGAAAAAGCGTAAGTGCACACAACGGTGAATAATCGCAGTCATTTAATCTGTGTAAATGGACGAGTACTCGATGAAAGGTCCATCAGCAAAGCCATATTGTCCACAGACTAACGAGATATGGTCCGCTTTGTGTGATCTAAAACCGCTATTCTGATATATGAGAAACAAAGATAGTTTTTTTATTGTAAATCTGGAATAAATAACTACCGAAAATATCTTGATCAACATTTAAAATGTCATTCTGAGGTATATGACACACATTTACCTTATTTATGGTTATAAGCAAACTCAACTGGAGATCTCCAAAGTGTTAGTCAACATTTAATAATTCAATACCCAGGTTTCCCTAGAAATAAATGTTTTAGAGTCGTAATAAAAAAGAAAAAGAAAAACATTTTTAAAATACTCCGTGTTTCCTTGTGTCTGTGAACAACTAAAAAGTAAAAAAATCGGACATGTTCCATCCACGTGCCTTTCTCTACATCCTTGCAACAAATTATTGTTAAAAATCTTATGCTTCTATTTACTTCATTCTAATCGAGAAAAAAATTAGCAGAAAATAGTCTTATTACTTGCTTCTTTTAAGTAGAAGCGGAATAAGGGTGTACTATAGGTTAAACTGATAGCCAAAGGCTGATTGCTGTGTGACTGCAGTTCCTTTATTTGTAGTTGACAAATTCCTACATGAGAAAAGTAAGTTTTTCAAAGCTGAAATAAAAAACAAGGAATATCTTTAAAACGATCAATTCCACGAACAAAATGTATATAACATAAATTGTGTGCTTTAATGTGATCTAAATTTGTTGTATGGTAAGTTTTTGTCCATCTCTTATGGTTTAGTAGTTATGCAAAATTCCGTAAAATTCATCCAGAATAAAGTACTCTTCAGAGGCTATTCACAGAAAATTCAAAATATACATTTTATTTGTGAGGTAAACAACTTACATATGCCATGTATTAATCAAAATCGTTAGAGCCATTTTTTAGCAAATGAAAAATATTCAAAAAAGTTCTATGTAAATGGTACTTTGGGGAGGGGTATTTTATATAAATTATTTTTAAAAAGCTTATGCTTCTATTTACTTCATGCTAATGGAGAAAAAATTAACAGAAATAGTCTTATTACTGCTTTCTTGTAAGTAGAAGCGAAATAAGGGATAGTTAAAGTGATGATCAAAATCTGGTTGCTGTATGACTGAAGTTCCTTTGTTTGTATGGACACTAGTTCACAAAGTCCTGTATGAGAAAAGTATACGTTTTTTATAGCTGATACCAAAAACCAGGAATCTCTCAAAAATAATCAACTCCACGAAAAAATGTATATAACATAAATTGTGTGTTATAAAGTGCTCTACATTTCTTGTGTGGAAGTTTTTGTCCATCTTCCCTTACGGTTTAGCGGTTATGGAAAATTCCGTAAAATTGACCCAGAATAAAGTAGTCTTCAGAGGCTATTTCCAGAAAATTCCAAATATACATTTTATTTGTCAGCTAAATATCTTTAATATACGATATTTTAATCAAAATCGTTTGAGTAATTTTTTAGAAAATCAAAATTTTCGAAAAAAGTTCCATGTAAAGGGCAGTTGTGTCACAACCCTGGAAGATACTAAACTTAAATAGCAAGTTTGGTATTTTACCGACTTATTGTTTTTGAGTTATCGTATTCACGGACACACGTACACACACACACACGGACCTTTTTCTGAAAATACTTTTTTTTTTGGATTCAGGGGACCCTAAAACATATTTTTCAGTGAAATCTCGGTATCGAGCTTTTGGTGGAGTGCAATACTTTCTCTATACACTATGTATATAGTACGTATAGAGAAAGTAAAATTGATGTGTTCCATTCACATTACTATTCTGTAAACTAATTATTCTTACAAAAGATTATTCTTTTATCTACATAAATCATGCTAATTGAAATATACATTAGCAGAAATTGTCTTATTACTTAGTAGAAGGCAAATAAGGGAATACATTAGGCTAAAGTGATAGCCAATTACTGTCACTATGCGATCGTCTTTGGAATTTGTTTCTTTGCATGGCCAGTAATAAAACAACAGAAATATTGACAACTTCATATTTGAGAAAAGTATATGTATTTTAAAATTGAAACGAATAACAAGGCATATCTCGGAAACGATTAGCTTTACAACAAAAATGTAAAGAACATAAATTGTGCGTTTTGACGACATGTACATTTTTTACTTTCTCTATAGGCACTATGTACATAGTGTATAGAGAATGTATTGCACTCCACCAAAAAATTCGATACCGAGATTTCACCGAAAATATATGTTTTAGGGTCCCCTTTATCTAAAAAAAACATTTTCGGAAAAAGGTCCGTGAGTGTGTGTGTGTTTGTGTCCGTGTGTCTGTGAACACGATGACTCAAAAACGAAAATAGGTAAAATACCAAACTTCGTATTTAAGTTTAGTATCTTCCAGGGATGCGACACGAAGATTTTGAGAAAAATCCCCCCCACCCCTAACTACCCTTTACATGGAACTTTTTTCGAAAATTTTGATTTTCTCAAAAATGGCTCTAACGATTTTGATTAAAATTTCGTATATTAAAGATATTTATCTCACAAATAAAATGTATATCTGGAATTTTCTGGGAATAGCCTCTGAGGAGTAGTTTATTCTGGATGAATTTTACTAAATTTAGAATAACTGCTAAACCATAAGAGATGGACAAAAACTTACTACACAAAAAATGTAGAGCACGTTAAAACACACAATTTATGTTATATACCTTTTTTCCGTGGAATTCGTCGTTTTTGTGATATTCCTTATTTTTGGTTTCAGCTATGAAAAGCTTATACATTTCTCATACAGGAATTTGTCAACTGAGGTCCATACAAACAAAGGAACTTCAGTGACATAGCAACCAGCTTTTGATTATCACTTTAACATATGGTACTCCCTTATTTCACCTCTACTTACAAGGAAGCAAGTAATATGGCTATTTCTGCTAATGTTTTACTGATTAGCGTGAAGTTAATAGAAGTATAAGCTTTTTAAGAATAACTTGGTGCAGGGATATAGAGAAAGTCATGTGAATGGTACACATCAGATTTGTACTATATCTTACGGTTTACTATTTATACAAAAGTCATCAGACTGAAGAGGAATTCAGAGGCTATTCTTATAAAATTCAAGACATACATTTTGTTTATCATATAAATATTTTAATATACGGTATTTTAATCAAAACCGGGTCAGCCCCTTTTGAGAAACCAAATCTTTCGAAACATTTTCCATGTAAACTGCAGTTAGTGGTGAGAGGATTCTTCTGTAAATTTTCGCATCCTTGAAAGATGTTAAACTTAAATAACAAGTTTTAAAACACACATACACACAGATACGCGCACACGCCGACGTTTTTCTAAAAATGCTTTTTTTTTAATACAGGAACTCTCAAAACACGTATTTCTAGAGAAACCTCGATTTCGATATTTTGGTAAAATACAATACCGACGTTGTACATTTGCGCTTGAGAAAGTAAAAACGAAAAATCAGTTTAAATACCAAACTTTAATAACTAAGTTCAGAATCTTCCAAAAATATGACATGAAGGTTTGTAAGAAAATCCTCCCACCCCAAACTACTGTTTATGAAACATTTTCGAAAATTTTGATTTTTTCAAAAATAGATCTTACGATTTTTATTAAAATACCGTATGGTAAACATATTTACATGACAAATAAAATATATATCTTGAATTTTCTGAAAGTAGCCTCTAAGTGGCCTTCCTTCTGAATTAATTTTGTATAAGTGGTAAACCGTGAGAGAGAAAAAAAAGCTTACTATACAAAATGTAGATCTCTTGAAGCACATAATGTATGCAATATATTTTTTCTGGAGTTAAACATTTCAGAGATATGCTTTTTTATTGGTTTCAATTTTAAAATGCTTAAAACTTTATTCAAACCGTCATTTGTCATCAATTTTTCTTTTTTTTACTCCTGGCGGTACAAATAGAGCCGAATTTCAATCACAGAGCAACCAGCTTTTAAAAGATTTGACTATCGATTTAGCCTAATACATTACCTTTATTTCCCTTCTAATTATAAAGAACTAGGTAATTAATTTATTTCTGCTAATATTTGCATTGATTAGCATGAAGTAGATATAATAACAAGATTTCATAGGAATAGTTTGTTATATAGTTGGTAGAGAAAATTGTGTGAATGCAACATGTCAAATTTTTATTTTTTCTACTTCTTCGTGGATCGATGAGGAAATGCTAGATTTTCCTTTACCACGAATTTTCTGTACGTCCTTTTTTAGTTTCTACTTGCTACATAATATGTAGGTATTTTGCATTCCGCCCAAAAATTCTATACTGGGATTTTGCTGAAATGAGTCTCATGAATTAAAACGAAAGCATTTTCAGAAAAAAGATCCATGTGTGTATGTGTATCTAAACGTAAAGCTAGTTGAATACCATACTTGATATTTAAGTGCAAAGATGGAACACTAAGATTTTCAAGATGTAAACGTTTGCGAAAATATTGATCTTGACAAAAATGGCTGTGATAAATTTGATTAAAATACCGTAATTTTAAGATATTTCATCAAAAATAAAACGCGTATGTTAAATTCCTTAGAATAGCCTGTGAGGTCTCCTTCATTTTGAATGACTTTTGCATAACTGCTAAATGTAAAATACTGTAATATGGATCCAGGAGTCTAAAAAAATCGTGAAGTGTTTCGAAAGCGGTCTTTATATGTTGGTTTTAAATATCCTCTCTTTGCAGGGAAAAGAATCTTATGCCTTGCATTCACATATTTTTTTTTTTTTTTTTTTTTTTTTTTTTTTGCCGTTGGATTGTTTATTAACGGATATACAAACTCTTACGAAAGTTTATTTTCCAATCTACATCACTTGAAGTGAGATAAAGCTTTAAAGAAATAGTTACAAACACATTTCGTTATATATACAAAGCAATAATGACCAAGCATTGAATAATTCGACCCATTAACAACGAATATCTTGGAAATGATTTAGCACACAATGTATATGGAATAAATACTGTGCTAAGCGCTCTACAATTCCTGAGTAATACGTTTTCGTCTATGCTTAACGCTTATTAATTAGTCAAGAGCAAATTCCAGGTGGTCCTTCGTGTATTATAAAAGCTCAGACTTCACAGTTCAAGCAAACGCCGGTCAATGACGTTGTAAGCGAGAGCGAGGGACCTTCGTTTTTCTCCTCTTCCATATCAGCGTAAAAGGTGAAGGAATCCGCTCATTGAGAGGCAGTTCCTTGGCTTGCACTACAGTCCTGATGATACAAGAACTGTGAAAACTCAACTAAGAAAACTAATATGTTTTCCATTTCAATTATAGAGCCTTTATTTTTGAGAGAATAAAGATACCTTTTAGATTCTCACGTATTTAAAAAGGCTATTTACCTACCAATATAGTTAGCTAGTTTTACACAACTGTAGTATTAAATCAAAACATTAAGAGCCATAACAAAAACCATGCATGAAGGCACGTAGTGTTTGTATTACTGTTTTTTATTATTATTATTATTATTATTATTATTATTATTATTGTTGTTGTTGTTACTACTACTTTGCTATCGTATAGGAGTAACTAATAATATAATATGTTAGCAGAGTGAGTCAAAACATAAACATGAATACATATAAACACGAAAGTAGTGTATCAGTGTATTCTACTTCTTTTTTTCTTCTTATTTATTCCTATACGCTAACAGAGTAGATCAAAACTTAAAAGAAAAACATCCAAATCGAAAGCGCGTAGTGTAATACCGTATTATCATCATTAATGTTATTACGGTGTATGCGCTTAGCAGAGTAAATCAAAGCACGAAAGCGTCGTGGAAAACGAGGGCACTGCATTATTATTGTTATTGTTAATAATAATAATAATAATAATAATAATAATAATATTATTAATGTTGTTGTTGCACAGTATACACTAGCAGGCAATTAAGACATGCAAAAACGAAGGCAGGTGAATCTTCACTGTACTATGTGCTCTCATGATTGCATATTCTTCATTATGAATATTTGTGTTTAATCTTTATTCTGCCAAACAATAACATCAATAATAATGCAGTGAAACGCTAAGAGTGTTTGCTTTTTGTTTCGACGTTTTCTTGTTTTGGTGTACTCTGCTAAGACTGATAGTGCGTACAAATAAAGATAATAATGTAGTGAGATATTACGAGCTTGATTTTTCCATGTTTTTCTTGTTTGTTTTTTATCGCTATGACGTTTCCTGTTTTGATTTATCCTAATAAACATATAGTGCATAATAATATTAAAGATAACACAACGAATATTCACGTGCTATTGTGTTTGGATATTTTCATTGCGACGCTTAATTGGTAGTGAATAATAATAAAAACAACAACGGATAGTAATACAAACACTACGTGCTCTCATGCACGGTCTTTGTTACAGAGACTTTAATGGTTTGATTTAACTCTATAGTGCGTCTAGTCTGAAATGTTAAATAATGAACGGCGTATTACACAGTTACAAATCTATCTAATGGCGGCTATTGATAATTGAAATAGACTCTTTAGTTACTTCTGAATCTAAAAACTAAGGCCCTGTAATTGACATGCAAAACATGTGAACTTATGTGTGTTTACACAGTTCTTGTGCGAGGGATGATAAGAAATTGAGGTTATAAGATCCATATTATTGGTTTTTCGCCTTTCACAGTGAACTTTGTAATGTTCTTAATTTTCTACAGAGGTCAACCAAATTTTAGAATGTGTCGACAAATTCTGTCAAAACTTCTATTAGTAGGATATTAATGTGTACCGATATCAACAAATTTTAAATCTACATAAACAACTACTGCAAGTGACGAGATTCTTTTTGCGTATGTCAAACGATAGGGAAAATTAAGATGATGTTTACGCGCCTAACTCGGACCCAATGTCTATACAGGATAGACGAATATCCCAGAGCACGCCTTTGTAGCGAAGGAAGAAGAAACCAAAGAGAATAGTAGATGACGACTACGAAAGAAGACAGCGCTGCTATATACCTCATTAGCGATGAAAGGTTTAGGTCCAGTACATTTGACTAAGACCTCCAGGAGATTTTTGGTCTTGTTTGTGCGTCCTGAGGTCAACCCATTTAACTGTCGAGTCGGCAAAGACAAGCAATCACAGCGAGTGGTATTGACATTTGTAAGCCGGCCGACACAGAGCCAAGCCGCCTCAAGGCATTCATGAGGAGACTATAGCCTTTAACACAATACATACTAACATGACCTTCATTATAAAATAGCGATAATTAGTAACGAAGTAAACCAATTGGGAGAAAAATCTATAAGTGCGAGTTGAAACTCACTTGGGTGCCTTGAAAATTCTAGTAATTCCTACAGAAATAGCGGAAAATTGTGTTATGCTTCACGACTGTTGGAAAGCATGGTTCCTGAAAACGTGTTAAGAAAAACTGCAGAAAAATTTAGTTCACACGATAGGGACAAAATGGCATAAAGGGAGGTTTTAAAATTTGGAAGTGTAACAAAACTTTTGAAGTAAATATATTTTGTTTTAGAATTTGCTAAAGGGATTATTACAGAAGTAAGAAGAATGGATATAGTTTGAAAAATTAAAAAAATAGTTTGTGTGGTATAATTTGCAGAAATTAATCATCCATAAAATAAAACAATGGAGATTCTAGGAAAACATTAATTCAAATGTTAATTAATCATCAATATGAGATGTGAGCATTTGATAATTAGCAAAATTGATATTATAATTATGATTGATGATTTTAAAATTTAAATAGTTAAAAATGTTACACATATTATAAACTTATTTAAGACAATACAAAATAAAAATAAAATCTCGTGTGTTTGACTCACACGACTTTTTCTACCTGTTCGATAAACAAACTTTAATTACAAAACATAATTCTTTTATTTACGCCATGCTAATGGAGATAAATATTAGAACAATTCATCTTATTGCTTACGTTCTTTTAAGTAAAGGGAATAAACTAGGCTAAAGCGATAGTCAAATCTTGCGAAATAATTGAAATTCTCTTATCTTTTGCATTCCCAAAAGTAAAACAAAGGAGATGAAAAGAAAGTTGACTTTCAGATTGGGAGAAGTTTAAGTAGTTTGAAATTGAAATCAATAACACGGAATATCTCGGAAACTGTTAACTCTTCAAAAATGTAGATGATACAAATTGTGTGCTTCAATTAGATCTACTTTTTTGTGCAGTATGTTTTTTACTTTCTCTACATGTACTATGTACATAGTGTATAGAGAATTTTATTGAATGCGATGGCGTGGGAAACCGCAGAACCCGAAGAAAGACCGCCCCTGCGCCACTTTGTCTTTAAGTAGCCTTTTTTATACCATAAACTATTTCCGAGGTATTCAATACAAAAGGTTGAATCTATCTATACTTGATCATATTTTCAAAGTCCTTTCGATGTTCAGCATGGGAAGAACACGGAATTTTAACGCAAACAGGTTGTCCCATAAGTTCGTTTTCCGTTATGTTTTCATCGCTAAGAACGCCTGGTAGCACACCTCACCTGCAACACAGCTATGACAGAGTAGTTGCCGACCTTCCGTTTACCAACCTTAATCACAAGGTCGTTCAAAATATAAATAAGTACTTAGGTTTTGTAAACAGGCTATTTATTTCCTGTAGTATATATCATTATTGTCGAAAATACATTGTCATTTCTCTGGAGGCTTATAAATTCCATTTCTCTAAACTTTCAAGGTACAGTCTGTATTTCTCTAAGGAAGTGAGGCGTTTACCATTCAGGAAGTTCTGCAGGGAACTCAATAGATGCAAGTCGGATGGAGTAATATCTGGAGAAGAGCATTTCAGGTAACACTCCACGCTCAAAATTAAGTAACTTTAGACGGGTCACCATAGAGGTATGTGCGTTGTCGTGATGAAAGATAACTCATTTCTCAATTCCGGTCTTTTCTCTTCAATGACTGCGTTGACACAATCCAACTGAAAATGTATTTTTCGGCATTGATAGTGTCATTATTCTGAAGAAGTTCCTTTGCAATCCCACCAAATTCACAGTATAAAGTTTCGGAACCGATAGTGGTGGCTGTCTCTTTTTGTGCCAAGTTTTGCTATTTCAGGCGTTGTTGTACACAATCCACTTCCGTTGCAGAAAGGAATCTTTCTGATTGCGTCTCAATAAGCAGCTACACGCTGAATCAAATTCCCTTACTCAGTGAAGAACCCATACATCGGAAATATTTACACAACTCAGTATTTTCAGGTTCCTAGCTCCAGTTCCAGCACCCGAGTTGTCATTCGTGGATTGTTGACTGTCATTTCATAAATTCTGTCCACGTCAGTAACTTTGTCTTTTAGGGAGAAATTCTCAACTCGAAGTCGACTAAACCACTTTTCACATCCTCGATTTGTTACTGCATCTTCCCCATAGACAGCACAAATTTCTGTTGGCATTGTGAAGCGATTTTGGCCTCACGATATTATAGCTCCATGGCACGACAGCTCACGGGGAACCTTGGCCTACCGCCCGGCCGCTGCGTCCCCCATCTCGGTCCACTACAAACGTCATGGATGGGGTGCAGTATTGGAGGGTGAGACGTGGTCAGCGCCTCGAATCCCCCCCGGCCGTTTAATGCGGTACTCATAACCTGGAGCCGCTACTTCTCCATCAAGTAGCTCCTCAATTGGCCCCCCAGGGACCTGACGAGGCTGAGTGCACCCCGGGCCAGGTCTCCCAGCGGGGGAAAAATCCCCACGCCGGTACTGGGAATCGAACCCAGGTCTCCCGCTTGGTAAGCAGGCCTCACGATATTAAAACAGCACAAAATGTGGGAAATGTTCCCTTTGCTTTTCACAGTTTGTAAACACAAGTTCAGGCTATTCCATCCAACATACACTAACATATCTAATAGCGACTTAGGCTGTTCAACTCTAAATCGTAGGGATGGATAGGCAACTGCGATAAGTTGAGACAGGGTTTTCAGGTGTCATAACGGGAAACTTGAGAGCAAAACGAACGAATTTACGAGACAACCTTATAAATACGACCCAATTGTTAAACACTTGACTATCGCTATTCTCTTTGTTTGTACACATACCTAAACATGTACTGCAGCTATTTCTGCAAAGATTTGTTTCTATTAAAGTGAAGTACCTTGAAATATAAACTTTCCTAAGAATGTTTGCATACCACTAACAAACGATAGAGGTGTATAGAAAATCATGTGAATGCAATATATCGGATATTATTTTGTATCTGACACTTCAAAACTTTGGTGTCTGTTTGAAAATTTACTTTTAGTACACAATTAAAATATATATTTTCTTTTCTTTCACACCCAGTTAAATTCATAAAATATTCGTAGCCGGCTATGGAAGCTCAGAGCTGATTCCCTGAGTATAGCCGTTTCTTTGCATCTCAAACACTAATATCTTGTCCACCTGCCAGAGATAGTGCTGAGCTGACATATCTTTGTACTTAGATTTTTACTTTCTGAACACGTAATATGTACATAGTGTAGATAGGAAGTATTGCATTCCACCCAAAAACTCGATACCGAGATTTCACCAGATTACATGTTTTGAGACCCCTAATAAATTCTTATAAAAACATTTTTAGAAGAATGTCCGTGTATGCCTGTGGACAGCATAGCTCAAAACTAAAAACTCCGTTAAACACCAAACTTAATATTAAAGTATATTGTCTTCCAAGGAGGCTCCACAAAGATTTTCAAAAAAATCCTCCACCCATGACTACCTTTTAAGGGAAAAAATCGAAGTTTTTGATTTTCTCAAAAATCGCTCTAACGATTTTGATTAAAATACTGTATATTAACGATATTTACATGAGAAACATATATATCTTGACTTTTCTGAGAATAGCCCCTGAAGACCTCTACATTCTGGACGTCTCTTTCATAACTGGTAAACCACAAGAAATGGATAAAAATCTCACTACACAAAAAAGTGGATCTCGTTAAAGCACACAATTTGTGTCATACACATTTTTTCGTGGAGTTCACTATTTCCGAGATTTTCAATGTTTTTGTTTCAGTTTTAAAATACTTAAGAAAGGAGAGAGCTGTTTGGGTTCATCAACATGAATTTGAAAATTGCTTAAGTTTTAAATACTTAGGTTCAACAATAAACTTTTCTCATACGAGAACTTGTTAACTACTAACCATGCAAAGAAACGAATTCAATCAAAGCTTCAAAAAGATTTGGCTAGTTTATTCCCTTATTTTCCTTCTGCTTTTAAGGAAGATCATTTTGTTAATGTTTATCTCGATTAGCATGAAGTAGATAGAAAAATCAGGTTTTTAACAATTTGTTACAGAAATGTAGAAAAAGTCATCTGAATTAAACACATCAGATTTTTGTTTTTGTAAATATGTGAAATACAATGAAGATTCGTTTCGTAATCGGCTTACCCTCCCGTATTTGTAGGATTGACACCATCGTCGGACAGTAGCCAACGGCACAAACCCACAGAATGGAGAACCTGTTACGAGGGATTAGCCAAAATGTAAATGGAAATGGCATTTTATTTATGAACGCTCTTTAACTGATGTGGTTCTCAGCGTCCCATTCTATATTGGGTGTGAAAGACCGCTTAATTTTGCTCAGAGGCCTCTCTATCAGGCTTGAGGTTCTTTTACGTGCCGTAAATCTACGACACGGGACCAACGGCTTTACTTCCCTTCCAAAGGAAGCCATGCTAAGGATTTTTACGCCCGAAAAAAATCCATCGTCCTCCGTCGGGTTTGAACCCGCGACCTTGGGTGCATGAAGGCAACATGGTAACCATTACACCACAGAGGGCGACGAGGGGTCAGCCCAAAGCTAGAATGAACATGAGGAAGTGGATGATATGAAATGTAAGCAAAATTGAAGATTGAAATGGTAAAGGTGGAGCAGCTGGTAGGATGAGTGGTGGGGGAAACCGGAGGACCCGAAGAAAATTCACCTAGAGGCCGCTTCGTCCACCATGAATCCCGCATCCGGGAGCTTGGGATTGAACCGGGGCCGCCTAGATGGAAGGCGAGCAGTCTAACCACTCAGAAGATTTCGACTCCTTAATCAATAAACCCATGAGATGTTTGTTTGCTTTAAAGAAAGACATGTGTGTCTCTTCGAGCTGTTTGTTACACGCCTCGCTCTCACACAGTGAGTATTTGGCGATTCTTCTCAAAGTGAAGTGTTTTAAGCTTTTAATGTGATTGTATAGAGGCTATTGTTGAACCAAAAGGATAGTATGAGGTGAAACTTGCCGTCTAATTGGCTGGTGTACACTTCAAACTAGGAGTTTGTAAACGTCCATTCTTGCGCGTAAATGAACTGTTACTTTAATGCTTACGTGGTAGGTTATGAGTGTGACCATGCTAGAAGCCATCATGCTTATACCTCGTTACTTCTGATCTCTTTCAGTTTATGCCAGCTAGTCGAAACAAATTGTCTATCAGCTAGAATAATCCTAATCAATGTTTACAGTTCTGCAGCAGTCGACGTTCTATCTGCCTGCCTTTCCACGCCATTTGGAACACCGCGAACACACACCCACTGCTCCAGCTGCACTTAACAATATGAGGGTCAACAATGGAGACTTTGCTGATAAGACACTGCAGGATGAGGGGGTGGAACTACAAGGAGGTCCATTTGAGTCAACTGCTCATGACGTGGACCAAGCAATCTCAGCCAAGCTACTGTAAACGCATTACTGTTAAATGGCGGACATGCTCTACGCTTAATTTCTACCAAGCCAAGCTAGTGGCTGTTTAAAATCGGGTCGAATGTTCCAAAGAAGATAGTCTAACAAAATGTCTCTTTTAGTGTACTGGGAAAAAGACAAAACACTAAAACTCGGCGCAATAGATGCTAAAAGCTATTAAAATAGGCAGAAAAATCTGTTGTGTTCCATTTACATGACCTCTGGCTATTCCACAAACAACATTCTACAAGAGATTATTCCTTTATCTACATCAAAATAAGCATTACCAAAATTGGTCTTATTACTTGCTTCTTCGTAACTAGAAGTGACACAAGAGAATACACCAGGCTGAAGTGATAGTCAAATTTTTTAAAAGCCAGTGAAACAATTTAAATTCAGTTCTCTTTGTATGCCAGGAATTATAGTGGCCTAAAACTGAAACCAATAACTCGAAATATCTTGAAAACGACTAACTCTACAAGAATATGTATACAACACAAATTGTGTGAGTTACAACGATATCTACCATTTTTTTTCTGTAGTGAATTTTTGCCTATCTCTTACGGTTTATCAGTTATTCAAAGTTATAAAAAAGAAATGAGGAATAAAGAGGTCTTCAGAGGTTATTCCCAGAAAATTTGACTCGCATGAAAATATCGTTTTAATTAAAATCATTGGAACCGTTTTTGAGAAAATCAAACATTTCGAAAATTGCTCCATGTAAAGGGTAGTTGGGGTGGGGCATTTTCTTGAAAATCTTCGTGTTATATCCTTGGCAGATACCAAGTTTGACATTTAACCGACTTTTTTAGTTTTAGAGCTATGCTACCCACAGACACACACACACAACACACAGACACAGACGGATAGACAGACAGAGCGAGAGAGAGAGAGAGACGCACACACACAGACATGATTCTAATTTTTTTTATTCAAGAGGTAACAAAACATGTATTTCCGGTGAAATCTAGGTATCAACTTTTTGGGTGGAATACAATGCCTTCTCTACTGTAAATTACATATGTGCTAGAGAAAAGTATAAAGATTATAACTTCACCAAAGGTGCTATCAGTGACATTAAACATTGAACTAGGTCCAATAATGTTTATTCATTTAAGTACTACTGAAAACCATTTTAATATGATAGAACATTATAGAAATATCATATAGTAATCTACCATTTACTAGTAATTACATTATATCAACTCTACCTGTTGTGTAAGAGCATAAGAGAAATAAAATCCGTTCATATGAGTTTCTCTAGCTATTCTGCACAGATTATTCTTACAAAAGCTGATCCTTCTTTTATCTTCGTGCTAATCAAGATAAACAGAAGATAGCAGAAACAATCTTATTAATTACTTATAAGTAGAAGGGAAATAAGAGAATAAACTATGCTAAAGCGATAGTCAATTGTGTTTTCTCTTTCTTATATCTACAAAATTACAATCTGTTCAAAAATGTAACAATAAGTAACAATGAAAACATTACGACTTATTGTTACAAACTACCACCCATTGGTCATATATTAGCTTATTGTTACAAACTACCACCCATTGGTCATATATTAGCTTATTGTTACAAACTACCACCCATTGGTCATATATTAGCTTATTACTTTCTCTACATAGTACATAAACGTAGGTAGGGAAGTTATTGCACTCCAACGAAATCCCGAAACCAAGATTTCACCTGAAATGCACGTTTTAGGGACCCCTGTATAAAAAATTTAGAGAAAGGTTCGTGTGTGTGTCCCTGAACACGATAACTCATAAACCAAAAGTTCGGTACTTGGTATTTAAGTTCCAAGGATACGACACGAAGATTTTATGGAAAAAAAAACCCACCCCAAACTACCCCTTTCATGGAAATAATTTCAAAAGCTTTGATTTTCTCAAAAATGACACAAAATTGTAATAATTAACATTTACGATATTTCTTCTATCTAAACGGTAGTTGCGTTGTAGGATTTTCCTCAAAATCTTCGTGTCACATACTCGGAAGATTCTAAACTTAAATACCATATTTGCTATTTTACGACTTCATTTTTGTTATCGTATTCACAGGCACACGGACACATTTACATACACAGGGCCTTTTTCTAAAAAGGCATGTTTGGATACAGGGGAACCTAAAACGTGAAATTCCGGTGAAATCTCGATATCGAATTTTTGGATGGAATGCAATACTTTCTCTACCTACTATGTACCTTGTGCATATGTGCTAGAGGACGTAAAAAGGAATAGCGATAGGAAATCTTTAACACCTGGACACTTAATATGCTGGTCGCAAAATTCCATATTTCTATGGGATAGCGAGAAACATATGAATATCACACTGAATAGCGTATTACTACTGTTTTATTGGAGTTAAAACTGGAAATCTCATTATATCTTTCCTCCAGTTAATGTGCATTATTTTAAGGAAAGCCTGTTATTAGTTTTTAAGTAATGTTTTTCTTGAATACATTTTACACTTCCTACTGTTCCGTGATTATTATCAAGTCTATTATGTATTGTTCTTAAATATTGTTAATCAGCCAAATTGTTGCGTTTTGCTAGATTAGTATTGCATTTCTATCCACTTTGGAGAAAGAGAACAAGAAAGCCATTGTATTAATGAAAAAAGAAAGGGGTTAACACTAAAATGATTAATTAGTGGTTGTTGTATTTACCTGCGTTTTATTGTGTTAAGTAGCAAAGTGCACGAAACAATTTAAGTGCTGATTTTAGTAAAGGAACTATGAAAACTTCCTAAAACATGCTGTCAATAATGGCTCGTTAATTTAGAAAGAAATATTAATTGTAATATTAATGCTAACATTACTTTAATTACTTAATAAATAATTATCGATAACAGAAATAATAAAATTATCTACGATGCGCAAACATTTAGATGAAAGTTAACTAAATAAGTCATTATAGAGCTTTAAGCGATGATGAGACACAATTATGAGCAACTATAGACACTATAAAATTATCATGCTCTGTTCCATCAAGCCTGAAACATTTACATAAAGTGTTCTAAAAGGGTTCTAATATTTACAGAGTAGAAAACATATAACAAAATCAGAAAAATGGTTTCTATACATTTTGGTCGCTAACCTAATATCTTCTGAGTTATGGCCTTATTTTGTACTAAGATTAGGTATATCCTGAACTCCAAGCGCTTTGGCGTGAAACAATAGAGAACACATTGTACATAGAGATTTATTACTACGCAGCACATTGTCCCATTTTCATCATAGGATTAGGCTAACACGAGTCTTTCATGAACGATGGACCAGAGGGAAGTGCCGGATCCTTGCCCTTCCTGTTTTCCTAACCTAAACTTGTTGTATTTTTACTTTCTCAATATGTAATATGTATGAGAAAGTATTGAATTGCATCCAAAAATTCGATACCGAGATTTCACCAGAAATATAATATTTTGAGACCTACTGAATTAAAAAACAGACTTTTTAGAAACATTTACGCGCGTGTGTGTGTCTGTGGGTAGCATAGCTCAAAAACGAAAAGTCCGTTAAATACTAAGCTTGGAATTTAAGTTCAGTATCTTCGAAGGATGTGACACGAAGCTTTTCAAGAAAATCGCCCCACCCTAACTACCCTTTACGTGAAACTTTTTTCGGAAATTTTGATTTAGCCATTTTGATTAAAATATCGTGTATTAAATATATCTACCTAACAAATAAAATGTATATCTTGATTTTTCTGGGATTAGCCTCTGAAGACTACTTTATTCTGGATGAATTTTATGGAGATAGACAAAAGCTAAATATAGAAAACGTAGACCTCGTTATAACACAGTTTATGTTATACATTTTTCATGGAGTTGATCAGTTTTTAGATTTTCCTTGTTGTTTGTTCCAGTTATAAAATACTTTTCTCATACAGAATTTGTCAACTCCTATCCATACAAACAAAGGAAAATTTCAGTCACATAGCAACTAGCTTTTGACTATCACTTTAATATATGGTAAACTTTTGTCAAAAGTTTATACTTCTATTTACTTCAAGAAAAATTAGCAGGAACAGTTTTATTACTTCTTTCCTTGGAAGCAGAAACGAAATAAGGGAGTACCATAGGTTAAAGTGATAGTCAAAAGCTAGTTGCTATGTAACTGAAGTTACCTTTGTATGGACAGGAGTTGACAAATTCCTGTATGAGAAAAGAAAAAACCAAAAGTAAGGAATGTCTAAAAATGACCAGATCTACGAAAAAAATGTATATAATAAAAATTATGTGTTTTAACGTGCTATAATTTTTTATGTGGTAAGTTTTTGTTCATCTCTTACGGTTTAGCACTTATGCAAAATTTCGTAAAGTTCATCCAGAATAAAGCCGTCTTCAGAGGCTATTCCTAGAAAATTCAGATATATAGTTTATTTGTCCGGTAATTATTTTTAATATATGATATTTTAATCAAAATCGTTAGAGCCATTTTTAGGAAAAACAACATTTTCGGAAAAAGTTCCATGTAAAGGGTAATTTGGGGTGGGGGGATTTTTTTGCTGTTCAAAATCTTCGTGTCGCATCCTTGGAAGATACTAAACTTCAATACCAAGTTTGGTATTTTACTGACTTTCTGTTTTTGAGTTATCATGTTCACGGAGAAAAAAACACACACACATCTTTTTCTGAAAATGTTTTTTTTTTTTGGATAAAGGGGACTCTAAAACATATATTTCCGGTGAAATCATAGTGGGTGTAGAGAAAGTAAAAATGCCTATGATCTTAAACAAAGTAACAAAATGGGCAAACAGGTATTTATGATCTGAAGAACTAAAACCAACGATGTAGAACATGTTATATGACGTAACCGTTGATGTTTTAGGTCCTTTGAAAATTGAAATTCATATATTAAGCCGTATGTAGCGACAAAAATATTAATACTCTGCAAATGGTCCATCAAATGACAAGTAAAAATAGTTTAAAACTAGAAATCGAATGTTAATTGTACTAATACGTTTATTAATGCAATGTCACGCAGCGAGACGGATTTTCCTTAACCTTTGTGTGTATTATTTGATATCATGAACAATTAAAAGCTATGTGGAATAATTTATTAAAAATAAGATGTGTACGAATTAGAATACTTTTTGTACCCCCAACAATATACTTTCATAGCTATTCTGTAAATTATTTGTAAAAATATTGGATTTTTCTACATCCTCTTACAAGTAATGAATGTTTGGCTTTCGCCGTTTTATGTCACCTTTAACATTTAGATCACATCGGGGATTTGCCTTTGGAAAAATTGCTAATCGGCAATGATTTGCAGCACCCAAAAATTCGATACCGAGATTTCACCGGAAATATATGTTTTTTCTCCCTAAATTCAAAAAACAGCAGTTTTAGTAAAATATCTGTATGTGTGTGTGTGTCGGGGGGCAGCATAGCTCAAGAAACGATGCGTCCGCTTAGTACCAAACTTGGTATTTAAGGTTAATCTCTTTTAAGGATGCGACACGAAACTTTTGAAGAAAATTCCCCCATCTCCAACTACCCTTGATATGGAAAAATGTTCGAAAATTTTGATTTTCCCAAAAATGGCTCTAACGTTTTGATTAAAGTATCGTATATGAAAGACATTTGCATGACAAATAAAATGTATATCTTGAATTTTCAGGGAATAGCCTCTGAAGTCATGTTTATTCTGGACGAATTTTGCGGAATTTGCATAACTGGTAAACCGTAAGAGATAGACAAAAGCTTACTGCACCAAATATATAGAGCTCGTTAAAACACACAATCTATGTTATATACATCTTTGTCGTGGTGTTGACCATTTTACTAGTTTCAGTTTTAAGATATTTAATTTTTTACTTTCTTTATACGCACTATGTACATAGTGTATAGAGAAGGTATTGCAGTCCACCAAAAAATTCGATACCGAGATTTCACCGGAAATATATGTTTTAGGATCCCCAATATCCAAAAAAAGCATTTTCACAAAAAAGGTCCGTGTGTGTGTCCGTGTGTCCGTGTGTCTGTGAACACAATAACTCAAAAACGAAAAGTCGGTAAAATACCAAACTTGGTATTTAAATTTAGTATCTTCCAGGGATGCGACATGAAGATTTTGAGAAAAATCCCCCCACCCCCAACTACCCTTTACATGGAACGTTTTTAAAAAATTTTGATTTTCTGAAAAATGGCTCTAACGATTTTGATTAAAATTTCGTATATGAAAGATATTAACCTGACAAATAAAACGTATATCTTGAATTTTCTGGGAATAGCCTCTGAAGAGTAGTTTATTCTGGATGAATTTTACTGAATTTTGAATAACTGCTAAACCGTAAGAGATGGACAAAATCTGTAGAGTATGTTAAAACACACAATTTATATTATATACATTTTTTCGTGAAGTTCGTCGTTTTAGAGACATACCTTATTTTTGGTTTCTGCTATGAAAAACTTATACTTTTGTCATACAGGAACTTGTCAACTCCTATCCATATAGACAAAGGAACTTCATTGACACTGCAACCAGCTTTTGACTATCACTTTAACATATGGTAGTCCCTTATTTCGCTTCTACTTACAAGGAAGCAAGTAACAAAACTATTTCTGCTATTTTTTTCTGATTAGCATAAAGTAATTAGAAGTATAAGCTTTTTAAGAATAATGTGTTGCAGGGATATAGAGAAAGTCATGTGAACGGTACACATCAGATTTTTGGATATTGGGGACCCTAAAACATATATTTCCGGTGAAATCTCGGTATCTAATTTTTGGGTGGAGTGCAATACCTTCTCTATACACTATGTACATAGTGCGTATAGAGAAAGTAATAAGATGTGTACGAATTAGAATACTTTTTGTACCCCCAACAATATACTTTCATAGCTATTCTGTAAATTATTTGTAAAAGATTAAATTTTTCTACTTCCTCTTATAAGTAATGAATGTTTGGCTTTCGCCGTTTTATGTCGCCTTTAAGGTCTAGATTACATCGGGGCTTTGCCTTTGAAAACATTACTAATTGGCAATGATTTATCTTTTTACTATTTGTTTCAGCTCTAGTTTCAGTTTTAAGATATATACTTTTTCTCATATGGGAACTTGTCAACTCCTGGTCACACAAAGAAACGGATTTCAATTCCAAAGCAACCACATTTTAAAAGTGTATTTCCTTATTTATCTTCTGCTTATAAGGGACTAAGTAATAAGAACATTTCTGCTAATGTTTATCTCGATTAGCATGAAGTAAATAGAAGAACAAGCCTTTTTTAAATTATAATTTGTTACGAGATGTAGAGAAAGTAATGCGAATGCAACATATCATATCTATATATCTCTCTAACGGATGTACTGGAGGCTTTGATCTGTGAAACAATTCGTTTCCTGAAGGTTCCTTAACTTATCGTTTTAAAACCATTTTTGTTTTCAAACACACATACACTTTAAAGTTACACCTCATTACTCTGTGAGAGTTAGGGAATTATATCGTTGTATTGTCTTGAAATCATAATCACTTGCATACTTCGGCATAGGGAATGATTCTGGTTAAGGAAACATTCCCATCCTCTAGCCTACAATCCAACCGAAACCTCTGGTTTTGGAGATCACAGAGACAGTTTCGTGATAAATATTGCCAAAAGTTTGCACTCTGTATTTTATGGATTGACGCAATGCAATTATTATATTTATTTATATTTTAAAACTATAAAAACATTTCTAGACTGTATTTAATGTTTGAAACATTCTTTTCATGGCATGCTTATACTTTCTGGAAAATGATGCTTAACCATTTTAAGATATATTTTGACTACAATGTAAAACATAAAACAAATTAAACAGAACATTCCAATTTATAAGCTTGCTGACTAATCCATAAAGTGGTTACCTCCAATACCAAAGTTCAGGGTTCAAACCCGGCGGAAGGTGATGAATTTTTTGGATATAAAATTCCCTTCGCATAGTTTCCTTCGGAAGGGAAGAAAACCTTTGCTACCGTGTAACGTTTATTTGTACGTAAAAGAACCTTATAGCTTGAAAAGATCTCTGGGCTAAATTCCACCATTATCACAACCGCAAGTCGTGATTTCGTCTTATGGTGACATCTATGGACGATGAGCTAATCCCTTGTCAGCATGCGTGTGTGCTTAGTGGTTAGAAATTCCCTTGGTCAAGGGAATACCGTTGAGGTAACCCAGTACGCCGACATCGCGTGACTGAAATTGAGCTGAATGAATTGAATTGAATAGATCACGATAAGCGCTTACTCTATATTTCGCGAGTAGCTGACCCCCGCATGAGCCTTTAATTAGTTACCATCTACAAAAAAAGTTCATCTTTCCCACTTTTGCATGTCCAACTCTTACAAAAAATATTCCATGCATTTTTAAATAAAACGTGTTATTAATACATTTAAATTCTTGCAATAGTGTATTTCATTAAGTATAAACATTAAAACTTCTCTTTCTTCTTATTCTTCTTCTTCTTATTATTATTATTATTAATCATTATTATATCATCAGTCAGTATTGTTATTTCTTATAATCACTTGCATACGCATTAAACTAATTTATTATTGAATATTAATCATAAGCAAATTCTACCCATACTACCTGAGTGATGAAAGAGTTGTCAAAATGGGTTTACAGGTTATGTGGGCCAGCAAAATCTAACATCCCAACAAAGTAATAAATTCTTTCTTTCCAATATAAATGTATGTGTGCATGCAGGAACTTTTGTTTTCCATTTTCTATGGATGTCTATAGTCAGCAAGGAGAGGTAGTTTGGACATCTTTATCTCCTGTAAAAAGTTTTCGAAACTTTTTATAGCTACGTAAGTCAAAGTTTCTAAGGGTAAGGTGACGTTGGAGTTTGGGATAAAACATGTACGAAGAGAGGTGAAAATTTGACTTGCTTGGAAGGATTCTTTTACGAGATATTTCATTTTATGCTACTTCCAAGGTTCATATTGGGTACATAGATTTAAAAAGCGAACCCATGACATTTGCTACGAGTAAAATATTCCCTGATCGCGCCATAATTTTTCTATTGGAGGCTTTGACAACGAAAAGCATTCTCTTCAGTAGGGATCAGTGCAATAGGTCCTAGAAAACTTAAAACAAGCTGGAAATAAGCATTAGAAGAAATTCAAAATAGGCATCATGTAGGTACTATCAGAAATGGTAATCACTGAAGTAGGCATGCTTATTTATTTATTTATTTATTTATCACTTAAAACATGCCTTGACATAATAGAAGTATCAAATATCAAACAGTGATATCCCATTTAGCTACAACTGCAGAGTACTTAATATAAATATTAAATGGTTAGAAAAGGAAAACACTATATGGTAGTTGAGGCAAAAATGTTATAGGTATGGGAAGTAACAAATGATGTGCATAGGATATTATGTAGAGAAATGCTTGGTTTACCAAATACAGCTGTCAGGCAGGTAGAACTGGCCACAGCGCCAAGTAAGGTAAAGATATTGGAAAAGACATTGAAATTTTGACACAAAATCTTTAACTTAGAAGAAAGAAATTGATTAAAACAAAGGCTTAAACAGCAATGGAATAAATTGCTTGAGAAATAACTTGGAAAGTAAGTAATAGGTTAGGAGAGATATGGGAAAAAGAGAGAATGACGTAAATAATTTCTGGAGATCGGAAAGAAAAAGATTTGAGAATATAGAAATACAGAATCATTTAGCGAGGTAGCCGGAAAAGGATCTTTGAAGTTGTATATACCGATGAAAGGTTCGTGGGGAAGAGAAAAATGTAAGTTTGTTTCATAACTTAGTTCATTTTAATCGCAAGTTCCATGTAAGAAAATGTGAAAAATCTGAGCCCTCTGTTCACTCAAGTTATCATAGTTGCCTATTCACCCTTATGATTTAGAGGTGAACAACCTAACTCGCTATTAGATATGTCGGTGCGTGTTTTTGACTGACGTTGGATGGAACAGTGTGAACTTGTGTTTACAAACTCTGGAGACCAAGGGAACATTTCCGACATCTTACGCTGTTTTACTATCGTAAGGGTGAAATCGTCTCACAATGCCACAGAAATTTGTGCTGTCTACGGGGAAGATGCGGTAGCGAATCCAGCATATCAAAAGTGGTTTAGTCGATTTCAATGTGGGAATTTCTCCCTAAAAGACAAGCCTCGATTTGGACAGCCAATGGTTACGGACGTGGCAAGAATTAATGAAACGACAGTCAACAATCCAGAATGACAACTCAGGTGTTAACATTGGAACTCAAGTTAGCTCGTGCTACTGACATATCAATTCCGAGAAATACTGTTTTCAGTTGGATCGTCTCAAGGCGGCCATTGAAGGGAAAAGACCGCAATACGGAAATAACATCGTCTTTCACAACGACGACGCCAGTCCACATACCTCTATGGTGACCCGTCAAAAGTTGCGTAATTTTGAGCGTGGTGTGTTATCCCAAGAGCAGTCACTCGCTGGACGGCGTACCGTGAGGTTGTTTGTGTATAGCGAGCGGAACCAGTCTTCACTGCGGTGAGTTGTTTGTTTGTTGCGGCGTCTCTGCCGGTTGTGATAGCGGGCAGGCGTTCTACTTAATTGGGCACCTTCATTCTTCTTGCGAGAAGGTGGTAAAGCATTAAAATGGCCGTGTATAAGCGGGTAAATACTATTAAAATTTAGTTTGACAACGCAGCAACTAGACCGTCTGCACTAGAAATACATCAATGGTTGGTAAATTTTCTGGCTTTAAAACCGGATCAAGTGGACACGCTTCAGCTCAATAGTCGTGAACGTGCTATTTATGTCAAGTTAGTTTCCACGTTATTATATGATAAACTTATATCACGTTACACCGAAGAACAAAACTTTACATATGAATCTGTGGAAATCTCCAAAGTGAAAATCACACCAGGTGACCAGCAAATTGTTAATGTGCGGGTTTTCAACCTCCCACCGGAGGTGCCCAGCGCAGTTTTGTCACAAGAATTGTCTAAATACGGTAAGGTATTTGATATACGACGTGAGAAATGGCACTCTCATTATCTGCTTCCGGCTAACAATGGCGTGTGTACCGTGAAAATGGGTATTAAGTGCAATATACCGGCTACCTTGGTTATTGATACTTATGTGATATCTATTGCCTATACCGGACAGCAGCAAGCCTGTCATTTGTGCCGTGAGACGACGCATTTAAAAGCGGATTGTCCCTTTAGAGCTACTCGGTTGTCTCTGCAACCAAGAAATCGTCCGGCAACCTTCAGCGAGGCAGTGGGTGCTCCGGCTAACTTACTGGCGGATGAACAGCAGGGTGTTATGCACACGCCCGGGTCATCAATGGAGACCCAAGTGGAGGTAATGCCTGTACAACGACAGTTGGATGAGGGAGAGGAGTTACCTATAGAGGGGGACAGCATGGTGATGCCGGAGACGCCGGAGTTTGTTGATGATGTCCAGCATGTACAGGACACAGTACAACAGGATACTGATCGCAGGGCGAATGATAGCGACTTACCTGAAGCGTCTGAAGACGCGACCCACAACTTGGGTGCGCCGTCCAGAGGTTCTGTATCTGTTCGCGACCCTCGTCTCCAGTTGCAACCGCTAGACCGCCATATTGATGCCTGTTTGTTATCGTCTTCGCCAGCTGGTGGCGCGGGTGTGCAACGATTTCTTCACGATCTTCCTGACGGTCGTGTAGTGAAGGCCAGTGATTCCGGCAAGAGGCCGGCTGAAGATGCCAATGACGCCGATGAGGACCTACGGCGTTGCTATAAGCATACTAAGGACGATCCTCACGAAGGTGCGGACAATTAATGGTTGTACTCCCCGGATTGAACTGACACGTGTCCTAATTACTGTTTGGTATCACGACATTGGTCCTGAGATTGTAAGTACCTTTCTTTGCCCTGCATGCCAGTTGGACTTCAAATTTGGGCGTCACTTTTTGTGAATGGGTTGCGTCAACCAGTTAAGCAACAGTTGCTTCGGGATTTTTTGAGTAGTAATGATGTTGATGTTTGCTTTCTTCAAGAGGTGAATATTTATAATATGGACTTTTTATATGGATATGACTATGAGACTAATTTAGGCCCGGGTGGTACTGGGACGGCTATTGTATACCGCCAGGGATTGCCCTTACACGGCTTTGGCTATCATCCTTCAGGTAGAATCCTCTCCGCGGAGTGTGATGGTGTTACCTTCGTGAATATCTATGCTCCGGCGGGAAGCAACAAGAGGAAACAACGCGAGGATTTTTTTCGCCAGGAGCTTTTAACTCATATTCCTCGGAGTTCCCCATTCTTATTGGTTGGGGATTTTAAATGTACGCTAGCAGCCAAGGACCAAAGAGGGGCCTTTAATGGTTGTACAGCATTGCAGCAGTTAGTGGACCAGTTTCAATTGGTGGATAGCTGGGAATTCAAGCACGGTAATGATGTGATTTACACCTTCGTACGGGGCCAGTCGGCCTCTCGACTGGACCGGATGTATGTTCTACCGGAGATGAAATCCCGGATACATCGCACAGAGATAGTACCAGCAGCTTTTAGTGATCACAATGCACTGCTACATGCCGTTGTAGGTCGTGCGGAGATACATCGTAGTGGTCCAGGGTTCTGGAAGCTTAATTGCTCCTTACTTACAGATGCCGAGGTCCTGATAGAATTCCAAGAATGTTGGTCCAAATTGCAGAAGTCTTTTCAGCGCTCTCCCAATAAGGTAGCATGGTGGATCTATAAGGCGAAGCCAGTGATACGCTCCTTTTTTAAAGCCGCAGCGTGCCGTCTTGCAGTGCTACAAGATTTACACCTGCGCCAACAACATGGGGAGGACGTACACTGTCAGCTCCGGGAAGTCAAGGCTCATATCCAGCACCGTAAAACGCAAGAGCTCCAGGGAACCTTAGCCAGAATACATACAGCAGAAATGGTTTATGGTGAAAAAATGAGTTTCTTCTTCCTGGCGAAGGAGCGTAGGCAAGGTCGCAGAGCGTTTGTTACCAAATTGATAGATGATGGTCAAGAGGTTACGACCACGACAGGGATTCTTCGTGTGTTGCATTCTTATTACACCCAGCGCTTTGCCAGGCCGGTGGATATGGTGGATTCAATCCAGTCGTATATGTCCAAATATGTGCCAGTTGTGCAGGGAGGCTTAAAACGGTCGCCTACTCCCATGCGGAAGTAGACGGAGTTGCTCACTGCGATTCAGACAGCCAAACCTCATACAGCGCCCGGACCAGATGGGCTGCCGTACGAGTTCTATAGACATTGTTGGCGGTTTATTAAGAAAGAACTTCTTCTAGTGTTTCAAGAAATCTGGAGGGATGAAAGCCCGCCGTCTACATTTGGAGATGGGGTGGTTCTACAACTCCCAAAGACTGCCACGCCCAGCCGGCCCGCAGATTATCGGCCCATCACCTTACTCAATTGTGACTATAAGCTGTTTGCAAAAATAATCGCCCGTAGGCTGCAAGTATGGCTAGTACCCTTGCTTAGTGAGCAGCAGGCGGTGGTGCGCGGAGGTGCGGCTATGCACCATACCGTGGCAGCTTTGCGAGACTGTATTCTTCATTGTCGCCAAGAAACCCACTCTGCTGCTCTGGTAAACCTGGACCTTGAGAAAGCATTTGATAATGTGGTTCACGAGGGTCTTTGGGCACGTTTGGAGTCATTGCAAGTGTCGAACAAGTTGTATCACCTCCTTCGGGCACTTTATGGCACTGCGTTATCAAGGATTCAATGCAATGGGTTTCTGACTGCCGCCATACCGGTCAACAGATCCGTCCGCCAAGGTTGTCCCCTATCAATGTTGTTATTTGCTATGTACATCGATCCCTTGCTCCGACAGCTGCAATCTACGATAACGGGTCTGGAAGTCTATGGAAAGAAACTAGCCGTTAGGGCATATGCCGATGATCTTACGGTGATGGTTACCGACGAGCAGGATGTCACATATCTACGAAGATGTTTACAGAAATATGCCCAATGTGCGGGGATGACGTTTAATTTGAGGAAATCTGAAAGTCTTCCCATTGGACCGCATCCTCCGGATACCACAGTGTTAGGAATACCCACTGTGCAACGCACAAATATTCTTGGGATATACTTCAGTGGAGACGACGAAGACCTGCGAGACTATAATTGGACGTCATGCATTAATACTTTACGTGGTGTACTATACGGTCAAAAGTCGAGGATGCTGAACTTGATACAACGTGTGTGGTTTTGTAATGCCTTTGCGTTGAGTCGTATATGGTACTTAGCACACGTGCTGCCTCCAACAAAACGGCACAGCCAAAGAATTGAGCAAATAATAGGATACTTCACATGGACAGGAAAATTATATCGCATTTCCGGTACTCAGTTACGTCTTCCAAAAGGCCAGGGTGGCTGGGGATTGTTGGATGTGGCGATGCAATGTAAAGCACTTTCCTTAAAAACGATTCTGCAAGCACTGGATGGACAGGGTGATAGTGTAGAGGTGCTAGTACAACGGCATTATCAGTTGTTTTGGGAACGGAGAGAACTCCATAAGATTCCTAAAATGTTACGTGATCTCCTACGTGACTTGAGCACACTACCTTCAGCAGAAGTGGCTAATGGCCGTTTTCGGGCGGCTAAGGAAGTCTATACCTTTTTTCAACGGAGGGAACCTACTACTCCACATATACAGGTTAAGTATCCACAATTGCCCTGGAGGCAAATTTGGCGTGGCTTTGCTATACCGGAAATCAACACGGAATGGGTCTCGGTGGCATATGAGATTGTCAATGAAATCCTACCAACTGCAGATAAATTACACAGACATCATCGGGCAATTCTTCCCGCTTGTCCAATGTGCCAAGCTCCAGATTCGCTCGCACATCGACTCTTGGAATGCTCAGGTAAAGGACTGATATGGACATGGCTCTTGAGCCGATGTCGGAGTTGGACTGGTGACACCTGGCAGCCTTTAGCAACTGATATTTTGCACCTGAATTTTCCCTGGACTCGTCCTGCATTGTGGAGAGCTCTTATTTGGACAGTAATGGGTACCTATGCTTGGCTTAGTACCTTGGACACGCCAGCTGACTGTGTGGTTCCAGCTTTACGAAGTTTTTTGTATGCAGAGAGGTGGCGGATGATTCGAGACAACAGAATCAACCCCTTTAAACCCTGGATATACAAGATATGAGCACCTGATTGATTCTATATCGATCCGGGATGATCTTGGATGCAATAACATGCATTATTCCTCTTTATGCTGGCCTGTTGTGATGTAGAGCTCCTGCTTCTCCTGAAATAAATAAAGTTCCTAATTCCCAAAGGGGGTACCATGCCATTACAAACTAAATAAAAAAGAATAAATACAAAAAGAGATTAAAAAAATGCCCATTCTTCTCCTCCACAAGTGAAAATAAATTTAAAAATAAAAAAATAAAAAATAAAAAAAAGAACCCATAATAGGAATTAAAAAAAAAAAAAACTGTACAACGCCATATCCTACTTAGTTATATAGCTACGACTTAGCCGAGTTTACACAAACTTGCAGAAATACATTCTAAAAAAAAAAAAAAAAAAAAAGAGCTGGATTCTCCAGATATTACCCCATCCGATTGCATCTATTCTGTTCACTGTAGAGCTTCCTAAATGACACACACCTCGCTTCCTTGGAGGACTGCAAACTTAAGTTTCCAGAGAAATGGTAATATATTGTCGACAATAATGTAGTAGACTGCAGGAAATAATTAGTTTATTTACAAAACCTTAGGGCTTTATTTATTTATATTTTGAATTACCTTGTATTTAATATTTGTAAACAGAAAGTTCGGCAACTATTCTGCCGCAAATGTGCTGCGGGTGAGGCGTGTTCCCAGCCGTTCTTAGCATTGAACGGTAACGAAAAACGAAATTGAGAGACAACCCATTACATAGAATAACAAAGAGGAGTGAGAACAGGAGAATGAAGCTAAAACTAATAAAGGGTATCTTATAACAGGAATATCCTATATGAGGTAGAAATAAAAATCTGGAATACATAATATATAAATGCGAAGGAACCAAATGGTAGACCAATAAGAAATTGTTTAAGACATTGAAAAATACATTTATACTCGAAATGTTCCATAAATATAGTGACATTAAAGTGAAAAAAATAGTTAGTATGGGTAGTAAACAGAGTCAAATAACAAAATACAACTATAAAAACAAATTAGAATTAAGAAACCGTTATAAAATATTAGTGTACTGGTAAGGAGCAAGGGCTAAAGGCGGTCGTTTTTACTGGTACATAGCTTAGATTGATTAAATAAATAAAAAATAAATAAAATATGTTTTATTAACCATGTATTTATTACATTTACTAAATTTTATTAGTTTGGTAATGGAGTATAAATTATAAACGTACTTTTTTTTTTTAAATTTTCCGTCTTCAGTTACTGTGAATGTTTTAAGGCAAACCTTATAATCACTAATAATTATTCTCTTGAACACCTTTACACGTTCACGCTGGTTTTTAATTATTAATTGAGTCTTTCAAATATTATTGTTAAAAATGTTACTGTTGCATTCGCAATGAAAACACACAAAATTTATAAATTCCAGCAAATTCATTGATAGATAAGGTTTTCAGGCTCAACTGGGAATAAGATCCAGGAGCCAACCTTGAGAGAATATTGTTGCTGACGAACCGAAATGTTATAAATATCCGATGTAAAAATCGTGTGAGTTTAACTAATTGCTTAGATGCCAAAAGTTGTTTAACACTATACTCAGATTTAGTGTAATGTTACTAAATTATTATCTGCTGACAATCAATCGGACATTTTTCAATTTTCTATATTTAAGTCATTTCTATGTATTAACAGTGTGTAAATTGAAATATGTTTTACCGAAAGACAATAAATCTTAAATTAGATACGTTTACTGTTTATAAAACATAAAAGAATTTAAAATAAACATAAATATATCTTACCATTCCAATAAATTGATTTTAATTAATTTTCTTCTCTGTTATTTTTATAATAAGTAAGGATAAAATAGAGAGATTATTCTCTATAATAAGAAAAACTAGGATGCACAAGTTTGGCTATTTCAAAAGAATATTTAAGGAGGAGTAGCATTATAATCCCTGAACTTAACATTTCAATGAAGAATATTTTAAAATAACGTACTGATATCACTGATTGTAGACCTATTTGTAAAAAAATAACAATTTGCGGAATTTAATTCTGGAAATTGTAACCACTTATAAATACGGAATTGAAACATTTAATGAATTACAAAGTTTTATTACAAAACTTTGTTCATCTATTCATTCATTTGTTAATACAGATACATTATTCTATACCTGCACTTTTTTGTAAGTATAAGCGGATATTATGGTAAAGCGATACTCGCACTTTACATCGTGGACCACATGCTCTTTGCATTACCACCAGAAAGAATGAATTGCAACTTAACCTTGAAGGTAGTACACTTTTCTATCAACTCAAAGAGATAAATCTTGAAAAAGTTAACGCCCCACCCCAAAAAAGAAAGAAGAAAAAAGGTCTGCTTTAATGACATCTATATTTTTACGTAGAGAGCTTTTGTTTCTCTTGAAATTTACCAGTCATTCAAAAGTCATTAAGAAGGAAGAGGAATACAGAGAAAGTCTATATATACATTTTATTTAACATGGAGTCATCTTAAAATGACGCAGTAATTGAATAAATATCGCTAGAGCAATTTTAATGAAAAGCTTGCCATGTAAACGGTAGTTTGAAGGAGGGGATTTTCATGAAAATGCTCCGCCGTTAAAAGACGAACTATCACGAAACACAGGGCGAGGGTGAAAGCAGCGGAGGTTCTCCGATACGTTACATAATTATGAATATATCCGTAACATTAATAGAAAGTGTATACGGAATGACAGATCCACGATGACACATGGAGCCCAAATAGGGAGTGGAACAAACAGGACCCAATTTTTGAAAGGAATTCTGGGAGTAGGGAGGGGTGCGCCCAACTATGGAATAATGAGGAAATTCGGGGCGCAAAGTCAGAGCAATTAAATATTGGATGAGAATCGTTCACGGAAACCAATCTCTAATTGGGGCAAAATTAAAGAAAGATTTGGAAACCGTTAGCATGGGATACATTTGGTTGGCGGGTTAGGCAAACAGACGGAGTATTTGGTGAAAAATTAAGAACCATCTCTGTGATATTGACAGACAGTAAAATATTTGTGCAATGCACGGAGGTTTCATTAGAAGTACAGTCTGGGCAGAAATCGGAGTGGAGTATGGAGCAATACATCAAAACGGTACCAAACTCATTAGAGAAGGGCTCACGTGGATTGCACTAGGAGCATGGCAAATAATAAAATTTACTGACGAGAATACTTGAGTATCTGCTCCATTTACAAGGAGGAATAGTCTTGGACTCATATCTTGATAAGATATGGCACGGAGGAATGGGGGGAAGGTATTTACCGCGATCCTTACCACCGCGAATGAAGAGTTAGAGGCATGTAGGACTTTACTGACAGGCACGAATGACGTGGACGGGCTAGGTATATTTCTACTTAAGTCGAGAGTGCTGAGATCTGATATTAGGGAAGAGGGGGGGGCGAGAAGAGGAGACAAAAATAATTATAACATTTTAGATATATTTAATGTCACACTTGTGGTTCATTATTTTGTTGCGGTGTTTGTGTGTATATACTTCTCTTACGTGTATTTGTCTACTATAATACATCGAAATACGGTTTATTTTGTGTGTAAATTTAAGTTGCTATATTTGAATATCTTTGTCCTATTATTTTCGTGTTTACCTAATAATTATTTATTTATTTTTTAACATCTTGTATATAGCAAAAGCACCCGTGCGATTGATGAAGATCAATGTATGCATACTGGAGTCAATAATACATTTATTCATAAATATTACAGTTAGAATGCAAGCTATGGCGACCTATAGCCGAATAGTTAAATCGCTCACCTCTTCCTTAGGGATCGCAGTGAACTTTTAGTGGGCACAGGGGTGTCTGGGCGAGCTTCCTCCTAGTTCTCCGGTTTCCCCCGCCATTCATTCCATTAAGTTTCCCTATCATCACCTCTAGGATCATAGAGCAGAGTCATAAGTGCAGGGTCAACTGACCAAGAAATAAGTGTTTAACCTATTTTATTACTTTCTCTACACGTACTATGTACATAGTGTATAGAGAAGGTATCGTAATGCATGCAAATATTCGATACCGAGAGTTCACCGGAAATACATGCTTTGGGCCCCCCTGAATCCGAAAAACGCATTTGTAGAAAAAGGTCCGTGTGTGTGTCTATGAACTACGATAACTCAAAAACGAAAAGTCGGTAAAATACCAGACTTGGTACTTAAGTTAAGTATCTTCCAGGGATACGACATGAAGATTTTGAGAGAAAAAAAACCAACTGAAACTACCCTTTACATTGAAAAATTTCTAAAATTTTGATTTTCTGAAAAACGACTCTAACAATTTTGATTAAAGTTCCGTATATTAAATATTTTTATATGTCAAATAAAATGTATATGTTGAATTTTCTGGGCATATCTTCTGAATACCTCTTTATTCTGAATGAATTTTGGGAATTTTGCTTAACTGGTAAATCGTAAGAGATACGCAAAAACTTATTGCACAAACATATAGATCACATTAAAACACACAATTTATGACATATACGTTTTTTTCGTGAAATTAATTATTTCTGAGATATTCTTTGTAATTTGTTTCAGATTCAAAATACTTAAACTTTTCCCACACGGAAAGTTGTAAATCCCTGAACCTGCATATAAACGGATTTTAACCACATGACAACCAGATTGTAAAATATTTTGACTGTCGTTTAAGCCTAGTGTACTCCATTATTTTCCTTCTACTTACAAGAAAGCAAGTAATTAAGACAATTTCTGCTAATTTTATCTCGATTATCATAAAGCAGATAGAAGAATATGCTTTTTAAAAATAATTTGTTACTGAGATGTAGAGAAAGTCATGTGAATGGAACACATCAGATTTTTTTTAAGTTACACGCTGATTAATATAATAGAACTGAGCTTTTTTGCAAATTTCATGGAATAGGCTGACCGATAACTCTGGAAACGGTACTCGGTTGTCACGCGGCGATTGTTGAAATAATGGAAATGGTAGTTATTTTCAGGGCGAGTCGTTTATTGCTGTTTCCTGGAGGAAAATAATGTACTTTTTAGACGAATATGCACACACAAATAGTCGAGAATAGCAACTGAAATGTTTGCTTGATCGGCAGAATGGATTAGGCAAAATAATTTCGCAAGTGCCCGACAGGGGATTAAGCCTCTCTTTTGTTTTTTGCTTTTGGTTGGGATTTGCTTTGGGACGAGATTAGGCGACTCAGTGTGTGTTTGGCTTCGCTAGCAGGTACTGGTGTTGTCTTTGTAAGTTTTGACGTGACTTTACCGTTTATTTTAAATATTTTGGGGTTTATCTGTGTTTCGTTGTATTCGGGATTATGCTCGCGTCTGTGGGAAAGAGGAAAGTATTTTTGAATTAATAGCAATGAGCCAACACATTTTAAATTTAATAAAAAATCTGATGTGTTACACTCGTATGAGTTTCTCTAGCTGCTCTACAAATAAACTTCTTAAAAATTATTATTATTTTTTCCACACAATGCTAATCGAGATAAATATTAGCAGAATGCTCTTGTTAGTCCCTCATATGTAGAAGGGAACCAAGGGAATACACTAGGCTAAAGTGATAGTTAAATGCTTTAAAAGCTGTCGTTATGCAATTGCCATTGCAAATCGCTTCTTTGCTTGGCTAGAAGTAGAACAAAAGAAAAACGGACACTTCCTGACTGAGAAAAGTATAAGTACTTTACAATTGAAATATTTTAAATCAAATTTAAATTCATAAAAATCGTTACAGCCATTTTTGAGAAAATAAAATTTTTTGAATGTTTTTCCATGTAAAGAGTAGTTTCGAGTGGGGGGAGATTTTACTCTAAATCTTCTTGTCGCACACCTGGAAGATAGTAAACTTAAATACCAAGTTTGGTATTTTAGCCCGCCTGGGTAGTGTGGTGGTAGTGTGTTTGTCTCACATTCAAAAGGTCGTGAGTTCGAATCTCGCTTAAAGTGAGTTACCCGGATAATATTTTTTTTTCTCGGGGTTTTCCCTTATCCTGAGAAGACGAATGTCGAGTAACTTTGAGCTTCATGGACCCCGAGATCATTTGAGCATCATTTCATCAATTTCATTCATTGTTCGATATGACCAACCAGGTTAAAGGACGTTAAACTATAAAAAAAATGGTATTTTACCGAATTTTTGTTTTTGAGTTATCGTGTTTACGGACAAACTGACACACAGACCCCGAGATCATTTGAGCATCATTTCATCAATTTCATTCATTTTTCGATATGACCAACCAGGTTAAATGACGTTAAACTATAAAAAATGGTATTTTACCGACTTTTTGTTTTTGAGTTATCGTGTTTACGGACAAACTGACACACAGACCCATGGACCCACGGACACACACACACACACACACACACGGACCTTTTTCCCAAAATGCTGTTTTTTTGGGTACATGGGATTTCGGGTGAAATCTAGGTATTGAATTTTTGGGTGGAATGCAGTACCTTTTCTGTACACTATGCACATAGTACATGTAGAGAAATTAAAAAGGGTGTTTCATTTTTTATTGTTAATGCTCTTACTGTTCTAGTTTACAAACTTTATAATTGTAAACGGTTTAGGGTTTATAACTTTTTTTTGAGAAATTTATATTGTTTGTGCCCCCAACGTTTAGTGTCATGGCATATCTTATTACGCCAGGGTTCGATTTCCACTGTGATACTTGTATATACGTTTCCTACATTGTTTACTTTTGCCTCAATCAATTCAATAACAATAAATTTTTTTTTTTTTTTTTTTTTTTAAAGGGAGGCATTCTTTTTTAAAAGTAGGTTTGTCGGTAATCCTAGATTATCGTACCATGTTCTTCGGTGAATGGCAATGAAATTGATCAGCACACACTTAATATTAATGCGCACTCTAAGTCTTGGGAGTGAGTGGTGCACAACGCAGCAGTCTATGCGAAGGTCTTTGGTTCATCTGTACATCATCCTTAACAGCAGATATTGAAAAGACTGAAGAAATCCAAGGAGGTGAAAATGGCCGAAAGCTTGAGCATTTTATCAATTTCACACGACTGGTTACCCTGAAGTCAAACTCAGAAAGTATTTACTTGAATCCAAAGAGCGATTTGGAATTTATGAGTAGTTTGCACAGGGTGTCTAAATTTCGTAGGAAAGTTGCATTTACTTTAATGTTAGCTTTTCAATTAATCGTTCTTTAACATATGGGTTGTGTTAAAACAGATATGGGTGAGCCGCCTGTCAAATCCAGGAAGGAGGGGCGCGGAGGGATGTAACGTCGCTGCCCCTCTATCTCACATTCTTAGTTTTGTAAAGTCACAAATGATGTTTATTAAATTGCAACGTATGCACTAAATGGAAAATGAAAATAATAACAATTTTTTATTCGTTACTGGCTTACTGGCTTTGCATGCAAAGCTTTATAAAATAAGTATCGAATTAATTTGATTTACCTCTCCCTATGATTATTAAATTATTGTACAATTAACTTTACCCTTACCCGGATTACATTGGTAAATTATATAGCTATTTAGGGGGTGATATATGTGAATTTTAATGGCACGACAGCTCACGGGAAACCTTGGCCTACCGCCCGGCCGCTGCGTCCCCCCATCTCGGTCCACTACATACGTCATGGATGGGGTGCAGTATTGGAGGATGAGACGTGGTCAGCGCAACGAGCCACCCGGCCGGTTAATGCGGTCCTCATGACCTTGATCCGCTACTTCTCTATCAAGTAGCTCCTCAAATGGCCACCCAGGGACCTCACGAGGCTGAGTGCACCTCGGGCCAGGTCTCTCAGCGAGAGAGAAATCCCCACGCCGGTACTGGGATCGAACCCAGGTCTCCCGCTTGGTAAGCAGCTGCGCTACCACCGCGCTAAGGAGACGACCTTAATGTAAGATTACTGCACTTTAAAGTTGTGCCTAAAGCACCAGTGTCCAACGTTTTGTCTTGATTAGTAACATTTTAAAATGAAGTTGTTATTTTCTTATGGTTTACCGAGAGTCAGTTGGAGAATTTAACGTTGCGCCGCCATGTTGCTCATTGAGCTACAATAAGACCGCCAAGCAAAGAAGAAACCTATAGTAAAGCTTGAATTATAGTTGGACGTGGAACGTGATCCACCTACACGCGAGCACGTCAAAGGAAACCAATTTGTTTGACCATGAAATCCCCTTAGATTCACGTTATCTATCGGCACATGTTCAGCAAGTTCAATATCTATTTTTCAACTGGGCGTGGTTTCTATTCCCGACTACGACAAGTTGCCAGGATAATATCTTTATTCGTCTCTCACCCGGAAAAGATAAATGCATGTGGCTTTAGATGGCACATTCCAGACCATTTACTCCTTTGTTAATACGCCTCGATCTCTGTTTCAGACATACACAACGAGAAAGTCAGACAAGGTATTAAAAATCTGATTTGTTCCATTTCACATGACTTTCTCTAAATCTCTTTAACAAATTATTGTTAAAAATCTTAAGCTTCTATCTACTTACTTCTAGTCTAGATAAATATTAGCAGAAATTCTTTCTTGTAAGCAGAAATGAAACAAGAAAATACTCTAGGCTAAAACGACGTTAAAAGTTGGTTGCCACGTGGATGAAATCCGTTTCTACACATCGCCGAGTTCACAAATTTCCATATTTTAAGTATTTTGAAACTGAAACAAATAATAAGCAAGATCTAAAAGTGGTCAGCTCTGCGAAACAAAATGATATAATATAAATTGTGTGTTTTAGCGAGATCTATATTTTTTGTGTAGTAAGTTTTTGTCTATCTCTTACGGTTTACTAGTTATTCAAAGTCCAGCAAAATTCAACCAGGATAAAGAGGTCTTCAGAAGCTATTCCCAGAAAATTCAAGATGTACATTTTATTTGTCAGGTCTTTAATATACGATATTTTAATCAAAATCATTAGCCATTTTTAAGAAACTCAAAATTTTCGACATTTTTTCCATATAACGGGTAGTTTGAGTTGGGAAATTTTTTTGAAAATCCTCGTGTCGCACCCTTGGACGATACCAAACTTAAATGCCAAGTTTGGTATTTAACGGTCTTTTCGTTTTTGAGCTATGCTGCCCAAAGACACACACACATATACACAGACAGACACATACACGGACATTTTTCTAAAAATGATATTTTTAGATTCACAGGGTCTCAAAACATACATTTCCGGTGAAATCTCGGTATCAAATTTTTGGGTGCAATACAATACCTTCTCTATACTCTATGTACAAAGTACGTATAGAGAAAGTAAAAATACACGCTGTCTATAATTCCGAGAAGAAAAGTTATAAGAACAGAAATATTTGTTATTTATTGTAGTATTATTCATATACATATTTATTCAATGTAACCAAGCATTCTTATGTTATGAGCCATGTACTGATTTCATGTTTGTTTGTCGCAATAAGACCCTTGTATTGATGTGTTCCAATCAAATGGCTTTCACTACCTTTTATTACAAACTAATTACTTACAAAGTATTCCTCTTCTTTCTACTTCATGTTAAACGAGATAAGCAGTGTCTTAGCATTCAGTTACTTAAACGAGGGTCATCCACAAAGTCTCAGATGATTTGGCATAACTAAGTAATAACGAAAGCTATCAACACAAAACGCAATTAACAAAGTTACACTATCTTACTCTATTTGTCCACGTAATTGTCATTGCTATCAAGGTATTTATTGTCAAGTGGTACCGGTTTCTCAATGCAGATGCTATACTCTTTCACCGCTAAAGATCTGAACCAAGATGTCACTGCCACTTTGAGGTCTTCATGACTGGGAAATCTTTTCCATTTAAAAAGTTATTTACGGTGTCCAAAGTGGAACGCCGGTTTTTCTGAATTCTTTTATCAACATTTGCTTTCAAGTCTTCTATAACGATTTATGAATCTCCATTCCGGTCTTTATTGTACACATTCTTGATTTCTCATAAATTATGCACCATTTCCTCACTGAAGACTCGTTCATTGCATTATCGCTATATACTTGCATTATGTACTTATAAAATTCGAACATTTTGGCATTCAGAAAACCAAATAATGTCTTTGGTGGTAGAAAAGCATAACATCGGCATTAAAAAACTGGTACCACTTAACAGTAAATATCTTCACAGAATGGAGATGGCGTTGAAAAATAGAGTAAGACACTGTAACTTTGTAAATATGTTGATAACTTTCGTTATTATTTATTATGCCAAATTGTCTGTCACTTTCTAGATGACCCTCGTAAGTAGAGCTATAGAACTAAGGGGAAACTAGGCTAAAGTGATAAAATCTTTTAACAGCTATCGCTATGCGAATGTCTTTTAAATTCGCTACCTTGATGCCCCAGAATTAAAAAAAAAACAATAAAGTATAATTATTTTAATTTGAAGCCAATAACAAGCAATAACTTGGAAACGGTTAGCTCCACAGCAAAAATGTAGATGATATAATTGTGTATTTTGTATAGTAGGATCTCTTACGATTTACTAGTTATGCAAAAGTCATAAGAATGAAGAGGACTTCAGAGGCTATTCAAGGGAAAATTCCAAATATACATTTCAGTTGCCATGTATATATATTTAATATATGTTATTTTAATGAAATCGTTGGTCATTTTTGAGAAAATCATGATTTAAAAATAATTACCATGTAAAGGATAGTTTGGGGTGTAGGGATTTTCTTGAAAATCTTCGTATCGCATCCTTGGGAAATACTAAAGTTAAATACCAAGTTTGGTATTTAATAAACTTTTCGTTTTTGAATTAATATATCCACAGACACACGCACACTCACACTCACACGCTCACTGACCCTTTTCTAAAAGTTATTTTTTTTTATTCAGGTGGTCTCAAAACATACATATCGGTATCGAATATTTGGTTGTAATAAAATACCTTTTCTATCTACTACGTATGTACGTTTTACGTATGCGCTGGAGAAAGAAAAAAGAACAAAAAGACAACAAAGTGACATTAGTAACTAAACAAAAGAATGCCTGGAACTTTATTTCCAGTTTACATAAGCTATTAATAAACCAAATCGCTTGATCTAGAACAGGAATGCGCGTTACTGGTTCATGAACCAGATCTGATTCCTGATCTTCTTATTTTTTTTTTTTAATCTCTTGTATTTTGAAATACAGTTCCGGTGTCTGGTCGGAACTCCGGCGCCGTATTCCCTTTTCCCTAAGTTTCCTTTGTTTTCTGTTTTCTAACAAATACACATACATATACACATTCACAAACACAAACGCCTATGCCCAAGGCGGGACCCGAACCCGCGATCCCCTGCGCCATGAATCACCAAAGCGAGGCGCAACATACGGCAGAAGATGCCGTAGCTGTTTTATACCATTCAGATATATTTCCATATATGACGTAGTTATTAGTCAGCAGTGCTGGGCCGCGACGCAATTCCAATTAGAAAAGGATCATGTTAGATTTAAGTTTGTGTGTATAGTTTTCACCTTACTTGCTGACTATGGAAGAGACACATACAAGAGCGGCAGCTGAACCATTTTCCCTCTGCAATTCCTCCAAAATACAAACGAGAACAAGCAATTCCATAAATATACTTTATTATCAAAGGTCTAAGTAAAAGACCTGCCTAAAATGTTTATAAATGCTATGCATGTTGAACCCACAAGATTAAGACTAAATTTACAGCTACAATATTCATCCGCGAAAAATAACACTGTTTGAAATATTTATGTCACGGTAAATATGGTGTTGATTTAATGAAATATATATATCAGTTGTAAGACACTTGCGGCTAACATGTTTTGCTATTTTGGTTCTAAATTTTATGTAAAAATCTGTTTCCCCAAATGATTGCAGAACTCGTTTAATTGACATGTATAATTCCTCTATCGGAGGTAACTCAGATTTTAACTGGATAGTTGAAAATGCAAAATAATATAATTGCACAAAACACTTTTGTAGTATTTGACTGTAATGTAAACCGTATACTAATATACATATATAATCTGTCAATAGAGATTATAAAGGAATTAGCAACCGCTCCTGCATTCATATCTGTTTTATTTCTCCACCTATCAAAACTAAGTGTTATTAGACGTCATTGCGGGTTGCGTGTAGTGTGTGTGCGTGCGTGCGTGCTTGCGTGCGTGCGTGTGTGTGGGTGAGATATTACCGATCCCGGTGGCCGTGCTCGCTAAAGTGTCTCGCTTTGGAGCTTCGAGGTGCACAGGATCGTGGGTTCGAGTCCCGCCTTGGGCATGGGTGTTTCTGTGTTTGTAAATATGTCTATGTTTGTGTATGTATATGTCAAAGGAAAACGTTAAGAATAATAAGGTCTACTAAGGAAATATAGGAAACTGGAAAAAATGGAGGGGAAAAAAAAGGATGTAAACTAAAATGAAGTCTTCCTTTTAAAGCTTAAAAGGAAAGAAATTCTTATCATTTAGGAAAATTGCTATTCATTGGAATAAATTAAAACATTTATGTATTCATTTTTACTTTCTCTACACGTACTATGTTCATAGTGTATAGAGAAGGTATTGTAATGCACCCAAAAATTCGGTAGCGAGATTTCAGCAGAAATTCATGTTTTGGGTCCCCCTGAATCCAAAAAGAGCATTTTTGGAAAAAGGTCCGTGTGTGTACGTGTGTGTGTTTGTGGTGGGTGTGTGTGCCTGTGTGTCTGTGATCAGCATAGCTCAAAAACGAAAATACCATTAAATACCAAATTTGGTATTTAAGTTTGGTATCTTCCAAGGGTGCGACACGAAGATTTTCAAGAAAATCCCTCCACCCCAAACTATCCATTATATGGAGCTTTTTTCGAAAAATTTTGATTTTCTAAAAAAATGGCTCTAACAATTTTGATTAAAATATTGTATATTAAGGATCTTTACCTGAGAAATAATATGTATATCTTAAATTTTCTGGGAATAGCCTCTGAAGGCTTCTTTATTCTGGATGAATTTTACGAAATTTTGCATAACTGCTAAACCGTAGGAGATGGACAAAAACATTAAAAGACACAATTTATCATGTATACATTTTTTCGAGGAGTTGGTCGTTTTTGAGATATTCCTTGTTTTTGGTTTCAGGTTTAAAAAACTTGTACTTTTCTCATACAGGAATTTGTCAACTCGTGTCCATACAAACAAAGGAACTTCAGTCACCTAGTAACCAGCATTTGACTTCACTTTAACTTATGATACTCCCATATTTCGCTTCTACTTACAAGGAAGCAAGTAATGAGACCATTTCTGCTAATTTTTTCTCGATTAGCATGAAGTAAATAGAAGAATAAACTTATTAACAATAATTTGTTACACAGAAGTAGAGAAAGTCATGTGAATGTAACACATCAGATTTTTTTTTAATCAGGTAGACTTAAGTAAAAAATATCTGCGCTAAAATGATACTACATATTTCGCTCTGTGTGATTTTCGTTGAACTTTGCAGTTTTAATATACATTTTAAAATAAAATGTGTTTTCATTTGTCTTTATGCTCCTATAGTCGTTTATTTAAGCATACTTGCCTTGCTAAGAAGCTGGTCCTTCAAAAGAACAAAATTACTTCATAAACCGCTCCTTATTTTAACATGTTTTTTTGCGCCTGCTGCCGCAGTGGAGCCGGGACGTCAGCCATAACAGTGGTTTAAAGGGCAGTAAATGTAGTCGTCCTTATTTACTGTAGAAAATATGGAGTATTAGCTAAAACACCGCCGTTGCCTGTGGTTTTATCGTTACACATTTAGCCTTGTGTTTCTGTGGAGACATTTAAAAATTAGTATACAAAACTATAAGCAGCAACTTAATTAAACCTCTCATGACAAAGAAGCTGCTGTACATTCCTGGACTATTGCCAAAATAATATGTATGCAAAAATGCTGTTGAAATACCACAACTGCCACAGTATGTGTAGTGATGCTTTCTCATGAATGCAGCTGGGCGCCTTCCACGTTGTGACATTTGGGCTACCTCGTCGTGCTGTAAGTGAAAACTCAGTTTGAAACGAATAATATCAGTTTAAGTAAAGTCAATATCACCTTGTTTATTCTAAGTAACCAACGTACATAAAACTAGCAACAAAACTCACAAAAGAGAAAACAAAACAAAGAAAAACGTTAACATATAAAGAAGATTAAAAACAAGTGATATTTAATCTGCTTTGACACCGTTTCATTTATAATTAATATAATCAAAATTCTGTTATTTTTAAAAGAAACTATTGTAGCGCCTTTATATTTGCGTAAGCATAGCCACAAGTAATGTTCTAGTTGTAATATTAATTGTTTGATGTCAGATGTAATATTAATTATTTGATCGTGATCAATGTCAGAGAGGAAAATAACAAATAATATGTGAATCGTTGCATCTTTGCTATTTTGTGAGGCCACTAAAGCCTGATTCTTAATTTGGCAATATTCGAGCTTTAGGATTAGCATTGGAATAGATATAGATGGTCTTGCTATCTTTTGTGTCTCTCAAATCTATGCATAATTAAGCAGTCTTTCACGCTCAAAGAGATACGCAAAATGTATAGAACTTTGATGATTTTCTGAGGAAAGTTAATGAAGCCAAAGGGTTGACTAATTTTTCCCATTTTCTCCATGAATATCAGAGGATTTTATCTATTATTGGTAACAGCTGAGACTGTATGAAATTACAATTATAAACGGTAAATGGGAAGACTAACCATAAAAATCTGATGCGCTATATTCACTAGCTTTCTATATCTACACTTCAACACATTATTCTAATAAAAGCTTATTATTCTATCTACTTCACGCTTATCAAGATAAACATTAGCAGGAATTGTTTTAATATGATGTTATTTCCTTTTACAAAGAAAATAATGAAATACAATAAATTAAGCGGTAGTTAAATGTTTTTAAAATCCGGTTGTTATGTGATAGTATTACATTTCGCTCTCCTTGCTTGTTGATTATGTATAGTGTATGCATTGGTAAATGTGTATCTATGAAAAGAAAAATGTTGGGAATAGTTCCACAACAAAAACGTATATGACATGTGAGTTTGACGAGATCTAAATTTTTTGTGTAGCAACTTTTCTACCCCTTACGGTTGACAACTTATGCTAAAGTCATTCAGAATGAACAGGACTTGAGAGGTGCTTATATTTCATTTGTCATGCAAATGTGTAAAGTGTGTGATATTGTTGTCTTCTGTCCATAATTATTGCACCCGAAAATGCTCTGATAGTTTATTAACAAATGTAGATATAGTAAAACTCTTTAATAGTTTCTCATGTACGTCAGTTAAATTTTTCAACACTCTACCTCAGAATATCAAGACGCTTGCTTTGTTAAACTCTAAGAGGAGGATCAGGACAACCTTGAAGTCAGATCCTGTTTATAGTATTTCAAAATTTTATGACATGAAATGGAATTAAACCTTATCTTTCATTTTTAAATGTATTCTTGTCTGTCTGTCCGTCCGTCCGTCCGTCCGTCCGTCTGTCTGGCTGTCTGTCTATCTATCTGTCTGTCTATCTGTTTGTCTATCTGTCTGTCTGTCTGTCTGTCTGTCCGTCCGTCCGTCTGTCTCAAAAATAGAACCATTTTCGAGAAAATTTAAACGTAAGAAATATTTTCTATGCAAATGGAAGTTTGAGGTGGAGAATATTTTTCCGTCTTCCTGTTCCATCCAAGATTCAAGTTCAACTTCCATCACGGCCTGTCGGCGTATGTTGGGCCATCATTATAGTCGTTACGACATTATTTGCTCATAGCGACGACAAATTAACTCGTCAGTAGGACGAAGTCATGATTTTTACACTGAAGATGTAAATTTAGTTCAAGAATATTTTCTTTCAAGGCATGGTCTTCATTATGTAGAAATAAATGATACACGGATCCAGCGGTCTTACTTTCCTTCCGAGGGAAGCCATGCTGAAGTTTTAAGTCCGGAAAAAAAAAACCATTATTCTCTGCCGGGTATTACAGCCGAGCATGGTCACCACTACATCCTTGGAAGACGCTAAGCTTAAATATCTAGTGTTGTGTTTAATCGAATTTCGAATGATGCTGTTCCGAAGCACATACATATGTACTGACCTTTTTTCTAAAAAATGATTTATTGGTATCTCTGGAAGGCTGAAACGTATATTTCCAGTGAAATGTCGGTATCGGATTTGTGGTTGGAATGCAATATCTCCATGTACTATGTGCAAAGTAGAAAGTAAACATATTATACGGAGTGTTTCAAAACGACACCAAACGAAGATGTGGACCTTTTTGGTCATACCGTAAGTGATAGGTAGATGCAATTTGTAGTTCTAAATTCGGCACATACGAAAACTGTCATAAAATCACCATGGATTAGGCAGTCGTACGTAACCAAATTGCACGTGCCTGGCCCACTCCAAGAAAGATGCCGGTTGGTAGCGAAGGTCCCAGTCGCGTGGTGTAGGCGTGTTTTGGTAGACACGCCGTCGCGGCGCAGATCACCTTAGTAATGGAACACGTAGCATGTGGGTTTTGTTGTGTTTCGTATAACACGTTCTAAGGTTGTTTTACGTGGCGTAAGACAACTGATGTTCCTTCGCTGCCTAATCCTGAATGTGTGCGATTTTAAACACACGTTAAACTTTAAGTAGAAGAGTTTGAAACTTACGACATCAAGTTTCGGAGAAGCCAAACAAGTCGAATGCTATCTGCGTTTGATATCGCTTTGAAACACCCTGTATGTGAATGCTCAATACTTTCATGAAAAGCAGAGAAAGGTAACTGAAATGAAGTACTCATTTGAAATTAAAATGCTCGGTGCAACATCGAGCAGCCAGCTAGTCTTACATATTTATTCTTCCTCCGGCTAACTCTCTTCTTTTGTTCTAGAAACAACTTTTCTCTTAATTATACATACCGCCTGGAAGAGGAGCCATTACATTAATTTAAACCAGATATTTAGGAACATATTTTACATCTTTTAGTTTTATTTTTATATCAGCTTAGCGTTTTTTAACCTAGTTGGTCATGGTCATATCCGACGATGAAATAAATGGGTGAAATGATGCTCGAATGATCTCGGAGTCCATGAAGCTTAAAGTTACAAGACATTCGTCTTCTCAGGATAAGGAAAAATTCCCCCCACCCCCAATCTGATGTGTTCCATTCACACTCTGCAACAAATTATTGTTAAAAAGCTTATGCTTCTATTTACTTCGTGATAATCGAGAAAAAATTAGTAGAAATAGTCTAATTACTTGCTTCCTTGTAAGTAGAAACGAAGTAAAGGATTACCATAGATTGTCATAGTCAAAAGCTGGTTGTTATGTGAATTAAGTTCCATTGTTTGTGTAGACAGGAGTTGACAAATTCCTGTATGAAAAAAGTATAAGTTTTTCAAAGCTTAAACTAAAACAAAAAAAAAAAAAAAAAAAAAAAAAAAAACGATAAACTTCACGAAAGAAATGTATATAGTGTAAATTGTGTGTTAACATGCTCTACATTCTTGTGTGGTATGTTTTTGGCCATCTCTTACGGTTTAGGCAGTTATGCAAACTTCCGTAAAATTCATTCAGAGTAATGTAGTCTTCAGAAGCTATTCCCAGAAGATTCAAGATATACATTTCATTTGTCATGTAAGTATATTTAATATATGATATTTTAATCAAAATCGTTAGAACCATTTTGTGACAGTCAAAATTTTCGAAAAAAGTTCTATGTAAAGGGTAGTTGGTGGTGAGGGGATTTTCTTGAAGATCTTCGTGTTTTAGCAATATGCTGTCACAGACACACAAGCACATACGACCTTTTTCCAAAAATGATTTTTCTGGATTCAGGGGACCCAAAACATGTGTTTCCGGTAAAATCTCGGTATGGAATTTTTGGGTCCAATATAATACCTTCTCTATACTCTACATTGTACGTTTAGAGTAAGTAAAAAAACTTATCCAGGACCTAAGCAGATTCGAACTCAAGACCTCTGAATATGAGGCAGACGGGCAACCACCACACTACCGAGGCGAGCCTTTCAGTTTTTATAACCACTTTATGCAGAGGTATTTTAAGTGTTTCAAGAACATAAAGCGCACATACTGGCCACGTTACTAATACATGAGCATTAGCTAGTTTCGGGGGTGATACTCTCCCTTTCAGAACCAGAAGTAGACTAGAGTGTAAACGGTTTTCACTCTCATAGGTCAGAGCGTAAAATGGTATCAGTTTCGCTTTTGTGCTTGTTTGGCTTGTGTGGAAAAGAAAACCGCTACTCCCCCCACCTCTAAGTTCAGGTGTGTTGTTTTGTTTACATCCATGAGCCAGTGCTCACATTGACTTACCTTGGCCTAGCTCGATGTTTATGTCCCCAATCACATAACATCTACAAAACGATGTTCTGAAAATGATTAATTTTTCAAAAGACCCTTCCGATACAGATTTTCATCTCGATATAGATTTGTACGCTTGCGCGCTACCCTACTAATGGCTGTTAATCTGCTAATCTGTATACAATTATGCGTACAATAACCTCCAAGAATATTTAATTATATATAAGAATTATAAAAATATATAATTATTTTCCGAATAAACTCATAATATTGCGTAAGCAAAGTAAAGTAGGTCATGACATTGGTATCACAGAGACGAGGGAATCAATAACCGAAGGCATGCGCTTCCAGCGAAGATCACTCGACTCAATATTTTGTTATTCTCCATGCCATGAACTTATTATTATTATTTTTTTCTGTGGAAGTAAATGTTAACAATATTATTCGCCTACTCAATTATACCAGGAGGCGTGGAACTAAATTCCATACGATTATCGCTAGGCCAAAATACTTGCAAATTAATAACACCGTGAATCGACTTTCTTTTGTTATCGACGCAAGCGTACAGTACGTATAGAGGTCGGCGGAGTTCATCTTTCGTATGTAGGATATCTAAATATTACGTATTCATTGTATATCTACATGTAGTAGAAACGTTATGTATGAAACTATCATATAATGGTCAGTAGAAGGTCGTGAGGTTTTTCCAAACTATTATCTTCATACTTTCTCGTTGGATCAACCATTAATTTAAAAAAAAAAATTATAAAAAGTGGCTGATCACAGAACAAAATGCTTGTATAATTTTGTGTTATCTTTATGAAGTATTTTATAGAAAGAACATAATAATCTCCGTTTTATTGATAGTGTTTAACGCCCACTTTTATTACTTGTGGCAGCGCAGGCGATGAAACTGATGAAGATGGAGCACCGGTGGAATGCTATGGCGGGGGAAACTGGAGAAAACGCGCCCCTGCACAGATCTCACATGCGGTCGCCTGGGATAAACTCCCTTCCTCTCTGGCATGCTGTTGATATAGATCTCCTACTCATTTCTCTGACAAACTATTCAACTGCATAATCTTATGGAACACAGAACATAAATTCTAATTCGAAAGCTGATCAACGGTGCCCGCATGACAGCACTGCTCATCAGAAAATATAGAAGCCAACATTTCCAGCTTGGCGTTGCCTGAAACGATGTTCACGTAACTGTATTTAGCTTGGTCATGGCACGTATAATGCAGTGTTATTCTACCCTATTCTAAGCACAACAGGATCTTGCCTCTTACTAGAATGTCAATACATGAAAGCATGACGTGCACTGTCAGACCATACCTTAGCCATTAACCTGTGTCAGTTTTAAATGGAAACCAATCATATATCAGGGACGAAGGATAGAAGCGAAGCTCGGCAAGTTTGTGAAGAAAAATATATCTATTACATTTATAAATAACCAAGAATTTATTCCTAATCTGTTGGCTGTTTGCATTCTATCCCATTGTTACGATATAAAATGGACTCCTTGCGGTAAAACTCTATTCTGTTCGCAATATATTTCAGCCAGGCGTGGGTGTGTGTAAGTGATGACGGAGGGGATACCGCACTGCAACCATTGGCTTATTGTAGGTCACCCCAAAGAAGGATAGGATGAGATGAGAGTAATTTCAAAGCGCTCGAAACCGGATGGTGGAGGAATAGCCACTGTGGAGGGTTCATACCGACGCGGGGTGCGCTAAGAGCCAGCGCCCCAGCTTTGACCAAACTCCTTGAGTCTATAGACAACTACGAACGCCATCCCGCCACCGAGAGATGTAGTTCCAGAACTAAGCACCATTACGGAAGGGCGTCACCAGACGTAAAGGTCTTCCCTTTTGCCATGCAAAGCACAGTCGAAGCGGTATCTTATACGTGCTCAATGTGTGTTTTATTGCTGAAGTGGTTTCTTGAGTTGCCTAAACATTTCAAAAAAGAATGGAGGTCTATATTTTCATTATATTTTTTAATGTAAAGGTCTACTTAATGAGTAACTTCAATTGTCATATTCCTCTTACTGTTAACTTCCATTAACTCCAGAACAAAAGTTTAAATTATATAATATGCATTATTACGAGGTACCTAAGGTGTACTAAAAAAAATCGATATTGAGACATTTCACCCCGAATGCATGAAAACCATTTTGGATAAATATATTAGTATATTCATAGCTGATAATAATATAAGTTAAAACTCTCATGTTTTCCATTCACATGGCCTTCTCTAGTTATTCTCCAACATATTATTCTTTATGCCTATCGAGATAAACATTAGCTGAAATGGTCTTATTAATTAGTTGCTTCCAAGTAGAAGGAAATAAGGAAATGTACTAGGCCTAAAGCGATAGTCAAATCTTTTAAAAGATGTATAAGTTAGATGGATTGAGATTTGCATGACCAGGGTAAAAAAAGTCTGACGTGTTCCATTCACATGTCTTTCTCTACATCTCTGCAACAAATTATTCTATTTACTTCAACGAATCGAGAGAAAATTACCTGAAATAGCCTTATTACTTGCTTCCTTGTTAGTAGAAGCGAAATAAGGGGGTAACATAGGTTAAAGTGATAGTCAAAAGCTGGTTGCTATGTCACTGAAGTTCCTTTATTTGTATAGACAGCAGTTGACAAACTCCTGTATGAGAAAAGTATAAGTTTTTTAAAGCTGAAACCAATATAAAGGAATATCTGAAAGAAAAAAAAACTCCACATAAAAATATAAATGACATAAATTGTGTGTTTTAACGTGCTCTACATTGTTTGTGTCCATCTCTTACAGTTTAGCAGTTATACAAAATTCCTAAAATTCATCTAGAATAAAGTAGTCTTCAGAGGCTATTCCCAGAAAATTCAAGGTATACATATTATTTGTCAGGTAAATATCTTTAATATACCTTATTTTAATCAAAATCGTTAGAGCCATTTTTCAGAAAATCAAAATTATCGAAAAAAGTTGCATGTAAAGGGTAGTTTGGGGTGGGGGGATTTTTCTCAAAATCTTAGTATCACATCCTAAAGATACTAAACCTAAATACCAAGTTTGGTATTTTACCGACTTTTCGTTTTTGAGTTATCGTGTTCAAGGACACACACACACACGGATCTTTTTCTGTAAATGTTTTTTTAGATACAGGGGACCCCAAAACATATATTTCCGGTGAAATCTCGGTATCGAAGTTTTGTGTGGAGTGCAGTACCTTCTCTATTCACTATGTACATGGTACGTATAAAGAAATTAAAAAGCGAATAACAACTTTCTATTTAAGAAAAGTGTGAAGTATTAGTAATTTTAAAACCAATAATAAAGAAAATCTTGGAAATAATTAGTTCCACAAACAATGTAACTTTAGTGTTTAAATGAGGTCTACATGTTTTGTGCAGCAACTTTTACCCGATATACAAAAGACATCCACAAAGAGAGGGCTATATAGACTAATCTTAGAAAACTCAAAATATGTATTTTATTTCTATGGCAATATATTAAGCTACCATATTTCAATCGGTCATTTTTGAGAAAATATTTTTTTTTGAAAAAAAAACATTCATTTAAAGAGTAATTTAGGGTGGGGAGATTTTCTTAATATTTAAAATATTATTCGCTTTTGAGTTATGTTGTTCACTGAAACATTGATACATACACAAGCATATATTGACCTCTTTTTTATAGTTTATTTTGTTTCAAGGAATTCAAAACATATATAACTAACTATAACTCCATGGCACGACAGCTCACGGGGAACCTTGGCCTACCGCCCGGCCGCTGCGTCCCCAATCTCGGTCCACTACAGACGTCATGGATGGGGTGCAGTATTGGAGGGTGAGACGTAGTCAGCGCCTCGAGCCCCTCCCGGCCGGTTAATGCGGTCCTCACGACCTGGAGCCGCTACTTCTCCATCAAGTAGCTCCTCAATTGGCCCCCCAGGGACCTCACGAGGCTGAGTACACCCCGGTCCAGGTCTCCCAGCGGGGGAAAAATCCCCACGCCGGTACTGGGGATCGAACCCAGGTCTCCCGCTTGGTAGGCAGCTGCGCTACCACCGCGCTAAGGAGACGACCTCAAAACATATATTTCCGGCGAAATCTCGACATTGACTGTTTGGATGATGTGCAATACCTTCTGTACCTACTAGGTATGTACATAGTACGTGGCAGAGAAAGTAAAACGAAATGACAAATTAATACTAAACTTGATATCTTTCAAACATAGGTAACGAAGATTTTCAAAAAAATTACACAACCTCAAACTACCCTTTTAAGTTTAAAGCGCTTTCTTACCTTTTATTTTCACAGAAATGGTTGCAATTATTTTTCTTAAAGCTCCATATATATAAGATATTTACATGGCAATATTTGTAAAACGTAAATATATTTTGAATTATCTACAATCACCTGTGAAGTCCGCTTCTTTCATAAGAAATGTTGTGTATTTTATATTACTGTAAAACATATGAAATAAATAATTGCTTCCTACACTAAAGATTCAGATCCCTTTAAAATATACAATTTATTTCAAATACCTTTTCTTTGGCGTCCACAATTTCCGAAGTAGCCACTGTTATTGTTTTGAATACTTTAGAGCTTTTGAAGTGCAAAATTTCTCTCGATTTCACGAGAGAAGAGTGGAATTTTAATGTTAACATTTAGCGACTCACATTTTAGTATCGTTTTGGTCTTCTGGGTCCCCTTGTACAGAAATAAAACATAATTTCAAAAGAAATATTTCTGCAAACGCATATCTCGATTAACATGAAAGAGATGGAACAATACACTTTTATAAGGATTATATGTAGAAGATATTAAAAAAAATCTGATGCGTTCCATTCTCATGACTTTCTCTATATCTCTGCAATAAATTATTTTTAAAAAGCTTATGCTTCTACTTACTTCCTGCTAATCTAGAAAAAATTAGCAGAAATAGTCTTATTTCTTGCTTCCTTGTAAGTAGAAGCGAAATAAGGAGTACCATAGGTTAAAGTGATAGTCAAAAGCTGGTTGCTATGTGACTGAAGTTCCTTTGTTTGTATGGACACGAGTTCACAAAGTCCTGTATGAGAAAAATATGTTTTTATAGCTTAAACCAAAAACAAGGAATACCTAAAAAACAATCAACTCCACGAAAAAAATATATACAACATAAATTGTGTGTTATAATGTGCTCTACATTTTCTGTGTGGTAAGTTTTTGTCTCTCTATTACGGTTTAGCACTTATGCAAAATTCCGTAAAATTCACTCAGAATAAAGTAGTCTTCAGAGGCTATTCCCAGAAAATTTAGAATATATATTTTATTTGTCAGGATAATATCTTTAATATACGATATTTTAATCAAAATCGTTGGAGCCATTTTATACCAAGTTTGGTATTTTAGCGACTTTTCGTTTTGGAGTTATCGTGTTCACAGACACAAGGACACACGGACACACGGACACACGGACACACAGATCTTTTTCTGAAAATACTTTTTTTTGGATACAGGGGACCCTAAAACATATATTTCTGGTGAAATCTCGGTATCGAATTTTTTGGTGGCGTGCAATACCTTCTCTATACACTATGTAGGTACATAGTGCGTATAGAGAAAGTAATAAAAATAAAATAGCATAGAGAATGTATGGGATCAGATATTTTTATGTGGTCGTGTAAAGCTTACAGTGAATACTGATAAAATTAAAGTTAGATGAAAGTGAAAGATTTTAATCTCATTATCTAATAAATGATGAAAGGTAGAGTTGCAATAATAACAAAGAGATCAAATACAAATGGGAAAAGTGATTCTGAGAATATAAAGAGTCCAGCAAAAATAAGAGGACTAATTGGTGGGAAAAATAACAGTTGCTTTTTAGACTAAAGGTCAAAGAGAAAACCTTCGGCTTGAAAACCAAAGGTATTCTCACAGAAAATCCCGCCCACGAACAAAGGACGAGCAAAGGTGAGGCGTCGCTTTTCATATGGCAGCTCTTCCACTTACGCCTCCACTATCAAACAGAGATTAATTTTAATTGTAACAGAATAAAATAAAGAGCGTTGCGATTATGAAGGCATTGCGGATATTTTAGAAAGCGAAAATGAAAGGACATTCTGAAGCACGTTAAAGGTAATTAACGAATCTATAACGAATCTAAATGTGTGAATAAAAATCTGATGAGCAGCAGTCACATGACTTTCGTTACCCCTCTTTTGACAAGCTAATCTTATAAGTGCATTTTCTTCTGTTGCCTACCCATCCTTGCTTACCTGCGATATAAAAAAAAAATTTAAAAAAATCTGATATGGTCCATTCTTGTAAGAATATTGTTAAAACTTGTGCTTCTATCTACTTCATGCTGTCCGAGATAAACATAAGCAGAGATGCTTTTCTGTAAGTCGAAAAGAAATAATGGAATACACTAGGCTAAAACGATAGTCAAATCTTTTAAAATCAGGTTGCCATGTGGTTGAAATCCATTTCGTTGCATTGCCATGAATTGATAAAATGTCGTATGTGAAAAGTTTAAGTAACCTCAAAACTAGTCAGCTCCACGAAAAAAAAAAAAAAAAAAAAAAAATGTATACGACGTAAATTGTGTGTTTCTACGAATCTACGTGTTTTGTGTAGTTTGTTTTTGTCTATCGCTTACGGTTTACTAGTTATGCAAAATCCAGCAAAACAAAGAGGTCTTTATAGGCCATTCCTAGAAAATTGAAGATATGCATTTTATTTGTCGTGTAAATGTCTTTAATATACGGTAGTTTAATCAAAATCATTATTACCATTTTTGAGAAAATAAAAAATGTTGAATTTTTTCCCATGTAAACGGTAGTTAGTGATGGGGGGAATTTTTGAAAATCTTCGCGTCGCATCCTTGGATGATACCAAACCTAAATACTAAGTTTGGTATTTAACGGTCTTTTCGTTTTTGAGCTATGCTGTCCACCGACAGACACACACATGGACCTTTTTCTAAAAATGCGCTTTTCGGACTCAGGGGACCCCAAAAAATATATTTCCGGTGAAATCTCGACTTCAATTTTTTGGTGGAATACAATACCTTCTCTATCCACTTAAGTACATTGTACATGCGAGCTAGAGGAAGTAAAAAACAAAACACAACAACCGCATGTTTCATCCGCTTTTCACTAATTTGACAGCAAAGGAAATAACTATTACTTTCTCTGTTTACAGGTAGCGACTAAAGCTATGAATGTAATGCAAATATACTGTTTTGGAAGTTTTCTGAAGCATACGCCCATCTCATCATTCCAATATTTTTGTGTTGCCAATGTTAATATGTTGCCGTAATACACCTACTGACCCAGAAGAGCTAATCTGAAGAAATTCGTCTCCCTCAAGATATGAGCCATCAGTTACAGATGCACCTGAATTGTGTATAAGTCATCACTGGGATTGATAATGTAGCCAGTCAACGACAATGTCCATCGCTTCCTCCAAATTCCACATTGTTTACTTTTCCCAAATAATTTGGGATACACATTCACTCCATTTTTCGGCTCTCTTTTGTTGAAAAACTGCTTGCCTTGCACTCCGGTACAATTTAGTGACATTTGCACTTAGGAATTCAGTTCTGAGAAACCGTTATTACTTGAAGATGGTGCTAACCTAACCTAACATAATAATGTGTTTAGGTATAAGGATGATTGAGTAAACGTTCATTTGTCTGATACGAGCATAACAATGTCAGTACAGTATAAGACATGTGTTTCCGCTCGGGATTGAATCCGTGTGTTAAACGGATGTGATAAACGAAATAAAAACCAATATTTGTTTCTTTCTTTAACCCAATCCACAAGCCTAAGTTTCACCAGTTTCTTCTGAAGAAATGTGAAACACGAGTGTTTGTGTCTATTTTTGCAATAAACTTATTTTTGTTTTGTTCTGTCCGTGGTACATGGTTGCACTTTTTATGAAGGAACAATAATCAGGTCTGAAGTTGTTGCAACAGTTCAACAAGAATTATAATAAATAATAAATTAACAGGGTCATTATCATTTCCATATTAACGTTGCATATTCTTTATAAAACCATCTAACAAACCGTACAAAGTAACATATGTTTAATAGCTTAACATAGAATCAGTTATTTATGTTCATGCTTCCCCAAATCGGTCTCAATACCTATTAAATGTAACATTGAAACGCGGATGGCATTGCATCCGGAAATCGATTTCAATTCCCAATGGAAAAATGGCAGTATTACCGGCAGGGCTTGAATCAAACATTTTCGCTTTTCATGCTCATGGCCTGACGTTAAGCTACATACTGTGAATAAATATCCTAAGGCGATTTAAACTTCTTTCAACTTAATAATGAACTCCAAGATCATTAATCTCCTAAGAACCTCAGCTAGTCCGTATAATCCAACCTTAAACGTGATTTTCAGCGCCACAAGTACTTTTAATACACAAGAGCACTTTGCTTAAGATCAGTCATCATGCAGCTCCACAAGCTTGATAGTAGAATTAAGTTTATAGAAACCTATACAGAGAATATAATGCCGACACTGGTAGGCGAGGTCGTTAAGACTTGGACATGTGAACAAATCAGGGCCGCTCCTTGACTGAAGTTTTCACTTTCTCTATATGTGTATAGAGAAGATATTTTTGTTTTGTTTTTTATTTCATTTATATAGCCCCCTTTAACATCTAAGATCATATCAGGGGCTTCAAATTAGAAACAACTCGTCTGTAGGTTTACGTTGGGTTTAAAACATTTTATTTCCTCAAACACGCACACATTCACTCTCACATACATACTTCCATACTCTGTGGGGGATAGGAAATACTTCTGGTTAAAGAAAAATTCCCCGCCCCAGCTGGGAATCGAACCCGGGACCTACGGGTGAGAAGTAGAGAAGGCATTGTAATGAACCCAAAAATTCTATACCGAGATTTCACCGGAAATACTTGTTTTGGGACCTCCTGAATAAAAAAAAAACATTTTTAGAAAAATGTCCGTGAGTATGTGTCTGTGTGTCTTTGGGCAGCATAGCTCAAAAACGAAAAGTCCGTTAAAAACCAAACTTGATATTTAGGTTTGGTATCTTCCAAGAATGCGACACGAAGATTTACAAGAAAATCGCCCCACTCCTAACTACCCTTTACATGGAACTTTTTTCGAAAATTTTGATTTTCTAAAAAATGACTCCAACGATTAATATCGTATATTAAAGATATTTATCTGACAAATAAAGTGTATATCTTGAATTTTCTGGGAATAGCCCCTGAAGACTACTTTATTCTGGATGAATTTTGCGTAACTACTAAACCGTAAGAGATGGACAAAAACTTAACACACACAAAAAATGTAGAGCACGTTAAAACACAATTTATGTTATATACATTTTTTTCGCGGAGTTGATCATTTTTGAGATATTCCTTGTTTTTGGTTTCAGCTTTCAAAAACTTATACTTTTTTCATACAGGAATTTGCCAACTCGTGTCCATACAAACAAACGAACTTCAGTCACATAGCAACCAGATTTTGGCTGTCACTTAAATTTATGGTACTCCCTTATTTCGCTTCTACTTACAATAATGCAGGAAATAAGACTATTTCTGCAAATTTTTCTCGATTAGCATGAAATAAATAAAAGAATAACCCTATTAACAATACTTTGTTACAGAGATATAGAGAAAGTCATGTGAATGGAACACATCAGATTTTTTTCCAGGATTTCCTCAATATTCAAAGGTGGCAAATCCCGACCTAGAACGTTTAATTCCCAAATTTCATTTCACAATCATTTCAGTTATTAGGCCTGTAGGGACAGGATAGCCGTAACGATTACTGACTGAATCCTATGTGAGGCAAAAATTCTAACAAAAATAAAAGCTGTATCGGAAATCTGAGATATCAACAAGAAAACCAAGGAAGAACAAATGGGTATTATTGGTGCTATTTCCACTAATATTTCTTGTCATACTTCTCTCATGAAGTTTCTATAGTCTGTTACGGTATTCACAAGATTGTTTCAAATAGAGCCTGTAATTTTTACTTTATCTATACGTACTATGTACATAGTGTATAGAGAAGGTATAGCACTCCACCAAAAATTTCTACACCCAGATTTCAGTGGAAATATATTCTTTAGGGTCGCCTGTATCCAAATAAAGCACTTTCAGAAAAATGTCCGTGTGTGTCCGTGTGTCCGTGTGTCTGTGAACACGATAACTCAAAAACGAAAAGTCAGTAAAGTACCAAATTTGGTATTTAAGTTTAGTATCTTCCAGGGATGCGGCACGAAGATTTTGAAAATATTCCCTCACCCCAAACTACCCTTTACATGGAACTTTTTTCGAATATTTTGATTTTTATCAAAAATGGCTCTAACGATATTGATTAAAATATCGTATATTAAAGATATTTACCTGACAAATAAAATTAATATCTTCAATGTTCTGGGAACAGCCTCTGAAGCTTACTTTATTCTGGATGAAATTTACAGAATTTTGCATAATTGCTAAACCGTAAGAGATAAATAAAAACTCACTACACCAAAAAATGTAGAGCACGTTAAAATACAAAATTTATGTTATACATATACATTTTTTTCGCCAGTTGATCGTTTTTTAGATATTCCTCTCTTTTTTTTTTAGCTTTAAAAAACATACATTTCTCATACATAAATTTGTGAGCTCCTGTCCACACAAACAAAGGAACTTCAGTCACATAGCAACCAGTATTTGACTATTACTTTAACCTATGATACTCTTATTTTTTCGCTTCTACTTGTAAGAAAGCACGTAATAAGACTATTTCTGTTAATTTGTTCTGGATTAGCATGAAGTAAATAGAAGTATAAGCTTTCTAACAATAATTTGTTGCAGAGATATAGAGAAAGTCATGTGAATGGAACACATCAGATTTTTACTTTCTCTATACGTACTATGTATATAGTGTATAGAGAAGGTATTGCACTCCACCCAAAAATTCAATACTGATCTTTCACCGGAAATATACTTTTTAGGTTCCCGTATATCCAAAAAAAGTATTTTCAGAAAAAGGTCCGTGTGTGTGTGTGTCCGTGTGTCCGTGAGTCTATGAACACGATAACTCAAGAACGAAAAGTCGGTAAACTACCGTACTTGGTATTTAAGTTTAGTACCTTCCAGGGATGCGACACGAAGATTTTCAAAATAATCCACCCACCCCAAACTGCCCTTTACATGGAACTTTTTTTCGAAAATTTTGATTTTCTCAAAAATGGCTGTAACGATTTTGATTAAAATACGGTATATGAAAGATAATTACCTGACAAATAATATGTATATGTTGAATTTTCTGGGAATGTCCTCTGAAGACTACTTTATTCTGGATGAATTTTATGGAATTTTGCTTAACTGCTAAACAGTAAGAGATGGACAAAAACTTACCATACAGGAAATGTAGAGCACATTAAAACACACAATTTATGTTATATATATATATCTTTTTTTTGTGGAGTTGATCGTTTTTAAGATATTCCTTGTTATTGATTTCAGCTTTGAAAAACATACTTTTCTTATACAGGAATTTGTCAACTCCTGTCTATACAAACAAAGAAACTTCAGTCACATAGCAACCAGCTTTTGACTATCACTTTAACCAATAGTACTCCCTTATTTCGCTTCTACTGAAGCAAGTGATAAGACTAATTCTGCTAATTTTTTTCTCGATTAGTATGAAGTAAATAGAAGTATAACCTTTTTAAGAATACTTTGTTGCAGGAATATAGAGAAAGTCATGTGAATGGAACGCATCAGATTTTAACATTTTCGTTTCCCCACTCAGTTGCTCAGAAAATCAAATGCTACTAAATCATGCGATGAGAGACAAATGGGGTTTCTTATTTAGCACTTTAACTCTTAGAATTAAACTTTCAACGAAGAGAATTCTTTTGTACTATTGGCTATCACGTTTATGGTGAAATAAACAATGCGCTTTGGCATTTAAGCGCCCATTTTTGCTTTCTCTGCCACGTACTTAATCAGTATAGGAGATGTTATGTATGCAATATAAGAGATGTTGTACTCTACCTAAACATTCGTAATCGAGATTCGAGGGTCAAGAGATATGTGTGTGCGTGTCAACTGTGTAACCCAAGTACAAAACGTTTCAGTATATTCCAAAGTTGCGGCAAAATATTCAAAAAATGTCCTCTTTCCTCAAACTTCCTTTACATGAAAAATCTTTAGTTAGTTTTATTTTATAAAAAGAGGTTTCAAGAAAGAGGTTCATCGAAATTACACATATTTAAGATTTACATGGAAAATTCACGGTATATCTTGAATGGGAACTCTGAAATATTCCTTATAATTTTGCATAGCTGGTAAACAGTAACCAATAGACAACAGTGTAGATCTCTTTAAAATATACAGTTTATTTCAATTAACCTTTTTTGTGTCATTATCATTTTGGAGATAACCGCTATTATTAGTTTGAATTTGTCAATACTTTTATAACTTTTGGAAGTACTATCGCTATTCAGTTGTTTCTAAGGATATCATAGAAAGAATATGACAATTCTGCATCTTCATTGTATGAAATATTGACTGAAAATATTTCTACAAAACTTTTTTCTCAATTTGCATGAATTAGATTAAAATAAAAATTTCGAAATATAGTTTATAGAATTTCACTAAAGTAAATGATAATATATAGGAATATTTCCAATGGACTGCTATAAAGAAGAACAACATAATAGTTTTACGGGGAAATACATTTTCATATCAATCAGTAGGTTCAAGTGTGTCCATCAAAAAAGTATATCGTCATAGATGCTGAAAGGAATCCTATGGAACAGCAATATTTATAGGCAAAGAGAAGAATTCTACTAACGGTTGGAGAAAGTATATTAACAAATGGATCTGAAAGGTGGGTATAATAGAAAGACAAATAGTACGGTGGAGATGGATGGAATCCACAGAGGAGCGACAGTATTGAGATTTAAAAAAAAATGACGAATGTGGAAATAAGACAGATGATGGAAATGCAGGAGTCAGTTTTAGAAAGGATTGAATGTAGGATGTTACAATGGTATGGCCATTCAACCGAATGGATAAGAATAGATGATCTAGGTCATTAATGGAATGGTCACTAAGTGGAAGGAGGAACAGCGGACGTCCTCGGGCTTTATGGAAATCCAAAGTTAACCAGCTGATGAGAGAGAAAGAGAGATAAATATACAATACGGTGATTTGCACGACAAGAAAAGGATGTAAAATTGAAATTTAGGGTAACCACTGATTAGTTAAGAAGTTCTCAAAAGTAAAAGTAAAGCCGTCAAGGAACGCGCTCATGAATGCCAAAATATAGTTCGAAGAAAAATAAACCTAAGTCACTACCAATTGTTGTCAACAATAACAGAAGAGTGCAGTTCGTGTCGTTAATACCACGGAGTAAAACAAGATGAGGAGAGAGTTTGGAGAAGTTACGCACTAGTTGAGCGAGTGGTGCTCAAGCCATGACTATAAAAGCAATATGGCTTCACACCTCAGAGATCGACAAAAAATAGCATTTTTGGCGTAGTTGGGTGGAGTCAACGATTTTTCTCTAGGAAAAAGATATTACTACTAATCTTCTTGGACGTAAACGAATGTCCCAGAAATGTAAATACATTGACGCATGCGTATTTTACACATAATATTGGAAGTGCATCCAAAGTGCTATTAAACATGTGGTGAAGATTAGGCTGCAGCCCTCGATTTTGGAAAAGCTATCTTCTGACCTCTTTGATCAAGTCTCTACTGATTGGATGTGATGTCATTGATGATGACTTCCTTCTTATAATTGAAGCTAATAATCTGTCAGAATTCAATGTACCTGAAAATACTACCATGGACATATTCCACAACTGAATCTTTTTTTTTTTTTTTTCAGAAACCCTATAGCTCAAGTATTTTTGGTTTTTATATTTTACAAAAATGAATTAAACACGGAACTTGCGTGCAAAATTAGGCAGTAAGCACAATAGAATAAGAAATCTGCAGAAATGATTTGTTTTTTTGCGACTTGAGGGATTTATGCACGAAATAATTTCATAAATATCACCAGAGAGGATATTAGACTTCAAACAATGAAAGCCTAAATTTTATAAAAGAACATGCTTGTTAACTGAAAGTATAGATAAAGCTTACTTAAATATCAGAAAGTTCTTTCAAAGTGAAAAATTTCAAGCATTTTTAATATTTGTAACAAAACTCGGGAGTGGTTTGTGCTAGAGTATTTATCGATGGCACTGTAACATCTAATTTGTTTTAATAAGTTGAAGATTTCAGCTGTGAAGTATATATTTCAGAGAAGCATATTCATTAGAATAAAAACCAAACGAAAGGAAAAAGATGATGAAGTTAAAGGAGTTCAAGTTTTATCTACCACAGGATGGACACATTGGTGAATCTTATAAGGAACTTTTAGATTAGCCAACAAAGTAGATGATGTGGGGATGGACAAAACCCTTTTTTCTGGTGTAAACTTTCTGTGTCTTCTCCATTTTGAATAAAAAATATAACATTATGGTGAAAAACATCTAAATATTATGTGAGGCTTATGTGCACATTAAGGAAAGAGCATTTCTTCTAAAATGTTAAAATATTCCAACTGTATATTATTGGTATAATCAATTACTTTAAATATTACAATAACAAAAATAATATGAGTAGAATGATTTATAAATATGTATGCTACAGAATCCTCTTAGATCATTTTTTTTACAAAACACCCAAAAATCATTTTTAAAATAATATTACAGCATATTTAAGTCCAAGAATATGTGAAAGGATTGGTAATCACATTATAAAACCACATTTATTTTGAATCATTTTAACCTTATAATTTTGTTATTTTGCTCTCCTATAAAATTGCACATTTTATAACTTATGAGGTTTCTGGAGAAAAAAAAAATATTGTTGGGGACAGAACCACAAATTTCAGTTAAACTAGAAACGTTAACTACAAGAGAAAGTAATGTGAAAATTCCTAAAATAGTAATAAGCGATTACAGAGAAGCATTGGAGATTTATCTTCTATATTTAGCAACAGTGATAGACAAACTCTTGACTTTTAGGATTAATTTTCATACGCTAAACACCACAGTTATAAATGTTATGCGTAATAAATGTCGCCTGCTATCCAAGTAGTTTATCACATAGTTTTTAGTTTTAGTTTTACATCGTGCATCTTCAATCCACACCGCATTAGGAAGAAATGCCTCAAGAAGCACTAATACAACTTCTCTCTCCAAATTTCTCGCGCCTATTGCACAATTTCGACTTGCACTTGTTATTTCAGGAATTGAATTGTTATTACTTTCTCTACATGTACTATGTACATAGTCTATAGAGAAGGTATTGTATTGCACCCGAAAATTCAATACCAAGATTTCATCGGAAATATAGTTTTAGGGTCCCCTGTTTCCAGAAAAAAGCATTTGTAGAAAAAGGTCCGTGGAGTGTGTGTGTGTGTGTGTGTGTCTTGAACGCTATAACTAAAAAACGGAAAGTCGATAAAATACCAAACTTGGTATTTAAGTTTAGTATCTTCCAGGGATGCCACACAAAGATTTTGAAAAAAAAAACAACCCTTTACATGGAAAAATTGCGAACATTTTGATTTTCTCAAAAAGGGCTCTAACGATTTTGATTAAAAACCCGTATATTAAAGATAGCTATATGACAAATTGAATGTATATTTTGAATTTTCTGAGAATAATAGCCTCAGAATACTTCTTTATTCTGAATGAATTTTGCTGAATTTTGGATAGATACCTGATAAACCGTAAAAGATAGTTTAAAACTTACTACACAAAAAAGGTAGATCACGTTAAAGCGCATCCTTTTTTGAGATATTCCTTGTTATTTGTTTCAGATTCAAAATACTTAATATTTTTCTCACACGGTAAGTTGCCCCGCATAGCGACGGATTTTAACTACATGGCAATCAGCTTTTAAAGGATTTCACTATCATTTTAGCATAGTGTTTTTCCTTCTACTTACAAGGAAGCAAGTAATTAAGATAATTTCTGCTAATGTTTATCCTGATTATCATAAAGTAGACAGAAAAAATATGTTTTAATAATAATTTGTTACAGCGATGTAGAGAAAGTAATATGAATGGAACAGGTCGGATTTCTTTACTGCAAATGGTAGGGGACTCCAAAATAAATATTTCCGGTGAAATTTTTACATGAAATTTTTGGGTGGAATACAATAAATGACAAACAATGTAAATTGCATAGACACCGGTATAAGATCAATAGCTTAACACACCCTCTTCGCCTGCCTCTCCTAGCTTCGCGGATACACAAGTACTATTGAAAATAAGAAAGCAAAGTCTACTAGCAAAACTGCAATGGAAGTTTATAACAGAGATTCTATAAGTTACCTAAATATAAACAAATAACAACCTTACCACTGTCCAATGGAACAGGACATGAACACAACGCTGAAAGGACACGTTACGAGAGAAATATTGTTTCCTGAAATTCAACAGGAACATGGTTGTACTCAGTATTAATCTGGTCAAAGGAATATTTCGAGCGATAAAAATCAATGTCTTAGATGATTATTCATGCTTCTGTAGATTCTCTCAGTTTTTAGTTTCTTGTGTTTAGAAGATATACGCTAGATAATCACCTCACCGTTTTTATCAATGAACTGGTAAATCCTCTGTTTCACATATTTAAAAACAATGTCGTTATTCTGACATTCTAACACTTATTCATCACATATTTAATACATTTTCATTATTGTATTCAATCTGTTTTTTAATAGTTTGTAGTTCTCAAACTAGAACTGGATTAAGCGCTGCACAATATGATTTCTTTTCTTTTTTTAGAAACTCTATAGTAATAATAATAAACAACTTCTTTTCAATTGAGAGACTTGCCATTATTCAAGGTCCAGCTCTCACTAGAGTGCATTGCAACGGATCATATGCAAGTTTTAACCAGTTGCTCAAGTAAGCCTGAGTGACATGGGTGTTAGCATATTCCAGACTGCTTTCGCGAAATAACTGTTTTACTATGGCTATACGTTCCATGATTACAGCTTCACATGATAAGTCTGCTATTAAGATTTAAACAAAGCGACTTTTACTAGTTCTCTACTAATGGTTGCATATTTAATTGTCACCATATCCTTCATATTCTAAACATGGATTTATATTCCATATTCTGCAGCTGTATAATTTTAAAATTCCAACCTGTTAGTTTATGTGTGCGGATTTACTGCAAGCAAAGTCAGTTCATCAGCAAAATTTAATATTCTAGATATGTATTCCACGAACTTTCATTATTATTATTATTATTATTATTATTAATTTATTTATTTATTTAGTTATTTTACTATTCAACTGGAAAATATAGTTAAATACTGAATGATTAAAATGTGAATAATAAAGTGTAAATTAGTGATGCACGGACTTAATAAACATCTTCTTATTCTATTATTAAAATCCAATGACGAAACATTTATTTTACGCATAAGGTTTAATATGTTTTAACCAAAACCAATAAGGTCATTTCCTATAAATCGATATGTTTGAAAAATGTTACATGTAAAGGTTAGTTTATCGTAGGGATCTTTTTTTTTTTACGTTCTCTACATATACTATGTACATAGTGTATAGAGAAGGTATTGTAATGCACCCAAAAATGTCGATATCGAGATTTCATCGGAAATACATGTTTTGGGTATCCTTGAATCCAAAAAAAAGCATTTTTGAAAAAAAAAAAGTCCGTGTGTGTGAGCCTGTGGACAGCATAGCTCAAAAACGAAAAGACCGTTAAATACCAAACTTGGTATTTAAGTTTGGCATCCTCCAAGGATACGACAAGAAGATGTTCAAGAAAATCCCCCCAATCCAAACTACCCTTTACATGGAAAAATTTTCGAAAATTTTTATTTGCTCAAAACTGGCGTAAGGACTTTGATTTAAACGTCGTATATTTAAAATATTTACATCACAAATAAAATGTAAATTTTGAATTTTCTGGGAACAGCCTCTGAAGACTACTTTATTCTGGATGAATTTTACGGAATATTGCATAGCTTCTAAACCGTAACAGATGGACAAAAACTTACCATACAAAAATGTAGAGGACGTTAAAGCACACAATTTATATTATATACTTTTTTTTCGTGGAGTTGATCGTTTTTGAGATATTCCTTCTTTTTAGTTTCAGCTTTGAAAAACCTACTTTTCTCACACAGGAATTTCAATTCCTGTCCATACATACGAACAAAGGAACTTCAGTCACATTTGACTATCACTTTAACCCTTATTTCGCTTCTACTTTCAAGAAGGCAAGTAATAAGAATATTTCTGCTAATTTTTTCTCGATTAGCATGAAGTGAATAGAAGCATAACTTTTTAAAATAATTTGTTGCAGAGATGTAGAGAAAGTTATGTGAATGGAACACATCAGATTTTATTATATCCTTTTGTCGCATTCATTAATTTATATACCACGTTGCTATTTCGTTTTAAGCTATGCTATTCAAACACACAAAATTGATTTTAAAAATGGGTTTTATGGGTTCAGGGTACCTCATAAGACATATTTCCGTTAAAATTTCGAAATTAAACTTTTGAGTGGAGGGCAATACTTCCTCTACTTAGTATATATATTGTGGAGAAAGTTAACAAAATTAAATGCGCTTTCCTGTTTTCATTTTCAAAATATCCGAAACAGGGTTTGAAATAACAATAACATGCCCATGTCATTTACCACTCCTCCCCAGATTTTAAATATTTGTGTGCGCTTGCTATTGATTTTCAAGAATAATAAGTTCGTACGCCGTGCGTCCTTTTAATGTTTGTTGTCAAACCCGCCTCATTGGCTTTTATATTTTCCCTCTCTCTGAAACGTGTTATCCAAATCTGCCTTTTTTGTTTGGATAATGGACGATTCATAATTTCTTCACCTTTTTCTCACTGTGATAATCCTGGCATGATACTTAGGCTATATATCAACAGTTTACCCTACTCAAACTTTTCGAAGTGTTTTTAAAAAAAATTGTATTGAAAATTAGTCACTCCAAATACAGTCTGATAAATGTCACCACAGGGTGGAGTAAGCTACGAATGAAAAATCTGATGTGTTTCATTCACATGGCTTTCTCTACATCTGGGTAACAAATTATTGCTAAAAAGCTTATTATTCTTTCCACTTCATGGTAATCGAAATAAGCAATAGTAGAAACGGTCTTATTACTTATTTTCTTATAATTAGAACAGAAATAAGGAAATGCATTAAGCTAAACCGAGTCACGTGTTTTAAAATGTGGTTGCTATGGGATTGAAATCCGTTTCTTTGCGTGGCCAGGAGTTGACAAATTTTTGTATGAGAAAAGTTTATTTTAAAACTAAAATCAATAAAAAGGAATATCTCGAAAACGATCAAATCCACGAAAAAATGTATTTAACATAAATTGTGTGTTTCAACGAGCTCTACATTTTCTATTTAATAAGTTTGTGTCTATCCCTTACGGTTTACAAGGTATGCAAAATTCCACAAAATTTGTTCAGAATAAAGATGTCTTCAGAGGCTATTCCCAGAAAATTCAAGACATACATTTTATTTATGATGTAAGTATCCTTAATATACGACAATTTAATCAAAATCGTTAGAGCCATTTTTAAGAAAATCAAAATTTTCGAAAATGTTTCCATCTAAAGGGGGGATTTTCTTGAACATATTCGTGTCGTATCCTTCGAAAATGCTGAACTTAAATAACAAGTTTGGTATATTTAATGGACTTTTCCCTTTTTGAAAAGACGCCCACACAGGAACCTTTTTCTAAAAATGTTTTTTTTAGATTCAGGGGGTTCCAATTCATGTATTTCCGGCTAAATCTAGGTACAATACAATTACTAGATATTTTGGGTGCAATACAATGCCTTTTCTAGACACTATGTACATAGTAGGTGTAGAGAAATTAAAAACTGGTTGTAACCCTAGCTACATGCTACCTACAGTGCTGCTATCTACAGTGATTAATACCTCTAATCAAGTGTGAAAGCAGATTTCAAACACCAACGATGCTAATGAAAGATTGGTGAAAACTAAAAGACATAATTGCATTGTTTTAATAAATAAATTAATTAATTAGTTGGAATGCATTTTTGACCAAATATGTAGAGAATGTTCCCCAAAATGATGAAGGGACAGATAAACAACTTTCACTTTATTTATTTTTTAATTTCTTTACTTCAAGTGGCTTTAACTGCAAGGTTATATTGCGACTTCTCATTAGGTCTACAAAGTTAGAATACATTAACAGTATAGGTATTGTAAACAACTGTATACAAAGTATGCTTAAGCGCAAAAACAATGCTACAGAGGTAAAAGGACAGTTATTTTTATGCATTGTTGTGTAGCAATGATGTGTGTTAATAACATTTAAACAAAATAATAACTTCATTAAACCTTGGGCTTAGTTTATATTCTCACTCATTGGTGTGATGGTGATTTGTTGCTGATTTCAGTTCATGTATTGTTTTGTTACGCTTTCTCCAGCGTTAACAGACCTCGGAGCAACACGCATATACATTTTAATATATTGTGTAACTTCAATTCTTTTTTGGATAGTGTTTAACGCCCGCTTTTACTATAATGACACTGCAGGCGAAACTTCGACTCGTTAACCCAAGGTCTTACTCGCATTTATCTAATTCAAAGCTAAACTCATGAGGCATTAATTTATTTATTTTCGCCACTTACCTTCCTAGGTGAGTAACTGAGCATTTCTATTTCTAAAACGTGCAGACCAAGGACAAGGATCGTTGGGAAAAACTTGAAACACGACATACAAAAATATCTCGATTTCTTGAATGTATTGGTAAGAATAACTTGCATAAATTATATTACAAAATTCGTTAGATTTTCTTCTTTAGCTAAACAACCAGTAAGTTCAAAAGTGGTTCAGTCAAAAGTTCATATTTAGACTTTAACTTCCTTTTAGAAAAAAGGCCAAAATCAATAATAATAATAATAATAATAATAATAAATATAATAATAACTCTGAAAATACTTCAGAATAGCAAATACCAAACAATAAATAGCAAAACGGGAGACCTTTTTAAGTTGCCTCAATTTAATCCTATTCCCAGAGTCAACAATCCGTCGAATAATCTCTCAATAAGCCAGCGTTACTCTGCCTGCAAATTTCTAAAATATTCTATACTGACTATTACAGATTTGCCATTTAGCTGGTTTAAATACGTTACATTTTAATTTTTTGTGGACTTTGAAAACCATTCTTTAAACCAGGAATTAAAAATAAATGCACACAATATTTTTAACTGCAGAAAACTGTAGACTCCTCCATTAACATTTAATGACTAGAACGTTATCACCATATTTAAATGGAATACGTCACCCTAAACACGAGGTGCCTGGAAATTCCTCGCGTACCATCCTCCTGAAGAAGAATAGTTTCAATATTGGCCTAAGACTATTCACTAAAGACTAAGGGGGCTGTCATTTGGCCGACTACCGAGCGACAGACGGCTGACAAACGAACACCTGATCTCTCCGGCTATCACCGGAGAAAGACTGCTGTTTTAACTCGAGCAGTTGGCGGACCGAGGGCAGCGCGGTGTGTTAGACGTGTACCTATTTTTGCTAAAACTTAACCACATTCTAATGGGAATGTCAAATTTGCAAGATGATGGGCTACTTTTTTTTAGTCAAAAAGAGGGTATTATAATGCCCAGCGCGGGGCGAGGAGATGAGCCGACAGGCAAGCGTGCTGACAGTGAGGTAACGTTCGCACACCAAACTACTTGGTCAGGCAGGCAGAGAAAACAGCTGATTGATTCTGGAGGTCATAACTGCAACTACCATTATAATCTCTATACAATGTTTTCTTTTTTTTTCTTTCTTTTTTTAATTCCGGAGTCTGGTCGGGACTCCGGCACTGTATTCCTTTTTTTATTCCTCTTTTTCTTTTTCTCTAAATTTCCTTTGTTTACCGTTTGCTGTTTTATGACAAATGCACATACATAAACGCACAAACACCCACGCCTTAGCGAGTGCGGCCATGAGGACCGTCACTTTTCAGCACACCAAAGGAAACGATTGAGGCGTACAACATCTTGCAGCTCATAAACACAACGCGTCTCACCAAATGTATTTGTTAAATCGTAAACAGATTCCGACACGGAAATATGACATAAAAAAGGGGGGAATTTATCATCTTGCTAAAAACACCCTCCGTTAAAGCATACGGTGTTTAATCGAAAATATTTCAACTTAATTGAAAACATATTTGCTGGATTGGAAAGAGTCTGACACTATCATGCATAGCTCTTCTTAAAATGGAGATGTTGCTTTGGGCATGCAATCGACCAATGTCTTTCTGGGCACCAACTGTTTTAAGAGTGTAGTGAGAGAATACTGCGGTACTGGAGGGATCACAACTCACTTTATTTGCTTTATTTCTCCAGTATCTGGTTGCATTCTTCACATATATTATACAAATAAAATAACAAATACGCAGTGTTGCTATCCTGATACCTTGTTTCCCAAATCAGGACGTACCAATTTTATAAAAAATATACCTACTATCAATCACTAAATTAAAATTAATCTTAAGGTCTTTCGGGTTTGTTGCCAAGTTTATATACAAATCTGAAGCGATGGAAAACCCCGAAAATGGAAAATGAGCACCAATAATATTCGTGTAAGATCGGCTCCTAGCCTAGAAGATAGACGGAGTCTAGGCGGACAGCAGCCCGGAAGACGTGTGAACAGGAAATGTAAAATTGCTCCTGAAATACCTTGCCACCTGTAAATACGTAAACTTGTTGCTGAATATTATGCGACACGTAAAGACGCGACAACGTTTTAAAGTGTTCAAAATCTTGTAAAAATCACGAGTGTGAGAATAATGATTTGTCTATCAGCATTTACAGGGGAAACGTATAGGAAAATATTTATATAAGGAACCTGGCTCAAAGTTCTGTGTTTTAAATTAACGACTTATTCCGAGATAAAAATGAGATAATTTTATTTGGTCGGGAGTTAACTAAGGTAAAGTCCTTAATTAGGTCAAAAGGAAGTCGGATGCGGAAAAGTATTTTAACTTATGCGGTAAACTTGGATAAAGAAGGGATGTCCGGAAACAAGGGGTTTTCATTGTGTTCCCAAACACAAAATCTGAGACCCAAGCACCTACCCAAACTCCTGAAAAGTTAGTTGACAGAATTTCTTTACCTCCGCAACATTCCTTCACCGGATTCCAACTACTCATATTCTACGCCTATGTACCTAAAAATCCCGCATCAAGATAAGTGAGAAACTACCTAAATTCCAAATAAATAGCGTTATTCTAAAACTGTAAAAAATAAAAGAAAAAATCTGATGTGTTCCATTCATATGGCTTTCTCTACATCACTGCAACAAATTATTCTATTTACTTCATCTAATCGAGAAAAAATTAACAGAAATAGTGTTATTACTTGCTTTCTTGTTAGTAGAAGCGAAATAAGGGAGCACCATAGGTTGAAGTGATAGTTAAAAGCTGGTTGCTATGTGACTGAAGTTCCTTTGTTTGTATGGACACGAGTTCACAAAGTCCTGTATGAGAAAAGTATAAATTTTTATAGCTGAAACCAAAAACAAGGAATATCTCAAAAACAATCAACTCCACGAAAAAAATGTATACAACATAAATTGTGTGTTTTAAAGTGCTCTACATTTGTTGTGTGGTAAGTTTTTGTCCATCTCTTATGATTTAGCAGTTATGCAAAATTCCGTAAAATTGACCCAAAATAAAGTAGTCTTCAGAGGCTATTCCCAGGAAATTCAAAATATACATTTTATTTGTCAGGTAAATATCTTTAATATACGATATTTTAATCAAAATCGTTAGAGCCATTTTTTTTAGAAAATCAAAATTTTCGAATAAAAGTTCCATGTTAGTTTGGTGTGGGGTTTTTTTTCTCAAAAGCTTCGTGTCACATCCCTGGAAGATACTAAACTTAAATACCAAGTTTGGTATTTTATCGACTTTTCGTTTTTGAGTTATCGTGTTCACAGGCACACGGACACACTGACACACGGACACACACGGACCTTTTTCTAAAAATGCTTTTTTGGATACATGGGACCCTAAAATATATATTTCCGGTGAAATCTCGGTATCGAATATTTTGGTGGAGTGCAATACCTTCTCTATACACTATGTACATAGTACGTTTAGAGAAAGTAAAAAAAAAAAGGATAATGCAAGATAAAAAGTCCATAAAACGATATTTACTCCTACGTTGCTTTACGATAGTGAAACTAGGGCATTGACAAAGGAGTTTGAATGTAAAATACAGGCTCCAGAAATCAACTTTCTCACGATAACCAAAGGCTGCATAGAACTGAATAAAATACGTAATGGAAATATAAGAGCAGACTTAAACTTATATTCAGTAAATAATAAAATCAAAGAATATCAAGAAAATGGAAGCAATCTCTGGAAAGAATGGATCCAATTACATCACATAAAAATGCAAAGAGTATGGGAAAACAAATGAGAAGATAGAAGATACAAGTGAGAGGACTGAAAAGGCATCTTGCCATCTATGAAAAGTAGGAAGAGAGAAATAATAAGAAAAAATATTTGTGAATTATTTTATTTATATTTAGTAAGTGTGTGAATTAAAGAAATGTAAGTACGGAGGATAAATTCATAAAATTAAAATTCATTAAATCGCAGTTATACAAAAGACATCCAGAATGAAGAGGACTTCAGAGACGATTCCCAGAAAATTCAATAATACATTTCAGTTTTCATGAAGATTTCTTAGTCATAAAGCATTTTAATAAGAATCCTTACAGCCATTATAGAGAAAATAAAAATGTTTGAAAAGTATTACGCGTAAAGGCTAGTTTGAGAAAGATGGTTCACTTAAACATCTTCGTGATACACCCTTGAAAGATATTCTTAATTAATATTCCGTTTTTTGTTTTTTTGTTTTTTTTTGTTTGTTGTTTTTTTTTACAGACACCTACAGACACAAAGTTTTTCTAAAGATGAAATTTGGGTTTCAGGGTCTCTGGTGAAATGCTCAATGATACATTTCAGAAGGTAAAAATCTGGAGTGTTACATTTACATTATTTTGAGTTATGCAAATGACACAAAAACACACAAGAGGGCCATTTTCTAAAACTATTCCTTTGGGTCCAGGGAATTTGAAAGCGAACATTTCCGGTAAGATTTCGGAATCAAACTTTTGGGAGGAATGCACTTTGTTCCTATACTTACTATAGGTAAGCAGTAGAGAAAGTAATAAAAAAGGTATTTGTCCTCACTTTAAAGATATGTAAAAGCTAAATTAACATACAGAAAATAAATTTGTATGTGCTAAAAGAACCAATAATATTGCATTCTACATGTTGTGTTTTGCATATATATGGTTTCTCTGCCACGTACAATGTAAATAGTAGGTATAGACGGTATTGTATTCCACCCAAAAATTCGAATACGAGATATTACCGCCAAAGTTTTAGGAACCTCTTAATAATAAAATCACTTTTAAGAAAAGGTCCACGTGTGTATGTCTTTGAGTAGCATAACTCAAAAATGAAAATTCCATTAAATAGCAAACTTAATAATTTAGTAAACTATCTTTTAAAGATGTGACAAGAAGATTTTCAGGAAAATCCCCACTCCAAACTATCCTTTACATAGAATTTTTATGAAATGTTGCTTAACGATTTTTATTAAAATGCTAAGTATATATTAAAATATTTGCATTACAAACTGAATTGATACATTTAATTTTCTGGAAGTCTCTTCATTCTGCATGATTTTAGTTTAATGGTAACTAAGAGATTGCCAAAATCTTAATTCATAAGGATGTACATACCGTTATATTACACAATTCATATTAATCTTTGTGGAGTTAATCGTTTCCGAGATATTTCTTGTTATTGGTTTTCCTATAACTTAAACTCATCTCATAAGGACGTCTCACTTGTTTTTCTTTTGCTTTTACTCCTGACTTTAAGAACCAATTAAGCTCATCATATCTTTACAATTGGTAGAGATATAGACACACAAGCTTATTTTACTATATATTCACTTAGCAACTAGGTTTTAAAAAATCTGATGTGTCCCATTATTTCTCAACATCTTTGCAATAAATTACTGTTATTCTTTAAAATTTCACGCTAATTGAGAAAAAATTAGCAGAAATAGTCTTATTACTTGCTTCCTTGTAAGTAGAAGGGAAATAAGGGAGTAACATAGGCTAAAGCGATAGTCAAATCTTTTAAAAGTTTGTTGCAATGTGATTGAAGTTCCTTTGTCTGCATAGCATCTCAAACATTTCAACTCCACAAAATTAATTATATAACACGCTCTACATTTTTATTAAGTAAGTTTTTGTCCATCTTTTACGGTTTACCAGTTATGCAACATTCCGCAAAAGTCATTCAGAATAAAGGTGTCTTCAGAAGCTATTCCCAGAAAATTCAAGATATACATTTTATTTGTTATGTAAATGTCTTTAGTATACAATATTTTAATCAAAATCCTTACAGCCATTTTTGAGAAAATCAAAATTTTCGAAAATTTTTACATGTAAGGGGTAGTTGCGGGTGAGGGGATTTCCTTGAAAATCTTCGTGTCGCATCTTTGGAGGATACTAAACTTAAATACTAAGTTTGGTACTTAATGAGCTTTTCGTTTTTGAAATATAATGGCCCCCGCACACACACAAACACACACACACACTCAAACTGATAGACACACACGAATATTTTTTATTTATTTATTTATTTTTTATTCAGGTGGTCTCAAAGCATCTATTTCCGGTGAAATCTCGGTATCTAATTTTTGGATGCAATATGTTCTTTATACACTATGTACATAATACGTGTAGAGAAAGTAAAATTTTGCTATTGCTTTATTGTAATGAGCTCCCTTATTTCTCTTCTACTTACTAACACCTAAGTAAAAAGAGTTCTGCTAATTGTTATCTTTATTAGAATGAAATAGATAGAAGAATAAGCTTTTATTGTAGAATAAATAGTGTAATGTGAATGGAGAACATAACATTTAATTAGTTGCATACTTTTTAGAAAGTCACACATAATATACATTCTTCTATCGAGTAATGTTATTCTATTATGTAGGTGATCACAGCTCAGTGGTCAGGACACGGGGGCAGGAAAATCGTGACCAAATCCCGGCTATATCACTGAATTTTTCAGCTAGTTCTAACAACACAACACAACACAACACAAAAATCACCCTTAATAATAACATCAACAACATAATATAACATCATTACCCAATAGCTGTTTTTGGCCTCTTAGCTCAGTCGGTAGTACACCTGCCTGCTTTGGAAGGTGTCCCCTGTTCGATTCTCGGCAGGGGGTTGGGATTTTGTTCTGTCGCAGATTTTTCCCTATTCTCTCTGAGTCTGGAAGTATGGGTGTCAATATGTGTGCGCGAGAGATCTAATGATTAAAATTAAAAGAGATATAAGAAACTCAATAATATCACTTAATAACACGAACTAACACAATTTACGATGGACAATTTGACTTAAGAGAAATGCCGACAGGACCATACAGCTAAAGGTGGGGTGGGTATAAATACAACAATAAAGAATAAACTCCGTGGACTCCGAGATCATTTGAGCAACATTTCTCCAATTTCATTGACCGTCCGATATGACCAATCAGGTTAATGGACGTTAAGTTTTAAACAAACAAACAATAAGCAGTTGCTGGTATAAACTGTGTTAGTATTACCAAGATACTAAGTCCTTATGACAGTAAATCGGTTAGCATTACCCGGATACTAAATTATTATGACAGTAAATCGGTTAGCATTACCCGGATACTAAGTCCTTATGACAGTAAATCGGTTAGCATTACCCGGATACTAAGTCCTTATGACAGTAAATCGGTTAGCATTACCCGGATACTAAGTACTTATGATAGTAAATCGGTTAGCATTACCCAGATACTAAGTACTTATGATAGTAAATCGGTTAGCATTACCCAGATACTAAGTCCTTATGACAGTAAATTGGTTAGCATTACCCAGATACTAAATACTTATGATAGTAAATCGGTTAGCATTACCCAGATACTAAGTGCTTATGATAGTAAATCGGTTAGCATTACCCGGATACTAAGTACTTATGATAGTAAATCGGTTAGCATTACCCAGATACTAAGTACTTATGATAGTAAATCGGTTAGCATTACCCAGATACTAAATACTTATGATAGTAAATCGGTTAGCATTACCCAGATACTAAGTACTTATGATAGTAAATCGGTTAGCATTACCCAGATACTAAGTACTTATGATAGTAAATCGGTTAGCATTACCCAGATACTAAGTACTTATGATAGTAAATCGGTTAGCATTACCCAGATACTAAGTACTTATGATAGTAAATCGGTTAGCATTACCCAGATACTAAGTACTTATGATAGTAAATCGGTTAGCATTACCCAGATACTAAGTACTTATGATAGTAAATCGGTTAGCATTACCCAGATACTAAGTACTTATGATAGTAAATTGGTTAGCATTACCCAGATACTAAATACTTATGATAGTAAATCGCCACGATATTATCTCTGAAGTGAGACATACCGGTTGGTAAACTAAATAAAAATCCGAATCATTTGGATAATTTAATGTTCCACCGGCATTTTGTCTATTTTCTCAGTGGTTAGAGCAACTACGCGGAGAGCGGGAAAACCGTGTTCAAATCGGCTATGAAATTGAATTATTCAGCTGGTTATAACATTAAAACAAACCGCACACTATATCAGCAATCTAATATAATATAGTTGGATATTCTAAACAATAAACAACACATAATACCTCAACAATTAGGGAATAAAAACGTATCTATTCTAAATTTTTGTGTTGAACATTCACGTGGATCTGATCACTGGATCAAAACGTACAAGAGAATTTAAAGTTCAAGGATCGTCCTGTTTGGCATTTGCTAATAGAAGACTTGTGAAGAGTTTAAACTACTGCTTAGTTGGAGCTTTACATATATCTATCTCCCAGGGTTCGCTGGTGCTCCGGTGCGGGCTCCGCAGAGCGAGGAGCGTTTGTTGTTCTGATAACTACTCTCTGTTGAATCTTCTTGATGTTGTGACCTGTTGGAGCGCGTATTGGGTAACTTTGCATAGCTGAAGAGTTCGGTGAGTTAAAGCCCTGCATGGCTTTTAAGTTTTCCCCCTCCACACACACACATTAACTTCGATACGGCAAAATTTGTACAGTTTAAGATTTTGGCAAGCCATTTCTCGGATCACAAGTAATGAAGATTTGTAAGAGCTTTTATGATTCCATGTTTTGTTAATGTTGTGTTCAATGTTACATGCAAGTAACCATAAAATACTCAAACTCGAGAAAACACAACATTAACGGTTACTTACTTGCATGTTCAATATTACTTGCAAGCAACCGTAAAACACTCAAGCTCGAGAAAACACAACATTAACGGTTACTTGCATGTTCAATATTACTTGCAAGTAACCATAAAACACTCAAGCTCGAAAACACACAACATTAAGAAAACATGGTATTGAACTTAACGATTCGTGCAGGTAATGTTTAGTGCTGAGAGATTCGTTGTGTTTACGTGTTGTCAAGGTCTAATAAGGCCAAGTGTCGGCAAGGTGAAAATAGAAGTATGGTGAACCCGTGCTTGTGACTTGAGTTTAATTTTCAGCTTACGGCAGTATTTATTTTAATATGGTTTCACTTGCAAATTTGTTTTCGTGCTTAGTTGCATTAACGGTGTTACTTAAATCGCTAAGATTGCAAGTGAAAAATTAGTTTTAGTATATAGTAAAATGATAAAGTAATCGAAAGAAAAGTGTAGATTTTTGGATCTTCAGAGATGCACTGTCATAATATATATACATCGGAGTAGCTTTGGTACAACGCGTAATAAAGTTTCATTAGGAAATATCAGCCGCACTAAAGTTAAATCAATTTACAGAATTTCCTTGAGATTTATATTTTGCTTAATTCCTGAAACTTTGTTGGGGAATTCCGAGTTTCTTAGAAACGCTTATATCCATGTTTAAGTGGTCAGTGATTATTATTATTATTATTATTATTGGCGGTGGTGGTGGTGGTAAAAATTATTATTAACTATCCCGAGCCGCAGTAGTGCAGAATTCGTTTTCCAGTGGGAAATGGGGATTTTTCCTCGAACGATATTCTCAGGTGCCAGTGTTGTGTTCTCTTACCCCCATCCCATAAAAAACTAAACATTTAAAAGAAAACTTGGAGCCAAATAAAACACAAAAACTGACATCGAATCGCATGATAAATACAATCGGTGTATATGAACCGGCAAACCAGCGTAGTATTATCCTGCTTAATCGATGAAGTTGAACTGTGATCCCTTCTATGATTCTGTCCAGTTTCCAATCAACCTTTACACTGGGCTGTTTACATTTGTCTACATTATTATTATTATTATTATTATTATTATTATTATTATTATTATAATCTGATTAGACATAAAAATAAGCCACTGCCTATTGTGTATGAGAGTACCGCTATTATACCTAGTATTTTGCTAAAACTTTTATCACGTTATATGTAAATGATGCACATAGCAATGCTAAGAATAGTAGGTAGCTTTAATGCACGATTTTAGCATATGTATTCGCAAACATGTGTAGTATACTGAGTGTAAGGTATTCACCGGTGGTCACTAATTCTTACATTTCGGCACTTTGTTATCAACTAGTATCAGCGAGTTCAACTATAATTGAATATATAATCGTTTGTACATGTTACAATATAAGTTACAAAACATTTCATAACATTCATTTGATATTAAAGATATTAACAAACAGTGAAGCAAAGGTACATGTAACACCTGCTTTAAGAGGGGATGCTGGCACTTTAAATAGCTTGTACCCATCCATTGCTTTTTGAAACAGTCATATACAGTAAATTCATCACGATTTGTCGACAAATACCCCCATTTTTTTTCACAATGCGCATGAGCAGAGGAAATCTATCTGAACTAGCGCAATCCAGAACAACGATATTTTTACTTCTAACACATTCGTTACTCAGCATTAAGCCTAAGATTTAGGTGAGCTGCTAAATTTCTTTCTCATCTTTTTTTATGTAGAGTCTTCAGATTTATTCGGACTTTACCGCCAGTCGTTTGACCGCGCATGACATCAATACTAGGTAGCGAGTATATCACGCATTGCCTCTTGCAGAGGACTACCGAACGATGAGTAGAAGAGGTGGATGTCAACAGTTTCAAGGTGAAATGGACTTGTATCCTATCTTTCTAACATTTATATTTGGAACATTCGCTTGTGTCTCGCAAACCCGCAATCGCAACATTTATGCTGATAGGTAACTCAAATAATTGAGCAGCTATGTTAACGTATAGACTTTAGTGATTTCCCCATTACAGTAGGCGCGTGTTTATATTGGCTAGACCACTCGCTTCACACCCATTCGTTAGACGTTCCCAAGCGACCACATGTGAGATTTTGGTGGACGGGTTTCCTCCGGGTTTTCCGGTTTCCCTCGCCATCACATTCTACCGGTGCTCCATCTTCATTTCATGTATCACATTGTCTGCGGTGCCACAAGTAGTAAAAGCGGGCGTTAAACACTATTAAAAATTATTCTTTACAGTAGTAAATGAAAACAGACCTACACAGAATAAATTAAAACACTAACACTAAAGATCGCACAAAATGTTCTAGTGAAAAACATTTCTGCTCTGTCCAATACATCACCCTGTTTACGAAGTCAGCAATGCATGCAGTCCAAGGTTCAATTCCGCACCTCCCCTTTGAGACGAGGGGCTCGCTGAACTAATAATGACGTCATGCATTTAAGTCCACTGGCGCTAGAGACAGAATAAATGTGGAGATCATACACACACACACACACACACACACACACACACACCAACCTAAACCTAGCCTTTGATAAATCTCAAAACCTGAGGACTCTGTCGTTTTAGTGTGGCCTGACAGCTTCCGTTTTCTGTATATTTGTTTCTTCTTTATGCTTTTGAGTTAAATATTTATAGGCAATTGCATTTTTCATTTTAATCTCGCGGTATTTTAGCTCAAATGTTGCCGACTCTTCAGTATAAACTGTATATCCGCAAAGCGCTAATTAATGGCCAAGCCGTGAACTAATTTGCAATATACGCACGGGAACTCCGTTAATCGCTGCCACTTTACCATTTACTAGCAATTAGGTCTGCTGCAGTACATAAAGAAGTAAATAATTTACTCATAATGGCTAGACCACAATTCCAACTTGGATAAAAGCGCAACATATACATGTACTGTATTAGAGAATTACGATTTTTAGTAAAATCAAATCTTTTATTATATTTTATTTACTGTTTATACAATTAAGGTTACCCCGATTACCAACACTATTTTGGGCTTGGCGAAAATGTGTAGTGTATTTATGTAGAACATCTCTGTTTTATTCTTAATGAGGAAATTGGGTGAATGCATTAAAAACGCAGAAAATGTATTAGTTATTATTAGATTGTAATTTTGTTGTGCCCTTTCTAAGCATGAAATGGGTGATCTATCACTTTCACTACAATGGAAGTACTTACTTAATAGGCAAAGAAAGTATTTTATTCCACCCAATAATTCGATATCGAAATTTCATCGGCATAGGTTTTGAGGTTGCATGAATCAATGAAAAATAAATTAAAAAGCGTACTGCGTGTGTGTGTGTGTGTGTGTGTGTGTGAGAGAGAGAGAGAGAGAGAGAGAGAGAGTGAAAAGCCTCTTAACACAAAACTTGATGATGAAGTTCATCATATTTCAACGAGGAGACATGAATATTTAAAATAAATAGATAAAACCACTTCAAACTATGCTTCACAAGGAACATTATTCGAAATTTTTGATTTACTCAAAAATAGCTCTAACGATTTTGATTAAAATATCATATGTTTAAGATATTTTGTGGCAAATTAATTGTATATCTTGACTTTTCTGGGTATAAACTCTGAAGTCCTCTTCATTAGATGACTTTTGCATAACTGATAAACAATGAGGGAGACAAAATCATAGTACCCCAAAAATGGAGATTGCATTAAAGCATATAATTTATATCAGATACATTTTTGTATGTTGATGTAACTGCAGTCAATTCGCATTCTTTTCAGTCAGCAGATGAGGTAAGAGAGGTTTATTTAGCACATGACATCTCTTTCCCCCTCCTTCAAGTCCTAGCCAAAAAGAACACCAATGGGCTGCTTTTCGAAGATATTCCTCGTTATTCGTATACATTTTCCAATACTTAACTTTTTTCAAACGGGAAGTGGTATTCGTTTTCTTTTGTTTCACTCCTGACCATCCAAACAGAACCACATTTCAATTTTATCGCATAGCGACCGACTTTTTAAAGATTTTACTGTCGAATTAGCCAAGTGTATTTCTTTTATATCCTTTCTACGTACAACGAACAAAGTAATAAAACCATTTCTGCTTAGTTTTATCTTGATTACATTAAATAGATAGAATAACCTTTTTGAAGAATAGTTCCTTACAGAATAGATAGAGAAGACCATGTGAATGGAACAGATAATATATTTTAGTATATTGTAAATCACAAAATATTTGTGTGTTAGCAAATAATTACATGGAAATAAATTATAATTTCGGAACCAGAAAGTAATTAACCAGAGCAAACACCAGCATGAATATGCATAACAACATGTTTAATATGTAAGCTGCTTGTTCATACGGTTGACATGATACGATAAAATAAATATACGTTAGCACTTTCTTTAACAAGTGTGGGGCCGCACCGTGGCCGAGCGATTAGGCTATTCGCCTCTCATCTAGACAGCCCGAGTTGGATCCAAAGCGGCGGCATGTGAGATTTGTGGTGGACAAGCGGCACATGGGCGGGTTTTCTCCGAGTTCTCCGGTTTCCCTCGCCATCGCATTCGACAGGTGCTCCATCTTCATTCCACGTAACATCAGTGCCATCGCCTGCGGTGCCACAGGTAGTAAAAGCGCGCGTTATACACTACCAAAATTTATGGGTACAGATGGATGCAGTAGCACCTGTATATACAGCACACATGAGTCAGTTATTAAGATAAAATATTACATATACCGTCACGATAAGACCATTCTCAACATTTTGTGTTTAATAATCTGGTTTTTATTTCGACTTTTTACTTTCTCTACACGTACCATGTACATAATGTATAGAGAAGGTATTACATTTCTCCCAAAAATTCGATATGAGATTTCACCGGAAATGTACGTTTTGGAGTCCCCTGTGTCAAAAAAATCGGAAAAAGGTCCGGTGTGTGTCCGTGTTTTTGTGAGCACGATAACTCAAAAACGAAAAGTCGGTAAAATACCAAACTTTATATTTAAGTTAGTATCTTCCAGGAATGCGACACGAAGATTTTGAAAAAAAAATCCTCCCACACCAAACCATCCTTTACATCGAAAAATTTCAAAAATGTTGATTTTCTCAAAAATGTTTAACGATTTTGATTAAAATACCTTATATTAAATATATTTATATTGCAAATAAAAAGTATATCTCGAATTTTCTGGCAATAGCCTCTAAACAACACTTTATTTTGGATGAATTTTGCTCAATTTTGCATAACTAGTAAACCGTAAGAGGTAGACAAAAACTTACTACATAAAATGTATATCTCGTTAAAACACACAATTTATGTAATCTAGTTTTTTCGTGGAATTGACAATTTCTGAGATATTTCTTAATATTTGTTTCAGATTTAAAATACTTACTTTTCTGACTCTGAAATTTGTGATCCATGCAAAGAAACGGATTTCAACCATATGGTGACCAGCTTTTAAAAGATTTGGTTATCCTTTTAACCTAGCGTATTCCCTTAATTGCTTTCTACTTAAAAGGAAGCAAATAATTAAGACAACTTCTGATAATGTTTATTCGATGATCATAAAGTAGATAGAAGAATAAGCTGTTTAACAATAATTTGTTACAGCGGTATAGAGAAAGTCTGTGAATGGAACACATCAGATTTTCAGAAAACTTCCATGAACATTCTATTGAAACAGACTACTGCTGTTGGTCGGGTTAACCCAATTCTGTTTCGGCGGTGGCCTGCTGATTCCCACGGTCGCCGGTTCAATCTTGTCTAGACAGTTGGTTTTTAAGTGTGCTTAAAAGCGACAGCAAGATGGCGTGAAATATTCAGAGACGGAAGATTTCGAAAGATCTAATCCCTGACGACGAAGATGTTGATGAATAGCGAAAACCCCATGTCAATAGATTTACTGGTATATAAAAATAACTCCTGCGGGACGAAATTCCGTTACACCAGCGGCACTTATAAGATCCTGGGAATTGATAGTGACGTTAATAAACATAGTCCACTGGTAAACTTTATTCGATTGCTTTTGTCTATACCGCTTTAATGTCTTCACATAGCGGATGTTACATAAGAGATAAACTTTCATTTTATATCATCTGCTAGTGTGCTGTTTTACCGTTTTAATTATATGATATATTTAATATTGTTTGAAATAGTCAAAACATCTTAAGGGGGTCCAGATAAATACGGCATATCATCTCATGGATATACTATACTTTTAAAAGTTTTCAGTTTGTGGAAACACATTAAAATAAAGCACATATTGTTTACTTCTTGCAATTTGCAGACTATTAAAATAGGTTAAACTATTCAAGTCTCAATAAGGTGAAATACATAAAAAACATAAAAACCGTGGTGAGCAATTGAACCTCGGTCTTTCGTATAGTATTGGTACGCACAAACGATTGCTTCCGCAAAGTGGAAAGCAAATGCATAAACTTTAAATAACAGTTTCGGTGGATGTTATCATAGTTATATTTCGATTTAATTAGAATAAACATTTATTGTGTTATATTTAAATGAATTTCTCTATACATTCTTCAACAAACTATTCTTATATTCGTATTCTTCTCCATGTTTATCGAGGTTTAGATTTTAACGACCAGAGGAAAAAATAACTACTTCCTATTTGAAGAATTTGGTAATTCAAACCAGTAACGAGAAATATCACGAAAAATGTTAAATCCCTCCGCAACCCAAATGAAAATTGACAAGTGTGTGCTTTAACGAGATTCACATTTTTGTGTAGTCGGACATTTTGCATACTTACTGTTTATCAGTTATACAAAAGCCATTCAGAATAAAGAGAACTTTAGAAGACATTATAACAAAATTCAGGGTTTATATTTCACTTGTCATTAAATATATTAAATATTTAGAATTTTAAGAAAAAACTTAGATATTTTTGAGAATATGTCATTTTCCGAAGAATATTAAGGATTAGATCAGAGTGAGGGGATTTTTCGATGCAATAATTCATTTACTTAAAATATAAGAAAGCAATAGTGATATAAAAGTGAAACAATGGAACGTATTCATATCCTCCCCACGATCTTCAGCACAGTCACACGTATATCTGTTTGATGGCATTATTTCTTTCAGTCAGCAAACTAATTGTTCAGTTTAAAAATATCAGCTAAAGCTCAGTTTAGAAGCGCTCGGCTGTGTAATTGACAAATTAAGAACAATTGTTTTAGAGCGTGTATAGAGAAGATATTGTACTCCAACCAAAAATTCGATCTCGAGATTTCACGCATATATATGTTTTGTGGCCTGTCTGTCTGTGGTTAGCATGGCTCAGAAGCGAAAAAGCCATAAATACCAAACTTGGTATTTATGTTAAGTATCCTCCAGGACGTGACACGAAGATTTTCAAAGAAAATTCCCCTCCCCTAACACAAAGTACCCTTTACATGGAAAACGTATTGAAAATGTTGATGTTCTTAAAATTGGTTCTAACGATTTGTACTAAATTACTGAATATTAAATATATTTGCATCGGAAATAAAATGTACCCTTGATTTTCTGGGAATAGCCTCTTAAGACCTCTTCATTCGGGATGACTTTTGCATAACTGGTAAATCGTAAGAGATAGTAAAAAACTTACTGCACAAATACATAGATCTACTTAAAACACTCAATTTATGTCATATACGTAACAACTCCATGTTAAATTTTTCTCATAAGAAAATTTGTCAACTCCTGGCCATGCAGAGAATCGGATTTCACTCCCGCAGCAACCTCCTTTTAAGAGATTTGACTATCGCTTTAATTTATTGTATTCCCTTATTTTCCTTCTACTTACAAGGAAGCAAAAATACCAATTATGCTATTGTTTGTCTCAATTAGCATGAAGTAGATAAGAGAATAAGCTTTTTAACAATAGTTATGTTAAGCGATGTAGTGAAAATTATGTTATGATTAGTTATGATTGCAATTTTATTAACTTGAAATGGAGCTCGCCCAATTGAAGGTCCTTATATCTTAACAGAGCAAATATTAACAATCCTCATTTTTTATTGTATTTTAAATGCTTTAATTATTAAAATTTTAGAAATGTCGTTTATTAACAATAAATTTAAGTTATGAACTTATGTGTTTCAGGCGGACACACAAAGAGATAACAGTAGATGCTCTGCAATATCGTTCAGGATTAAAGAGATGCATTTCTTTCATAAAAACATTATCATGCCACTAAAGGCGCTACCTAGCCCACAGTGTTCGGTCGGCCACATTTTTATGACGGTAAATCTCTCCGTTGAGATTACCCTGCTTGACGTAGCGAAAAACAGTGTCAGCAGCACCAGTTTTTTCATTTCTCCACCAGGTACAAACACTTCACATAATAGGTAGAGATATGTTCTGAGGTCCCCTGAATTAAACATCTGTTGTGTACCATTCACCTGACTTTCTATAACTGTTCCTTAAATAAACTATTCCTACATAACAATATATTCTTATCTACATCATGCTAATCGAGATCAACATTATCAGAATTGGCTAATTACTTGTTTCCTTGTAAGTAGAAGGGAACAAGGGAATAACTAGGTTAAAGCGGAAGTAAAATATTTTAAAAATTGTCAAACAATTGAAATTCGGCTCTCTTTGCAACACGACGAATAAAACAAGAGAGAGGTAAAGCTAAAGATGATTTGCCATTTGAGAAAAGTTTAAGAAGCTTTCAGTTGAAATCAATAACATCTAGGAAACGGTTAATTCTACAAAAATATGTATATCACATAAATTGTGTATTTTAACGAGATTTACATTTCTTGTAAATTGTAGTAAGTTTTTATCTATTTCTTAAGGTTTACAAAGTTATGCAAAATTGATCCAGAACTAAGAGATCTTCAGAGGATATTTCCAGAAAATTCAAGATATACATATTGTTTATCAAAAAATATATTAAACATACGGCATTGGAATCAAAATCGTTAGTTAGTTTTGAAGAAATCAAAATATTTCAAAAATAAACCATGTAAAGGGTAGTTGGGATTTTCTTGACAATCTTCGCGTCACATCCTTGGAAGTTACCGAACTTGAATACCAAGTTTGGTGTTTAACAAACCGTTGTTTTTTTAGTTATGCTGCAGACGCACACACACACACACACATGGACAATTTGTTTTATTTTTCTTCTCAGGGGATTCTCAATATATGTATTTCTGGTGAAGTCTCGGTATAAAATTTATGGATGTAATACAATACGTTCTCTAGCGCTATGTGCATATGTGCTAGAGAAAGTAAACATTTATATAAAGGTCGTATGTGTCTAATGTGTGTCTGTGAGAAGCATAGTTCAAAAACGAGAAATGTATTAAATAAATAAAAATGAATATTAAAGTCCAACCTTTTCAAATAATGCCACACAGGAAAATCCTCCTTTCCTTTATATGGACCATTTTTGGAATTTTTTGATTTTTTAAAAAAGTGTACTAACAATTTTTATTGAAATATCGTATGTTTAGGATATTTTATTTTAAATAGAGTATGTATCTTGAATTTTTTGGGAATAGCCTCTGAGGTTATCACTTCAAATCTTAAAATATACATTTCTCAAATGGAAAATCGTTAGATTTTTCTTTCTCATAGTGGTGGAAAAATAACCGAATATCAATGCATCACATAGCGAACAGCTCTTGAAAATTTGGACTACCGCTTTAGCCTAATGTTTTCCCTTACTCCCGCGTATCTACAAGGAAGTATGCAATAAAAATATTTCTGTAAATGATTATATCGTGAAGTAGACAGAAAAATAGTTGTTTGTAAGAATAGTTTGTTGCCGAATAGGCATAGAAAGTGATGTGAATGTAAGCTTCAGAAACTATTACTGCGGCAAGGTTTTGATCCAGAATCGTCGATACAACTATAAATTGTATAAACATTATAAAAGATGAGAGTCGTCAGGCTGCGTATACATAGACTTTATATAGTTGTATGCTCGGTGTAGTGTTGACTTCCGATGTAAACACCACGCGAAGCATATAATCTGAAAAGGAGAAATACAACATTCCGTTACGATCTAGCTCTAACACTCTAGCAAAGAGGCAAATAACGTCTGTACGTTTCCAGTTACATTTCTTTAGGCTGCCTTGTCCTTAGTTGTTTATCTGACTGTCCAACTATGCTCGCTGTCGAGTCAATATGTATCTGGTGTCACGCACAAACCGCTCATCTTTAACCTAACTAGCATCTGAAACACTAATTTTCATATTGCAAATTACAGGTTACCTTCAAGCTTTCCCTTCCACAGTGACGAACTGTGGTGAACAAACCATGCGCCTAGGGGAAGTTTCATTCCTTCCCTTCCTGTATGCAAAAGCTGAGAGAGGCGAGATGCTAGCTCGGGGCGAATAACACAATCACAGCAGCGTGAAATGTAAATTATTGCAGTTGATATGAAAGTAATTGTTGGCAGATATCCATAGTTATAGCGAATTCCCAGTGTTTGGTATCAAGCTATACATATCATTAATACATGCAGAGCGCGGACGGAGTGTTTTACTTGAAGGAATGTCATATGTTGATTACTGTCTCTAGCCCCGTATGTACAATGTGCATAGAAATAGAGAAGTACTGTATTCCACCCAAAAATCAATGTCGATATTTCACCGGAAATATATGTTTTGGGGTCCCCTGAGTCCGAAAAAGCATTTTTAGAAAAAGGTCCGTGTGTGTCTGTGGACAAGTAGCTCAAAAATGAAAAGTCCGTTAAATACCAAACAAGGTATTTAAGTTTAGTATCTTCCAAGAATGCGACACGAAGATTTTAAATAAAATTCCCTTACCACAAACTACCCTTAACATGAAAACATTTTCGAAAATTTTGATTTTTCGAAAAATGGCTCTAACGATTTTGATTAAAATCCCATATATGAAAGATATTTACATGACAAATTAAATGTATATCTTGAATTTCCTGAGCATTACCTATGAAGACCTCTTTATTCTGGATGAATTTTGTCGAAGTTTGCTTAAGTGGTAATCCGTAAGAGATAGACAAAACTTGCTACACAAAAAATGTAAATATCATCAAAACACACAATGTATATCCTTTACGGTTTTGTTGTGGAGGTAACCATTTCCGAGATATTCCTGATTATTGGTTTCAATTGTAAAGTACTCATACTTTTCTCAGACAGGTAGTGTCAGTTTTTTTCTTGTTCTACTCCTAGCCAAGCAAAGAAGCAATTTGCAATGACAATCGTATAACGACAGCTTTTAAAACATTTGACTGCCACTTTAGCATAGCACATTCCTTTAGTTTCCTTCTACTTATAAGAAACTAAGTAATAAGAATGTTTATCTCTATTAGCATGGCGTAGAAAGAAGAATAATCTTTTGTAAGAAGTTTGTTTGCAGCATGGCTAGAGAAAATCATATAAGTGTATGTAACACATCAGATTTTTTTTTATTGCGATCTAGCTTATCACACGATGAGTTAACAACCATGTATATGACGGATATTATTGTAGTCACTGAGTGTTTCTATAGCTCTTCTATTCCGCTTATTACACCATCTTCGTCCTCATAACCATCGTCACTAGTGATACCGTCGGCATCTCTGTCTTCTTCCAAGTTAACATTAATCTGCTAGTGTTTATTTGAATAAATCTTAAGCACGCCAAGTAAACTAGCGCTAGCGTACTTCACTCCTTCGTGGACAGAAATGTTATGACTTCTGCGCATAGATATTGGCGTAGCTTTTCCCACCATCAGCCCTTCGGTGAACAGTTGCCACTGCACAACTTAATGTACTGTTCTTGTCTCGTCTTTTGACCTCTGCCAGCGTGTGTGAAACTCCTGAAAGCATTGTTGGAAGACAATTTGCGAAACAAATTCTAATGCTTAGTGGTCTTTGCAATAAATTCATTAGCGTTCCCGAATTTTCAGATGAGTTTTCAACACGGAAGGAAAAAGCTTCCAGATGGTGTCAGACCTGGAGAACATGGAAGATCCTCCAAAGTAGTGAGGTTCTTACAAGGCAACCTTTTACCGTGCTGGTCGATATCACAAGCATTTTTGCGCCTAACAAAGTTGTTTAGTGCCCATTCTGGAATAAACTGATAGTGAACGATACCCCTCCCTCCAAAGGAAAACCGTACAACTGCCTCTGCTGTTATCCTTAGTGAAACATTTCCGAGAATATATTTACTTTTCCACTCAGAGGACCACCTCTAGGCACTGGATCGTGAAAATATCACCAAATTTCATCTGCGCCGATACTTCGTTCTATTCACATGACTTTCTCTATATCTTTGTAATAAATTGTTGTTAATAGGCTTATTTCTCTATCTACTTCATGCTAATCGAGATAAACATTAGCAGAAACGAACTTAATACTTAGTTACTTGTAAATAGAAGGGAAATAAGGGAGTATACTAGGCTAAACCTACAGTCACATGTTGTAAAATGTGGTTGCTATGGGATTGAAATCCGTTTCTTTGCGTGGCCAGAAATTGACAAGTTCTCGTTAAAACTGAAACCAATTATAATGAATATCTCGAAAACGGTTAAATCTACAAGAAGAACATATATGGCATAAAATATGTGTTTTAACAAGATCTAGATTTTTTTGTAAAGTAAGCTGTCTATCTCTTGCGGTTTACCAGTTATGAGAAAATTCAGTAAAATTCATCCAGATTGAACAAGTCTTCAGAAGCTATTCCCAGAAAATTCAAGATACACATTTTATTTGTAATGGAATCGGCTTTAATATGTGGTATTTTAATCAAAATCGTTAGTCACTTTTGAGAAAAACAACATTTTCAAACATTTTCCCATGAAAAGGGTAGTTGGAGATACTGACCTTAAATACCGAGTTTAGGTTCAGCGGACTTTTCTTTTTGAGCTATGCTGTCCACAGATACACACACAGATATTTGTCTAAAATTGCTCTTTTTTACTTTCTCAATACGAACTATGTACATATGTATAGAGAAAGTATTATAATGCACCCAAAAATTCGATACCGAGAATTCACTGTAAATACACGTTTTGGGTCCCCCTGAATCCAAAAAAAAAAAAAAAACATTTTTAGAAAAATGTCCGTATGTGTGTCTGTGGGCAGCATAGCTCAAAAACGAAAAAACCGTTAAATACCAAACTTGGTATTTAAGTTTGGTATCTTCCAAGAATGCGACACGAAGATTTTCAAGAAAATCCCCCCCATCCCAAACTCCCTTTACATGCAACTTTTTTCGAAATTTTGACTCTCTAAAAAATGGCTTTAATGATTTTGATTAAAATATCGTATATTAAATATATTTACCTGACAAATAAAATGTATATCTTGAATTTTCTGGGAATAGCCTCTGAAGACTACTTTATTCTGAATGAATTTTACGGAATTTTGTGTAACTGGTAAACCGTAAGAGATGGACAAAAACTTAGCACACAGAAAATGTAGAACACATTAAAGCACACAATTTATGTTATATACATTTTTTTCCAGTAGTTGATAGTTTGTGAGGTATTCCTTGTTTTTATTTCAGATTTGAAAAACTTGTACTTTTCTCATACAAGAATTGGTCAACTCCTGTCCACACAAACAAGGAACTTCAGTCACATAGCAACCAGCTTTTGACTACACTTTAACCTAAGGTATTCCCTTATTTCGCTTCTACTTGCAAGGAAGCAAGTAATAAGACTATTTGTGCTATTTTTTTTTCTCGATTAGCATGAAGTAAATAGAAGCATAAACTTTTTAACAAGAATTTGTTGCAGAGAGGTAGAGAAAGTGATTGTGAATGGAACATATCAGATTGTTTTGATTCAGTGAGTCTCTAAAACATATATTTCCGGTGAAATCTCGATATCGAATTTTTGGGTACAATACAATATATTCTCTATACTCTATGTACATAGTACGTGTAGAAAAATTATAAATATCATGTTGTATATTTGAATGAACACCTGGCTAATTTCCATTCAATCCACAATAGGACAGTAGCTATTCATTTGATCACAATTTGTAAACAAAGTTTCAACATTGGGGAATAATTGTTATAGGAGGTCAAAGTGATCCAATATCAATAGCAGGAGCAAGTCTTCTGTGATAGATTCTAAATCTGTTACACTCTTTCTGCCAAAATAGTCAAATTAATGAAATTCAATTTCAATTACAATTAAAATTATTTTAAATATCTGGTCCTCATTAGAAGTTAGTTACCTCAGCTCTTGAGCAATAGAGGACTAAACCTATCGTTATATTATCACCCATTTTTAAATTCTCAGTCATTTAAAATTTGTTCATTATTTAGTCTTTCGCTCAAAGTGCTACTCAGGATGTTAAAAACATTTAATTCATTTACATAAATGGAATACCAAATTAAAAGCATGATGTGTTCCATTCGCATGTACATTCTTGTGTGTAAAGCTTTTATTTATCTCTTACATTCTGCAGGTGACATTCGAATGAAGAGACCTTCAGAGGCTACTCCCAGAAAGTTCAAGATATACATTTTATATGGAATGAAAATATTTTTAAAAATATGGTATTATAAGCTAAGCATTTAGAACCATTTTTGAGAAAATAAATTTTTTCAAAAATGTACCCATATAAAAAGTAGTTTGGGGTGGGGATATCTCCAAAATCTTCGCGCGGCAGCCTTAAAAAATGTTGAACTTATACACCAATTTTAGTATTTAATGGACTTTTCGTTATTGAATACGCTATTTACACTCACAAACATACACGTATGCAAGCGCGGACCTTTTTTTCAGAAAGGTTTTGAATATAGGGGGCCTCAAAAGCTATTTCCGATCTAATCTCAACATAGAATTTTTGGGTGGAATGCATATAATGCCTTCTCTTCTTCCTTCTATGTACGTTGTATACACTTGCTAGAGAAAGTAAAAATAGATGAGTAATTGTTATCATATAACTGATTTGCTTATTACTACTTTTTCTACATAATACATGGTACGTAGGTAGAGAAGGATTGCACTCCACCTAAAAACTCGAGACGGATATTTCACCGGATATACACTTTTAGGATCCCCGTATTCCCCCCAAAAAAGTTTAGAAAAATATCCGTGTGTGTGTGTGTGTGTGTGTGTGTGTGTGTTGTGTGTGGTGTGTGCGTGTGGTTGTGAACAGCATAACTCAAATACAAAAAATCCCATAAATACTAACGTTTAGTATATACACGAAGATTTTCAAGAAAACTCCACCGATAATGACTCGCCTTTACATGGAGTATTGTTGGAAATATTTAATATTCTCGAAAACGGATTTTAACGATTTCATAACTTCTTTACGAGATATTCTGTTATTACTTGTTCGAATTGATCACTCTTTTTAAGTCCTCTCGATTTTCAGCTCTTACATAACTGGTATTGCTAATTGAATAACTTTGGAATTGATGGGAAATACTTAATGGTATTTTAAGGCCAGAATATAGGTAGTTTCAGTTGTTAAACATTTGACAATCGTTATTCTCTTTTTGTGAGTAACGAAATGTGTAGTATAGTTTTATCTTCAGATATTTATCTTGATTAAAAGAAGGAGATAAAGTTTCGTAAGAATTGTGCATACGTAAATAAGGTTAAGAAAAGTTACAGGCTAGAGAAAGTTATGCAAATGTAACTCATAAGATTATTATTCAGCATATACACTGCAGCTTATCTTTGACTTTTTCACAAATACTTTCTCTGTCGCCTACATAAAAGGTAGAGAAGGTATTACATTCCACCCAAAAATTCTAAATCAAGATTTCAACGGAAATATATTTTAGATCCACAGTTTCCAAAACAAAATTATATTTAGGTAAAGGTTCTATTTGTTGTTCCGGAAGCTGTTTTCTTTGTATTATTAATATAATATTTTTATAATAGAAGTTTGGCTCCTCTATTGACCAGGAACTATATATTTATATAACAATTTAATCATTTTGTTTTTAATTTATATAAACGCCTTATGACAATTTATTTATATCAATATGATTAAACTGGGAGGAAAACGCTGTTTTCCTTTTTATACAGCCATCCCCTCTCAAATAAATTAATCGATTATGTCTGTCAGCAATATAGCTCGAAAATGAAACGAAGATTTTTCAAGAAACTAAACTACCCTAACATAGAATTTTTTTCGAAAAATGTTATTTTCACAAAATGGTTATAACAATTTTATTAAAATACTGCATATTTAAGAAGTTCACATGACAAACAAAATGCACCTCTGCATATAAAGTCATCTTCATTCGAAAATAAAATTCTGCATAATGTTTAAACTATAAAAATAGTCAAAAACATAACACACAAAAATGTAATCCTTGTAAACTAAATAATGGATTTGAAACAACTTTATGGCATAAGCCATTTACAAAATAACTGTAAATATTGGTTTAATATTACTAATGCCTTTTCTTAAAGTGCTGTCTGTCTATATTCACTTGCTTATCTCAATGTCTTTAAAAGTACTCAGGATATACCGATAACCTTTAAAGCACTGGTCATCTATTTTATTTGCCATGCACCTAACACAAAATATGAAATGAAATTGTGCCTACTAAGGTCTAAATAGATCAAATTGACAGTGAAATAAGCTTTGGCAACAATATTTTCTAAAAGCATAAGGCTAAACGTAATGTGCTACGTTCGCATAACCTTTGCCAAGGCTGCAACAAACTATTCTAACAAAACCTTCTGTTATTTACTTCAGCTCATAAGATAAACATTAACAGAAATACTTTATTATAATATTATTTCCTTGTTCAAAGGAAACAGGGAAATACAATAATCTAAAGCGGTAGCCAACTCCTTTAAAAGCCGCTCGTTATGTAATGGTGTTGAAATTCCGTTCTCTTTGCTTGACCAGGATAAAAAACTGAATATCGACTTCTCATTTTATATAAGTAGAAGTACTGGAACATTTAAATCTATAACAAGCAATATCTTTGAAATAGTTAGCTCCAAAAGAAAAAGATACTTGAAACAATTAGTGTTTTGACGAAATCTATATTTTTGATGTAATAAGTTTTTGCCTCTTTCTTATTATTCAACAGTTATGCAAAAGTTACTCAGAATGAACAGGACTTTAGAGACTATTCCCGTGAAATTCAAGATATATATTTTATTTTTCACGTAAATACTTTTAATAAATTGTTTTTTTAATCAAAATTATTAGAACCACTTTTGAGAGAATCAACACTCTTCTAAACATTTTCCATGTAAAGGTTGATTTGGCGTGTTAGGATTTTCTTAACAAACTTCGTGTAGCTTCCTTGGCAACTGCTGAGCTTAAATATCAAGCTTTATGTTTAACCGACTTTTCGTTTTTAGCTATGCTGAACACACTCCACGCACATACACTCACCGCATTTTTTCCAAATGTCTTTTTTGGGTTCAGGGGAACCTAAAATTTGCATTTCCAGTCAAATATCGGTATCGAATTTTTGAGTGGAATCAAGTAGTTTAGTAACCTAGTACAATGTATGAGAAGTAGAGAAAGTAATACGCTATTATGGGTAAAGAAAGTTATGTAAATGCAGTACATTTGATTTTAAAAGTTATCTGGGTTAAGAGTTATATATTTGCATATTTATCCAAAGATATAAATTGGGATATATTCAGGCTTTTTAATTTATTAACTAATGGAGTGAGTTATAGAAGACCGTATTTCTTGTATGAGTTCAACTATTTCACCTAAGAAATCTTATTATGTATAAATGTAAAAAAAAAAAAACAACAAAAAAAAAACACTGTAAACAAAAAAATCTAATGTGTTCCATTCACATGACTTTCTCTACATCTCTGTAACAAATTAAAAAGCTTATGCTTCTATTTAATTTAAGCTAACAGAGAAAAAAATAGCAGAATTAGTTATATTACTTGCTTCCTTGTAAGTAGAAGAGAAATAAGGGAGTACGATAGGTTAAAGTGATAGTCAAAAGCTGGTTGCTATGTGACTGAAGTTCCTTTGTTTGTATGGACAGGGGTTGAAAAAGTCCTGTATGAGAAAAGTATAAGTTTTTAAAACTGAAACCAATAACAAGGAATATCTCAAAAACGATGAACTCTATGAAAAATGTATATGATATAAATTGTATGTTTTATCGTGATCTACATATTTTGTGTAGCAAGTTTTTGTCTATCTCATACGGTTCACCAGTTATGCAAAATTCTACAAAACTCATCCAAAATAAAGAGGTCTTTAGAAGCTAATCATAGAAAATTTAAGATATACATTTTATTTGGCATATGAATATCTTACATATAAGAGATTTTAATCAAAATCCTTAGAGCAAGTTTTGAGAAAATCAAAATTTTCGAAAAAAGTTCCATGTAACGGGTAGTTTGGAGGAGGGAATTTTCTTGAAAATCTTGGTGTCGCATCCTTATAAAGTACCAAACTTAAATACCAAGTTTGGTATTTAACGGTCGTTTTGTTTTTGAGCTATGCTGTCCACAGACACACACAGACCTTTTTTCAAAAATGCTCCTTTAGGATTCAGGGGGACCGAAAACATGTATTTCCGGTGAAATCTCGGTATCGAATTTTTGGGTGGAATACAATACCTTGTCTATTCACTGTGCACATAGTACGTGTAGAGAAAGTAATAACTTAATTCAACGATTTTAGCAAGGAAGCTTATTATGCATAAATCAAACAAAAAAAAAAACACTGTAAACCAAAATAACTGCAAGATTCGTGGTGATTATGCAGAGATTTCTGGCATCCGATTAAGAAGCACAAAGAAGTTTTGCGAGACACTTGTTTAACTCGTAAACAAAATCACAACACTTAAGAACGGAATGCCAAACTTACGGTAAAAGTTTAAAAGACACAGGTAGAGGATGAAAGTATTCTCTTCATGTACAAAGTTGAAAGTTCACCACTTGATCACGTACTCGCAGAACACAAACACGGTAAACCGGTAGCAAGATGCGATGATGCGAGTACTGGGCAGGTCGCGGCAGATCTGCGCGACATCGCTCCGGCAGCGCGGACAACGAGACGATCCTGCGCTCTGATGGTCCATTCGGATTTGCTTGCGTGAATGAACCAGACGCCGTAGGGTCTAATTACCCCCACGCGGAACATCACTTCCCTTCAACAGATACAAGTAAGTGCGTTGTCAGCCTTGTCATGGAAGCACTGGATCATTACCTTGCTTTAATAGCACTAACTTCTACTTAATTCCTCCTCTCGTGGAATTTATGATGCAGAAAAACCGCAGTTTACTATTTTATAGAAGTGCTAGCCGAAACTGAGCTCTGCTCGTACATTTCTCATCATTCAGATTCATTCCTCTCTCTCTCTCATGCATACTATGCTCTCTCTTTCTCTCTCAGACCCTACACCCAAAAAGGATGCCTTATTTGTGAAACGTGATTTAACAGTTTAATTGTTTTCTCGCAGAAACCGTGTGTAGGACAGGAGTTGGATAGGTAGAGTCAGACTGAAAAATTCAATTCCATAGCCGGGATTTGAATCACGGATTTCTCGGTCTCTAGCCGGTCGCTTTACATCACTAAGCTACTATGGCAACGTGCCGGCATAGCATTTAATTTCTCAATAGGCTCACATATTTCCCGGTAAACCACAAGGCCCTCTCAAATTATTTTGAGATGATAACCCCAATGGTGACAATGTCGTAAGTACTTTATGTCCTAGGCTTCATAGCATAAAGGTCAATTGTTATTAGTAAAACTGTTTTTTCACAAAGCTGTGTGTAGGACAGGAGTTGGATAGGCAGAGTCAGACTGAAAAACTTAATGCCATAGCTGGGACTTGAACCACGGATCTCCCGAGCTCTAGTCGGTTGCTCTACCACTGAGCTACCTTGGCAACATACCAGCATAGCATTGAATTTCTCTGCTGACTCGTATGTTTCCCCGTAAGCCACAAGGTGATCTCAAATTATTTGGAGATGACAACCCAATGTTGACTTACAATGTTGTAAGTACTTTAAGTCCCTAGATTCATGGTATAGCTAACTATTATGGTCAATTTGTATTGGTTTAATCGTTTTTTCACACAAGCCGTGTGTAGGACAGGAGTTGGATAGGTAGAGTTAAACTGAAAATGCTATGCTAGCATGTTGTTATGGTAGCTCAGTGGTAGAGCACCGGCAAAAACCCGGGAGATTCGTGGTTCAAATTTCGGCTGTGGCACTGAGTTTTTCAGTCTGCCTCTATCTATCCACAAATTAACAGCATTTAGGTAATGTTGTTTAAGACACTGCACATTTAGTGAAAATTCAAAAAAAAAAAAAAAAATCTGATACGTTCTTTCACATGACTTTTTATAGAGTTCCAAAACAAACGTTTCTTATAAAACATTATTCTTTTATCTGCTTCATATTAATCGAGATAAAATTAGCACAATTCGTCTTATTACTTGATTCTTTGTAAGCAGAAGGAAAATAAGGGAATACACTAGGATAAGCGCAGTCAATTCCTTTAAAAACCGGTTACAATGTGAATACATTCTATTCAGGAGTAAATAAAAAAAACGACGAAAGAAAGATGTCCTACCTTTTGAGAAAAAATTAAATATCTTAAAATTGAAACCAATAACAAGGAATATCTCGGAAACGGTCAACTAGACAACAAGAGTGTATATAACATAAATTGCGTGTTTTAGCGAAATTAACACTTTTTGGCAAGTTTTGTCTATTTCTTACCAGTTACGCAAATTTCAGCAAAATTCATTCAGAATGAGCAGGTCTTTAAAAGTTATTCCCAGGAAATTCAAGATATACATTTTTTTTGTGATGTATATATTATTAATATACGGTATTTTAATCAAAATCATTAGAGGAAAAACAAAATTATCAACAGTTTTTTCATATAAAGGGTAGTTGTAGAGGGGGAATATTCTTGAAAATCTTGGTGTCAGATCCTTGGAATATAACTTAAATACCAAGTTTTGTATTTTACAATCCTTTTTTTTTTTTTTTTTTTTTTTGGGCTATGCTGCCCACAGACACACACATACAGATCAATGTCTAAAAATGCTTCTTTACCGACTTGAGGGACCTCAACACATATATAGCGAAATCTTGAAATTGGATTTTTATCTACTATGTATGTTGTACATAATTTCTAGAGAAAGTAAAAATATGTTTTCCATTCACATAACTTTATGAGTATTATCTATTTGGCAGCAAACAGTTATTGCAAAAGCCATTTTTCTATCCACTTCATCTAATCAAATATTACTGAGAAATTAGCAGAAAATAAATTGTCTTTTTGCTTATTTCCTTGTAATTACAAGGAAAATAAGGGCACAACCTATGCTAAAGCGATACTTAAATGTTTTAAAAGCTGGAATTATAATATGTAATTGAAATTCTCCTCTCTGTGCATGACCAGGACAAAGGAAGTAAATAGCTACCTCCTTTGAAAAAAACTCTTTAAACATTGGAAATTTAAAACACATTAACAAGGTAATGGTAATTTAGGTAGAAATTACTATTAAATTTTTTCTTACTTAATTCAAATAAACAAGGATAATTATTTATCCTATACTCGATAGTAAAAGTCATCATAAACTATTCTCGGTATCAAATTTAATAAACCTTTATTAATTAATATTTTTTTTACTTTAATATTTTAATAAATATTGATTTTATTTCTTATATTTCCATTCCTTTTTTTTTTTTTTTTTTTTTACTTTTCACCTGGAATACAAGCTGAAAATATTGAAAATCTTCAACATTCGTCATCTCATATTGTGTAGTTGGCACAGAGGAGTTTCGGCACCAAATATGTCATCTACAATATTTCATGTTAAACAATTATGTTTTAGTCACAGCACGTTCTTTATCATAACTGTCAACCGTTCCATTACCAAATACTGCATTTATATTGCCTGTTAAATAATTATGTTTTAGTCACAGCATATTCTTTATTCAGAACTGTTAACCTCGTTTTACAATTATGCAATAAACAAAACAAAAAGAGTAAATATCAAAGCGCAAAACAAAGTAATATAAATCTGCGACAAGTGTAAACGTCGATTTAAATTATACAATGATGGATCAGTCAACTATTAGTTACAGATATGGATAAACATTACTGTTAATTAAACCAACTTGTGTGAAATCTCTAACAATATCTCTCATTTCATTTTATTTTTAAATGGTAGTGTTTTTAAGACATTATCCAGCAAACTATGTTCTACTGAATTGTTCTTGCTGCAACTGCTTTTGATCATAAAATGTTTCTTTACTCCTTGTTACACTCTACTTATCAGCTGATGAACTATGTAGTTTAACTTTAATTCGCTTTCAACATCCTTCAGAAAATGAATGCATATTTCGCCAAGTCTTGACCGAATGGTTCCCATCAGTTTGAGGTCCTCTCAATACTTATTGAAAATTCTGCTCAAATTACAGATGGAGAATTAGCTTTGTCCAGAAAGGTGGAGCGATGATAAGTACAGCGTAATGCGTTGGCAGTATTGTGAAGCAGCTGTTATGGCCCGAGCTTAACACGTGAGTGTCTATTGACTGGCATCTTGGAAAGATAAGGGGACTGAGGAGCGCTCATCATTGAAGCTCTGACAACACAAAGATAATTCTGGAAGCTTCTATTCATCGTCCAACAAAGCTTTCGGAAGTTCTTATAGTTGTATACATGCAAGGGTGCTGCAGTAGTTTTACTGATGCCAGTCTAGTCAAACTTGTGTACCATAATCCGCATTCTCTTTATGTATGTCTATCTCTTTCCAATAGCCCTCATAGCTTGAGACTAGTTTAATAAAATCTATTGCCACAACACTGCGTTGCTGCAAGGGGGGAGCTAAACTGAGTTGTTGAATTGTCGTTACAAAGCGCGAAAAATGACCTTGAGTGGACTGGCTATAATGAAAAATACTAAGTTATTGTTCTTGATGATACATAAAGTACTCATTACTCAGTGCGTTCTACAAGTGTGGCTGTACCTTATAAAGCTGATACCGAGCGATTAGAGAGGCCCTATGTTTGACACTCCAGTGGATGAGTGGCAGTGAAAACTCAACTAAAGCAAAATAGTGGAGTGAAATAAAAACTGAATAAGTTACATTACTGAACTGAAGTGGTAGTCAAAACGGAATAAAGTCGAAGTACGGATAAAGTTATAAAATGATGCATAACTTTCCTCCTATTAGCTGTTACAGTCTGCAATAGAAGGACCGGAGTACTAAAAGGACAAATAAGAAATGAATAAAATATTTATGTAGTTAGTGATACAATCTTACTGCACAAACTAGTATTCACACCTCAACATTTCAACTTTAAAGACTTTAAAGCCCTGTATTCCTCCTCGTTGTTCTGCAAAGACCATAAAATATACGACGTTTTAGCCGAGGAGGAGATATTTACTTATATTGCTGACTCACAATGATGCTTATATTCAATGCACTTGGAGCAAAACTATATGGCATGACAACTTGGAGAAAATCACCCACACAATGAAGAGAAAACAAGTATTTCACGAGCATGAAGCAGAAATAAAAGCAAGCAGAACTCTCGCCTTTCACGAGAAGAATGACGTGGATCTCATGGGTGGAGAAATCCATCACAATATAAAATAAACGGGAGTCAAGAATGAAGTAACAAGAAAGAGAAGTATTAAAAAAGAAAATTGTGTAACTGAAAGGTTTACCTAAGAGGAACATAAAAAATATTCGCGTAATAATACGAGTTCCATACTTCGATTTAGACAATGATGGAATGAAGGAATTCTGAATTAAATAAATTCTCGAAAACTGCATGCAATTTACTTTAGACACTAGACGGGTTCTTTAATCATCATCATCATCATCATCATCATCATCACCACCACCACCACCACCACCACCACCACTACCACCACCACCACCACCACCACCACCACCACCACCACCACCACCACCACCACCACCACCACTTCAAATTTGAGAATTATGTTCGTGCCGTCCTTTCTTTGGTCTTCTAACACTTTTTCTTTGAGATTTCGTAATCGGTTTACCCTCCCCGTATTTAGGACTTAAAAATGGATGTCTAGGGGTCACAAGCCTGTCGGGGAGCACACGACACGAATTCACAGAATGGAGAACCTGGAATGAGCATGAGGAAGTTTTTTTTAATAGTGTTTAACGCCCACTTTTACTACCATGGCACTGCATGCGATGACACTGATGATACATGGAATGAAGATGGAGCTCCGGTGGAATGAGATGGTGGGGGAAACCGGAGAACCCGAAGAAAATCCGCCCATGCATCCACTTTGTCGTGATGAATTGGATGATATGAAATGCAAGCAAAATGGATAATAGGAAAGATGATGATGGAGCAACTGGTGGACTGAGTGGTGGGGTAAACCAGAGGACCCAGAGAAAAACCCTCCAGACGCTGCTTCGCCCACGAAAATCTCACATGCGAGCATTTAAGATCGAACCCAGGCCGCCTAGGTGGAAGGCGAGCGTCTAACCAATTGGCCACGACGCCGCCTTTCTTTGAGATTATGATTTATATTTACTTTCTCTGCACGTACCATACACATAGTGTATGGAGAAGGTATTGCATTCCACCCAAAAATTCTTTGTTAGGCTTACATCGGACATATATGTTTTGAAGTCCCCTGAATCCAAAAAAACGCCTGTGTGTGTTTGTGAACACCATAATTTCAAAACGAACACGCACACCCACGCACATACATACCAAATTTGGTATTTAGCAGACTTCTCGTGTTTTATCTTCTCTTCCAGGAACTATGTGCAATACATAATAAGTAAAGAAGGTATTGTTTCCCACCCAAAAACCATGAGGTGATTTTGCTGGAAATATGTTTCCAAGTCCCCTGAGCCCAAAAAAGTATTTTTTAAGAAAAACGAAAAGTTGATATTTCAGTTCAGCATCTTTCAACGTTGCAACAGTAATATCTTTTACAAAATTTCCTCACTCCAACTACCCTATACATGGAAACATTTTCGAAAATTCGTTATTCTCAAAAATTGCTTAACGATTTTCATAAAATACTGTATATTCAAGAAATTTACGTGAAAAATAAAATGCATATCTTGGATTTTCTAGGAATAGCATTTGAATTCCTTTTCATTGGGAATAATTTCTATATAACTGCTCAACAGTAAGAGATGGACAAAAAGTGTCGTAAAAATGCAGATCTCGTTTAAATATACAATTTTTCATATACAGTTTGTTGTAGATTTAAATAATTTAGAGATATTCCCTGTTATTTTTTTCAATTTTAAACTTTTCTGAAACTGGATGTCCTCATCTCCTTTGCTCTACTCTTGGCCATGGTAAAATAACCAATTTCAATGCCAATCGCATAGCAACTCTTTCAAAAGATTTGACTCTCGCTTTAGCTCGTTTACCTTCTACTTAGAAGGAACCAAGTAATGAGGTATTTCTGCTAATGTTTATCTCAATTAAAATGAAATATTCTTTTATAAGGATAGTTTATTTGCAGAACAGGTAGAGGAAGCCATGTAAAAGGAATATATCAGATTTTTTAATTCGTATTTATTATGTTCCTGTTTTTTTAATGTGTGTATGTTTGCTTTTTTTTATACTCTTCCATTTTATCACCTGTATAATAAATATGCGTTTATTCTCTAATAGCTTCGTTTCTTATACTAACCCGTTTAATGTGCACTTGATAAGAGCCTTTAGTATAAGGTACTCCTGATATAACTTTCCCTTGAATAGATAAGTTGTTGGAATAGCTTTTTAGCAGATTTTTATGCAAAGCATATACATAATTTTGGAGTTGGTGGCATCAAGAAATTTGGATATGCTCATTAATTTGCTTTCTCTAGTACGTATTTACTTAAATAATAATAGATTCACATGAAATATATGTTTTGACGTACCTTAAGTCCGAAAAAAGTATTTTTAGAAAAAGGTCCATGTGTGCCTGTGTTTATGGTTTGTGAGGACAGTATAGCTCAAAAACGAAAAGATTGTTAAAAACCAAACTTGGTATTTGTGTTAAGTATCTTCCAAGGATACGACACAAAGATTTTAAAAAACAAAACAAAAAAAAAAAAAACAATTCCTCCACCACAAGCTACGCTTTACATGTCAACATTTTGAAAAATTTGTTTTTTTCAAAAATGGTTCAAACGATCTTGATTAAAATGCTGTACATTATTGACATTTACATTACAAATAAAATGTATTTTTTTAACTTTCTGGTAAGACCTCGGAAGATCTCTTTATTCTAGATGAGTTTTCCGCCATTTTACATAACTGTTACACCTAAGAGAGAGAGAGACAAGCACAAAGACACAAAAAAGTATTTCTTGTTAAAGCACACAATTTAGTTCATAAACATTTTTTCACCATTGAGATATTCCTTGTTATTGGTTTCAACTTTAAACCATCTAACTTATCTCAAACCGGACCATGCAAAGCAAACTGAACCTCAATTTTTTCACACAGCGACAAACTAATTTCACTATCGCTTTGGCTTCAAATATTCCCTTATTTCCCTGTTTACAAGGAAGCATGTAATAAGAGCAATTCTGGTATGTTTCTCTTGGTTAACATGCTGTAAATAAAGAATAATCTTTGGTGAGAATAGTTTGTACATGGAACAGCTAGAGAACGTTATGTTAATGGAGGCCACCAGAGTTTCCTTCTTAACATTTCATTTCAGTTGTGTGTATTTTGTTTTTAATATTTTGTTTAATAATCCAATAATCACTTGCATAAGCTACGGCTGACACTTTAATGATTCCGGAGAGCTTTATTTTTGTTTCTTTTCAGCTTTTATATTTATTGTTCTATTGATTGTGCCACATAGTGCTTGAAATCTATTTAGTTTATTTTCAAATCTTTAACTCTCACATTTTTTATTTTTATTTTTTTTTGTACCTTAACTCCTTTAACCTGGTTGGTCATATCGGACGATGAATGAAATTAGTGAAATGATGCTCAAATTATCTCGGGGTCCAAGGAGCTTAAATTTACATTCGTCTTCTCAGGATAAGGAAAACCCCGAAAAAACCCTTATCCGGGCAACTCACCCTAAGCGAGATTCGAACTCATGACTTTTTGAATGTGAAGCAGACACGCTACCACCACACTACCCAGGCGGACTAACTCTCACGTTAATTATGTTTATTTCCAATAATTTTCTATAAGTAAATAAAATGCGGTAGGTACTTCTTCTGTGTGCAGCTTCATTTTGCAATACTGTTACTTTCTCTAGCACTTGTGTTAATACAATGATACATAATTAAGTGTTGTACTTATTCCACCCAAAAATTCAATGTTGAGATATCACCAGAAATATATGTTTTGAGGTCTCCTGAAGGCAAGAAAAAAATGTTTAGTATAAGATCCCTTGTGTGTTTGTATGTATGTGTGTGTGTGTCTGTCTGTCGTTCTGTAGATAGTATAGCTCAAAAACGAAAAGGCCGTTAAATACCATACTTGATGTTAAAGTTTAATATCTTTCAAGAAAATCCCCTCAACCCCAAACTACGTTTTACATAGAAACATATTTGAAACTGTTGATTTTGTACAAAATGGCTGTAAGCATTTTGAGCAAAATACCGTATATTGCTTATATTTACATCAAAAATAAAATTTATATCTTGAATTTTCCGGCAACTGCCTCCGAAGTTCTCTTTATTCTTATTAATGTTTTTCTGAATATTGTATAAACCGTAAGAGATAGACAAAAACTTACTACACAAAAATTGTAGATCTTATGAAAAAATAATTTATGCCATATACCATTTTGAATAAGATATTTCTTGTTATTGATTTCAACTTTAAACTGCGTAACTTTCTCAAACGGGAAGTCACCTTTCGTTTCATCTGCTTGTTTTACTGTTGGTCATACAAAGCGTACCGTACTTCAATTATTTCAACTAGCGACCTGCTTTTAAAACATTGCTTTAGCCTAGTGTAATCCTTTATTTCCTTCTTATAATTAACAAGTAATAAAGCAATTGCTGCTAACGTTTATCTCGATTAGCATGAAGTAGATAAAAGAATTATCTTTTGTAAGAACAGGTTGTATGTAGAACAGTGGAAGTCATTAGTTTTTTATCAAACTAGTCATCCCAAAAATAACCAGTGTTTTTATAAGTACGATCATAATTGTAATAACAGTAATACTACTGCTAATAATATTTAATAATAAAGTAGCACTATTTGATAGCTTTAACCTTCCTTTTACACTGCTTTCGATTCTTCCCCACCGAAACGTTGCAGTATGTCCCAGGAATGAATTAGAGTAGTAGATCACCAAGAACGCCTGTCATTTGAAATTCTCTCGCTTCCCTGGTTGCTCGGCAAGGGAAGAAGAGTAATGCGGTACAGCAAAGCCCGTTCAAGAATCCAAGGTACTAAAATGCAATTACTGCGTCCCATAACAGCCCATCTTTAAATTATGGCGGTTAATTTCAATGACTTTCTCTAACCACTATCCTTTAATTCGCACACCTTCTGCAAGACTATTCTTAAAGACTCCTTGTTTCTACTTTCTCTACATGTACAATATACATAGTATAAAGAAAATTTATTGTAATGTACCAAAAGATTCGATATCGAGATTTCGCCGGAAATACATGTTTTGGGTCCCCCTGAATCCAAAAAACAAAACATTTTCAGAAAAAGATCAGTGAGTGTGTCTGTGGACAGTATAGCTCAAAAACGAAAAGCCCCTTAAATACCATACTTGGAATTTAGATTTGGTATCTTCCAAGGATGCCACACGAGGATTTTCAAGAAACTTCCCCTCCTCAACTACCCTTTAGGATGGAAAAAACTTCGAAAATTTATATTTGCTCTCAAATAACTGTAATGATTTTGATTAAAATCTCTTATATTTAAGATATTTACATAACAAATAAAAGTGTCTTGAATGTAATGGGAATAGCCTCTGAAGACCTCTTTATTCTGGATGATTTTTATTGAATTTTGCACAACTGGTAAACCGTAAGAGATAGACAAAAACTTATGATACCAAACACTAGATCACGATAAAACTCACAATTTATATCATATCCACTTTTTTCGTGGAGTTGGCAGTTTTCGAGATATTCCTTATTTTGATTTCAGCTTTAATATACTTTTCTCATACGGCAACTTGACAACTCCTGACCATGAAAAGAAGCGGATTTGAATCCCATAGCAACCACATTTTAAGACATTACACTGGCGGCTTAGCCTAGTGTATTCCCTTATTTCCTTTCTACTTATAAAGGAACTAAGTAAGAAGACGGTGTCTACTAGTGCTATAGCATTAAATAAATAGATGAATAAGCTCATTAACAATAATTTATTACAGAGAGCTACAGAATGGAAGAGGAGTACATCAATTTTTGTTAATTCTAATCTAAATATATCATTACAAAAATAGTTTATTACAAATTTAATTAGAAGGGAACATGGAAAGTAGAATCATTAAGTCAGCCATCGCTATATGCTGGCGTTGAAATTCCGTGCTATATTCATGACATCACGGAAACAACCAAGCAGCGACAGCACTTTAAACATGACAAAACCATTGAAAAATTAGACCAGAATAACAGATAACATTGAAGCAATCGAAAAAAATATCTCATATTAATTACGTTTTAAAGAAACCTAAATTTTTAGTAGAACGTTTCTTAATCTGTTTCTTGTCGTTTACCTCTTATACAACATCATATAACATTTGTTTTCAATTAAGAGGAAGTTTACAAGCTGAAAACTTGTCAGTAAAACTCATAAATATATGAATTTTTAATTAAACTTTAGCATTACTTTTGAGAAAACCAATATTGAGAAACTTAAATAAACACTTTGGTATTCTTCCGTCATTTATTTTCTAAATTGACAGACAACTGCAGAGAGAAATGCTTGTTTTGGAGCCAGGGCCTCAAAACCTGTATTTTTGGTGAAATCTTGGCATTGGATATTTGGGCTGAGAACAATACAACCCTTTAATCTACTATAGGTAGGACTTTAAGGCAGTATTGGAGAGGTGTCATGCTCTACTAGGAAAACACCAATATCTATAGAATACATTAAATGCACGGAGAACATTGCAGCCGAGAATAGAAAACAATATATTCTGAATAAAAGGGGAAAATGTGAGATGAAATGAATCAACCTTCTTAGTATTCTCCATGTGCAGTACAGAAATAGACTACACTACCCAAGTGATGTGCATTATGTGGTCACGTCCATTCGATAGACTAGAATTGATTTTCTCTATAGTAAATGCTCTATTCCGAGCTAATGCGATTTGAATGTATTCAATTCTAGTAAATTCAATTTTACAGTGACTGCAGATGTTCTATTCTAGTGAGAATCATGCATCTTATCTTATTGTTCTAACGCCCTTACCTTATAACTCTAGAATGGGTTATTACGAGTTACGAAAATGTTTATTCATTGGAATATATTGTAATTTTCATAACTAATTTTGTTGATTAGTAGGTTTAGGTAAAAAAAGTACTCATAATATAATAGTAACTTAAAAGTATATGATTAGGATCAGTTGAAAAATTCAATGCCACAGCCGGGAATTGAACACGGTTTTCCCGCTCTCTGTGAGGTTGCTCTGACCATTGAGCTATGTGACAATTGCCGGTATGGCGTCCAATCTTCCAACTGATTATGTGTGGTTTACCCGGTTCAACCAACCAGCATGTCTCACTTCAGAGAACCACCAGAATGGCGACTTACTATCGTAAGCACTTAGTATCCGGGTAATATTCACTATGTTTCTGCCAACATATAAGCTATTCTATTATAATTGTAACACTCCTCTCTCCTGCATATTATTGAAAGGTACAATGATATACAATTAGTTCAATATTATATTTTTATTTATATTAATATCGTATCAAGTAATATTTATTTAACATTCTTCGTATCAATTAACACCTTTATTTATACAAAGTATAATAGCTTACACGATATATATATATATATATATATATATTATTGGAATTAATAAAAACAATTGGAATACACATCTTATGTATTTATCATTATGACCATTTCTATTTCTCGTGTAAGCTATTATACTTTGTATAAATAAATGTGTTAATCTATATGAAGAATGTTAAATAAATCTTACTCTTAGCATAAATAAAATAAATATATACTATTAAACTATTATTATATTATGAGAACATTTTTTACCTAAACCTACCAAATTAAACAAAATTACTCATAGTGCTGATTTCCATGGAGTAGTTTAAAATCCGTGTCGTATTAAATATACGTAGTGCTTCATAAGAAGCAGAAATGTAAGCATTGCTGATGTGCTCACAGAAGTTACATAATACATTTCAAAAATCTGATGTGTTCCATTCACATGACCTTCTCTACATGTCTGCAACAAGTTATTTTTAAAAAGCTTATGCTTCTATTTCTTCATGTTAATCAGAAAAAATAGAGAAATAGTCTTATTATTTGCTTCCTTTTAAGTAGAAGCCAAATAAGGGAGTACCATAAGTTAAAATGGTAGTTAAAAGCTGGTTGCTATGTCACTGAAGTTCCTTTGTTTGTAGAGATAGCTGTTGACAAATTCCTGTATGAGAAACCAAAAACAAGCAATGTCTCAAAAGCGACGAACTCCACGAGAAAAATGTATGTAACATAAATTGTGTGTTTAACGTGCTCTACATTTTTGGTGTAATGAGTTTTTGTCCATATCTTACCGTTTAGCTGTTATTCAAAATTCCGCAAAATTCATCCAGAATAAACTACTCTTCAGAGGCTAATCCCAGAAAATTCAAGATATGCATTTTATTTGTCCGGTAAATATCTTTAATATACGGTATTTTAATCAAAATCGTTAGAGCCATTTTTAAAAAATTCAAAAATTTTCAAAAAAGTTCCATGTAAAGGGTAGTTTGGGGTGGGAGGATTTTTCTCAAAATCTTCGTGTTGCATCCCTGGAAGGTGCTAAACATATCAAGTTTGGTATTTTACCGACTTTTCGATTTTGAGTTATCGTGTTCACGGACACACACACACGGACCTTTTTCCGAAAATGCTTTTTTTTTAGATACAGGGGACTCTAAAACATATATTTCCGAAGAAATCTCGGTATCGAATTTTTGGGTGGAGTGCAATACCTTCTCTATACACCATGCACATAGTATGTATAGAGAAAGTAAAACATGAAGTAAATCTACTATACTGTGACCAAAGTTGGATGAGATGCTATCGCTAGTGTGAGTGTCGTCAAGCAAAGCAATAAACACAAGCCGTTCTGAACATACAACCAGAACGCGGGGAAAACGTGACTTGTAAACATCTTGAACACCGATCCTCAACATTGTATGAAACTATTTTGAGAAAATGATACTACATCTATTAATTCGAGTATTTCATAGAAATGCAAATATGCTGAATTGAACAACAAAATTTGTTTTTACTTGAACCACCAGTACTGCTATCCAATTCTAGTTCTGTTTTCACTGAGCTACCCAACATGCGGCGTAGGCTTGTAAACTGTATTTATCACACCTAAAATATTCTTTTTGATCCCCTTTGTGTTCAGATTCAATGTTTTTGCTTCATTCACATTGTGCCATCTACTCTTGATCATACACCACAACATTTTGACCCCCTAAATAACATCTGGATGTATCTATATATTTTAATGGAGGTAGCTGTTTTTGTCTAGCAGTATTGAATGTGTATGTTTCTTTAAAATCGGCAATTTTCAAAAAAACTTTTTGGATGATGTGACTAATTTCTACTGCTTGCCGATATTATTGTTAGTGGACTAAACCTTTAAAAGAAAATGTTTAAATCCAAATAAAAAAAATCTGATGTGGACCATTCACATGACTTCCTCTATATCCCTGCAACAAATTGTTCTTAAAAAGCTTATACTTCTATTTACTTCATGCTTATAAAAAATTCAGCAGAAATAGTCTTATTCCTTGCTTCCTTGTAAGTAGAAGCGAAATAAGTGACTACCATAAGTTAAAGTGATAGTCAAAAGCTGGTTGCTATGTGACAAGTTGTTTGTATGGCCAGGAGTTGACAAATTCCTGTATGAGAAAAGTACACGTTTTTCAAAGCAGAAACCAAAAACAAGGAATGTCTCAAAATTGATGATCTCCATGAAAAAATGTATATAACATAAATTGTGTGTTTTAACATACTCTACATTTTTCGTAGAGTAAGTTTTTGTCTATCTCTTATGGTTTAGCGGTTATTCAAAATTCCGTAAAATTCATCCTGAATAAAGTACTCTTCAGAGGCTATTCTCAGAAAATTCGAAATATACATTTTATTTGTCAGGTAAACAGCTTTAACATACGATATTTTAATCAAAATCGTTAGAGCTATTTTTTGAGAAAATCAAAATTTTCGAAAAAAGTTCCATGTAAAGGGTATTTTGACGGCGACGGGATTTTTCTCAAAATCTTCGTGTCGCATCCCTGGAAGATACTTACCTAAAATACCAAGTTTGGTATTTTACCAACTTTTCGTTTTTGAGTTATCGTGTTCACGGACACACACACCCACGGACCTTTTTCCAAAAATGCTTTTTTTAGTTAAAGGGGGCCCTAAAACATATATTTCCGGTGAATTCTCGGTATCGAATTTTTGGGTGGAGTGCAATACCTTCTCTATACACCGCATAATTAGTGCGTATAGAGAAAGTAAAAATAAAATATTTAAAGATAGAGGCAAAAATTCTATTATAATTGCAGTATTTGGTAATTGATTAGTACATTTAATATTAGGAGCACCTGATATAGCATTTCCTCGAATAAATAACATAAGTTTTCCACTTTTAGTGAACGCAAGCTTAACATTCCCACATCTATCCTGGTTAATATAAAATACATATTTGGCCTTCAGGCTTAACCTAATTGGCCATCAGAGGATAGAGAATGATTTATATAGAGCACAAACACACAACACTAAATATCCATTCCTATAGTCTGATTCGAACTCACGGCTCTTTCGCGGGCTTAGCGTTAATACGAAACACGCCAACGACCACGGCTTCCGAAGCCGGCCTGCTTAATATAGAAACAAAAGAAATTGAAATACTGATATGGACTCAAAAATTTCACCTGCTGTAAGTAAAAATTTTACTTTCTCTACACGCACTATGTGCATAGTGTATAGAGAAGGTATTGCACTCCACCCAAAAATTCGATACCGAGATTTCACCGGAAATATATGTTTTAGGGTCACTTATATCCAAAAAAGCATTTTCACAAAAAGGTCCGTGTGTGTGTGTGTGTGTGTGTGTGTGCGCGTGTCCGTGTGTCTGTGAACACGATAACTCAAAAACGAAAAATCGGTAAAATACCAAACTTGGTATTTAAGTTTAGTATCTTCCAAGGATGCGACACGAAGTTTTTGAGAAAAATCCCCCCACCCCAAACTACCCTTTTCATGGAACTTTTTTCGAAAATATTGATTTTCGCAAAAATGCCTCTAACGATTTTGATTAAAATATCAAATATTAAAGATATTTACCTGACAAGAAAAATGTATATCTTGAATTTTCTGGGAATGGCCTCTGAAGACTACTTTATTCTGGATGAATTTTACAGAATTTTGCATAGCTGCTAAACCGTAAGACTTAGATAAAGTCTTACTATACGAGAAATGTAGAGCACGTTAAAACACGCAATTTATGTTGTATACATTTTTGTCGTGGTGTTGGTCGTTTTTGAGACATTCATTGCTTTTGGTTTCAGCTATGAAAAACTTACTTTTCTCATATAGGAATTTGTCAACTCCTGTCCATATAAACAAAGGAACTTGTCACATAGCAACCAGCTTTTGACTATCGCTTTAACGTATGGTACTCCCTTATTTCGCTTCTACTTACAAGGAAACAAATAAGCCTATTTCTGCTTTTTAACAATCATTTGTTACAGAGATGTAGAGAAAGTCATGTAAATGGTACACATCAGATTTTTTTCCATGTAGTCTACACTAACTCGTACCTTTGTTTAGACTTCTCCGAAATTGATGTTCAACATCGCACTCTCCAGGCTTCTTCTATTCCTCTGTTCTGTACCATAACTTCTACATAATAAAATTAGAATACTGCAGATAACAATCTCATGTGCTCCATTCACATGACTTTCTCTACACCTCTGTAACAAATTGTTGTTAATAAGCTTATTCTTCTATCGATCTAATACTAAAACATTAGCAGAAACAGTCTTATAACTTAGTTTCTTTGTAAGTAGAAGGGAAATACATTAGGCTAAACCGACGGCATTTAAATGCCTTAAATATAAGAGATTTTAATCAAAATCGTTAGAGCTATTTTTGAGAAAATCTAAATTTTCGATAATTTTCCATGTATAGGGTAGTTTGTGATGGGTGGATTTTCTTGAAAATCTTCGTGTCGCATCCTTGGAAGATACCAAATCTGAATTCAAAATATGGTATTTAAGGGCCTTTTCGTTTTTGAGCTATGCTGTCCACAGACACACACATACACACACGGACCTTTTTCTAAAATTGCTTTTTTTGGATTTAGGGGGACCCCAAACATGTATTTTCGGAGAAATCTCGGTATCGAATTTTTGGGTGCATTACAATAACTTCTCTATATAATATGTGCATAGTACGTTTAGAAAAAGTAAAAATGTCTTCACAGCCACAAAACTTTGTTTATAAACAAACAATGAAAAACTACTACGTAACAACGACTTCCAAGTGTTTCTTTCTCATAACATAAATGACGTGTTATTTATGGACGCTCTTCAATTACTCTCATTCTAAATTGGGCGTAAAAGACCGCTTACTTTTGCTCAGAGGCCTCTCTATCAGGCTTGAGGTTCTTTTACGTGCCGTAAATCTACGACACGGGACCAACGACTTTACTTCCCTTCCGAAGGAAGCCATGCTAAGGATTACACCACAGAGGGCGACTTCTTCTTTCTCATAGAAGTCATTTGCAACCAACCAATATTTTATTGAATTTCTTACTATATTTTAATTAATATTAATTCTCATCGTCTAAAAACAGAATCTATGCAATTCACGTGTATTAAGTGTACTGCAAAATCTCGTAAACTTTTCCTCGATTCTGCAATATACACTTCCCACACTTGTATCGCAATATAGGTACTATTATTCTAGAAAACGGCGTCCTTTTCAAAAAACAATGCGCAGCTAACAGTTAAAATGTCACCGTTAATTTAAACTACAAGGTATACTGTTATGTCTTCTGTTCCTCCCAGTTCAAAAGTTCTGGATAAAAATAAGCCAGAAGGAAAAAATTACATATAAAATTTGGTCAGAGTACTCCATGATCAAGAGGTCAACCCAGACATCATACATCTGATACCCCGCTGTGACCCTAATATGCTCCTTAATTACAACTATGCTCTGCCTTCCGCAGAGTCTGGGAGTGTTAGAATGGGAGTAAATGCGAGTGTATTTCTGGATTAAATGTTCACAATTTAATATTAAAACCTGTTGTTTAAAGAGTTTAGAAGTTATTTCTCATGTTAAAGCCGCCGAAATGGCCATAGAGGTTAAAGTGGCTTCACCTTTAAAACAAAAAGAAATTTAATCTATTTCAACAATGTGATTTTATCCATATAATACACACACATGTATATTAATATTCATTCTGAAAATAATTTAAAAATAATAGTTTTCCAATTGTGGTAAACTTTGACAGAAATATATATATATATGGACCCAATACAAATTTTTCTGCGCTGATTTTACATAGTCATTGCAAGAGCTTGAGAGAAACAAAATAATGACGAATAATAATCTCACACTTTAAAATATTTCATAAATATTGGAAAATTTAAGCGAAGAGCAGTGCATATTTGTCAGGTATCCATTGTTGCAAAATGTGTCTAAACGGCAGATATAATTAAGTGAAAACTAACGTTTTCCTGTGGTGACGCTTTATTGCTGATTCATTTTATTCCAATTGTAAAAAAAAAATACATACGAAGAAAGAAGACTTCACAGCCTATTTTAATAATAAAGAAAATAAATATTGTGCTTTTAAATTACTTTTGAAGCTAGTCTTTCTTGAAAATATTAAAAGCGACACTCTTAAGCAGTATATGAGTGAAATATGAAATCTGATTTATAGTTGTCTCAACTTGTAGCAATGGCATTCAGAGACATGGAAAGGTTTCCTTTTTAATCCAGAATGTCTCAAAAGCAGTATTTTTGGTGAAATTGCGATAAAACATTCTGAGTAATATGCAATAATTCTCCTTCCCAGAGGGTTTATGTACATCATTCGCATTTGGAAGTTTGGCATGTATATCCCTAGTTTAAGAACTTTTGAAGAAGCAGCATGACGCGGAAAAACTTTTAACTTGGCGGAGACGGTGGATACAGTCTTCCTTTGACGAAGAATATTTTTCAATACAGAACTTTTCTTCGTGCGTAGGTCTTACACGGAGCTCATTTTGCTTTGAAATGTATATTGCCGTGAGTTGCAATGATCTGTTAGGCACACTGAATATCATAGTTTGTGACTTAACCAGTACATATCTTCTAGGGCTGCTGGCTGGATGTGCAAACATTTCAAACCCATACTAGAAAAGTTATGCCGTTCTGATATTTTTAACTACTGGGTACTCAGGTTCACGACAAATCATATTAAGGTATAAGGAATGCCCCTCTCATTACAGACATAAAACGTATGATACAATTCTCAGTGACATTTATTTCACATACGTTCATTAACAGAACTAGAGGCACTATACCATTACATAATTAATCACTCATGACAAATAACATATACAAAACAAATCACGAACTGATTCTCTAGACCAAATCATCTAATGAATACAAAAGTATGTATTGCGGACTAATCTACATACACGGGAACTCTTACGCGGACCTCTTAGCTGGACACATTTCGGTAAGGAAAAGTGAAGCATTTTAAAATAACATATTTAAACTATGTACATTTCAACCATTTAACAATAAATAACTGGATCAATTATTAATGAATCAAGAATTTAACAATTATAGAATCTGAAAAAATTACTCAAGCCTATCGACAAGACATGGTCCTCAAACAGTATAACCCTGAAACCTGAATTTATATTTTGCAATGTTCAATAAGTGCATTATACAACACTTACACCAAGCCTTCGTTCCTCTTAGAAGAATTATACATAATCATTAAATTTCATACTTCAACATTGATTCCGCTCACAGAAAAATTTAAAAACCTGGCATAAGCGACCAAAATAAACAGCGTATACCCGCATGAAAGGCAGCAGTCAGAAGGACCAATTAAGGCGGAACAGAAACGCGTTTTACGTGACATGCCGCGAGTTAGCCCTGACCAACTGAACTGAGCTCAATTGACCGACCACAACTCGTCCATTCGAGCTAAACTCCTCAAGCACGGAAATAGAACGACTGTTACGCGCCTAGCGACAATTTCCTTCCCGTTTCTGCCCTCTCGCGGAGAAAATAATATTATAGTCAAAAACAAAGTTGAGCAGAAATGGTACAAAGTTACAGGGAAATGAGTACCAACGTTTACCTTGGTTTTGAAAATGTTCCAAGAATTCTCAGATCATTTCTTTGATTATTTGAATAAGTTTATTTATTTAATGTAACTTGTCCTATGTTAGGAAAGGAGTTCCGATTCATCAGCTTATGCATTTACCGGAGCACTACAGTGTCATTTAAACAACATGGGACTTGTGACAGTTCAATGGAAGCAGAGAAGCGGGAGAGAACATCTGTCAGCGTTTAGCTTCCGGGGAACTTTGGCAGTTTTAGCTCTAATAAGTGTAAGAGCTGGGATAGTAAACTAAAATGGAAGATAAATTTGATTTTTTTTTTCACACAAGCCGCGTGTAAGACAAGAGTTGGATAGGTAGAGTCAGACTGAAAACTTCAGTGCCATAAGATTTGAACCACAGACATCCTAGTCTCCAGCTGGTTGCTCTACCACTGAGCTGCCATGGCAACATGCCAGCCCGGTATTAAATTCATCAGTCTGACTACCTATTCAACTCCTGTCCTACACAAGCCTTGTGAGAAAATCAATTAACACTGATTTACTATAATAGTTGAGTAACTATGAATCCCGGAACTTAAAGTACTTACTTGTATTCGTAATTGGGGTATGTCCTCTCAAAATAATTTGAGATCACCTTGAGGTTTACCGGGAAACATGCGAAACAGTTGAAATTTGTTCAACGTATTAAAAACCTAACTTTATTCCTAACGTTTTCTCTTATTTTGTATTTAAAAAAGGAACTTAATGTTTATAATACATCTACCGTCTCTGGCACTTCTAATGTATGCAGCTTGCGTACACAAAGACAATTTCAGACATGTAAAGAGTAATGAACTTTCATTATCTGCAATAGGGAATGATGTAGATCAAATTATTTTCTAGTTATTGTGAATATAATTTTTACTTTCTCTACTACGTATAGCCAGCGGAGAAAGTATTGCATTTCAGTCATAAATTCTATGTCAATATTTCTCCGGAAACGGTTACATGTTTTGAGGCCCACTAAAGTAAGAAAATCATTTTTAGAAAAAAATCCATGTGTGTGTGTCTGTGAACTGCATAACTCAAAATCGAAAATTCGATAAGTACCAAACATCGTATTTAATGCAGCACTTTCCAAAGATACGACACAAGATTTTAAACAAAATTCTTCCACCTCAAATACCCTTTACATGGAACATTTTTTAATTTTTTAATTTTTTTTCAAAAATGTCTGACGGAACGATTTTAATCTAAAAGCAAACACAGGGTATTTGTTCAGAAACTTGAACCTACATAAGCATTCGACACAATATAAATACAAAAGTAACAAAAATATAGCCTTGAATTGTTGCAACAGAAAAGTGTAAGATAGGTTTATCAGAATTGACTTAATAACAAATTAAGGAATTTTGAAGAAAATGAGCAAATAAATGCTGAAAACTCCAATGTAAAGAAATTCACCAAGCAGCATTAGAGGTATTAGGATTAGGAAAGAGAAGAATAAAAGAAAGAATATGTGGTGGTGGAATGAGGATTTCAAAATAATAGCAGAAGAATGTCTTCTGAAAAAGGCAGTGTAATAGAACAGAGTAAAGAACAAAATGCAAAGAAAAGAGCGGATAACTAAACCAGTAATGCGGGAGATGAACATAATGTGGGAAAGATGAGATCAAAGACTAGTCTATTAAGTGAATCGCAATCAACGAACTCACGGCGTATTGTTAAAAGTCTGAAAAATATAACTTAAAAATGTCATCTAGTGAAAATAGAACCATTAGAATTGCATTATAGAACTTTTAAAATTGCAAGTGGACCAGAATTTATCCTAGAGGATAACTCATTTGTTAATCCGGATAAATTAGAAATGGAACTTCCAAGAAGAGAAGCAAATGTTGGTTTAGAATATAAAACAATGTTAAACCACCAGGACCGGGTGGAATTAAAGTTGAATTGATTAAATACAATGAAGATAGATTGAAGGCCAGATTATTTAAATTAATTGAAATATAGAACATAGCTATAAAATACCGATGGAATGGAAGACACTCAAATAGAGGTTTAAGTGTGAATGGTACGTTAAGAAGGTTATTTAGGTTATTGTAAAGAAAATTACGAGAAGGCTGCATTGAGGAATTAGATGACACTGAATTTATCCCGGGAATGTCTTAGAAATAATTTGTTTCTCAATTAATTAAAAGCAAATTTCTAGATACATAATCATGAAATGTTTTTGGCATTCATTAAGTATTGAAATCATATAATACAATACCCAGAATATGGAGAGTTGAAAAGAATTAATTAAAGCTATTAAGGAACTTTATAATAATGTTGTATATGTCAATTTGGGATGCAAGATGACAAAGCCAATTAAGGCTACAACATGACCTATAGTTTATCTATTCTCCTTTACTTTCTCTACGCGTACATAGTATATAGGGAAGGTATTGTATTCCACCCAAAAGTTCGATACCGAGATTTCGCCGGAAATAGACGTTTTAGAGTCCCTGTAGCCAAAAAATAAATATTTTCAGAAAAAGTTGCGAGTGTGTGTGGGTGTGTGTCCGTGTGTCTTTGAGCATGATAACTCAAAAACGAAAAGTCGGTAAAATACCAAACTTGGTATTTAAGTTTAGTATCTTCCAAGAATGCAACATGAAGATTTTGAGAAAAATCCCCCACCCCAAACTGCCCTTTACATGGAAAAAATTTCAAAAATTGTTATTTTCTCGAAAATGGCTCTAACGATTTTGATTAAAATACCGTATATTAATGATATTTATATGACAAATATAATGCATATCTTGACTTTTTGGGGAATAGCCTCTAAAGACCTCTTTATTCTGGATGAATTTTGCTGAATTTTGCGTAACTGATAAACAGTAAGAGATAGACATAAAAGCTTACTGCACAAAAACCCATGCTTAAACACACAATTTATGTCATATGCGTTTTTTTCGTGGAATTGACCATTTCTGAGATATTCCGTGTTATTTGTTTCAGTTTTAAAATACTTGAACTTTTTTTTTTCACACGGAATGCTGTATGCTCCTGGCCGTGCATAGAAACTGATTTCATCCACACGGTTACCGGCTTTTAAAAGGTTTGACTATTGTTTTAGCCTAGTGTACTCCCTTATTTCCCTTCTACTTACAAGGAAGCAAGTAATAAGACTATTTCTGTTAATGTTTATCTCGATTATCATAAAGTAGATAGAAGAAAGTGTTTTTTAATAATAAGTTGTTACCGATGTAGAGAAAGTCATGTGACTGGAACACATAAGATTTTTAACATTTATGTTGGAAAAAATTATGCTTATGGAAGGAAATATGCTAAGGAGAATTGTAATTGCACGAGTCATGCATATTTTTATTTTTAAAATAGTGGACAATAAATATAATGAATGTGGTATAAATATTAGGTTTACCAAAACAGAATTTCTAGTAATAAACAAAGTTAAACATAGAAGAGAATATTATAAATAAACAGGTTCAAATTTTAAGTATTTGGGAATAGACCTTAACAGAAACAGCATACATTCTGAAGATATGAATAGAGTCATGTAAAGAAGGACAATAAGATGCTTGAATTTATTATGGTGGGATGAACACATATCTTTGGATACCAAAAACCGTTAGGAAAAACAGTTATAGAGCATGGTAGCTTCATAATAATGCCATGTTAGCTCAGTGGCGGAGCAACCGGCTAGAGATCGGGAGATCCGTGGTTCATATCACGGCTATGGCACTGAATCTTTGTCTGACTCTACCTATCCAACTCCTGTCCTTCACACAGTTATGTGTAAAAAAAAAAAAAAAAACAGTTATTCCATACAAATTGCCCATAATAGTTGGCCACACCATGAATATTGGGTCTAAAGTACATACAGTATTGTAATTTGCCATTGGAGTTGTCATCTCATAATAATTTGAGAGCACCTTGTGGTTTACCGGGAAACATGCGAGTCAGTTGCGAAATTCAATGCTATGCCGGCAACTTGACATGGTAGCTCAGTGGCAGAGCAACTGGCTAGAGATCGGGAGATCCGTGGTTCAAATCCCGGCTATGGCATTGAATTTTTCAGTCTGACTCTACCTATCAAACTCCTGTCCTTCACACGGCTATGTGTAAAAAAAACAACAGTTATTTCATACAGTTTTAGAGCAGTTTGGACTCTAAAACGAAAAGAAGAAGGAAGCTCCAGAAATAGATTACCTCTGAAGATCAGGTAGAATCTCAAAACTGGACAGTCTGCCAGCGGCTGGCGTACCGTGAGGTTGTCTGCCCGCTGTGTGTCTAACCGGCTTGTACTAGCGAGAGTTGTTTTGTTTGTGTGCTGCTGCATACAGCTACAGTTCTAGTGTCGGCGCGTCCACCGGTTGAATTGGGTAACCTTTTCATACCTGTTTTCTAAGACTACAACGGTAATCATGGCAGTTTATAAACGTGTGAATACTATCAAAATTCAGTTTGATACATCAGCGAGTAAATCCAGTGCATTAGAAATACACCAGTGGCTAGTAAACTTCTTGGGGCTGCAAGCAGATCAAGTGGATACTCCCCAGCTTCATACCAGAGAAAGAGCGATCTATGTGAAACTGATATCAGCGTTATTGTATGATAATCTTCTGGCTCATTATAAGGATAAGCAGCATTTTACGTACGCCTCCGGAGAAGTCACCAATGTGAAAATTACACCTGGTGACCAGCAAACAGTTAATGTTCGAGTGTTTAACTTGCCCTCCGAGGTGCCACTCACAGTGTTATCCCAGGAATTGAGTAAATACGGGACATTGTATGACATACGACGAGAAAAATGGGGTTCCCAGTATCTTCTACCGTCCAACAATGGCGTACATGCAGTGAAGATGGGGTTGAAACGTAATATACCGGCTAGTTTGATAATCGATTCGTATTTGGTGGCCATTAGTTACATCGGCCAACCACAAGCTTGTCACCTGTGTCATGACACTACACATTTGAAAGCAGCTTGTCCGCTTCGGGCAACGCGGCTTCCTATAAATCCCAGGAATCGACCGGTCACTTTCAGCGAGGCGGTGGGTGCTGTCACATCTTCTCCTGCTGGGGATCAGGAATCACCGTCCATTACGACGGGCAACTCTGCCGTGGAACCGACTTCTGTGAATGTCTTACAGCAATCTTCAGTTACCGACAATAACATTCGGACAGTGGAGGAGACACCGCTGGTTACTGAGAAGCACGATCATGAAAACGAGGATAGGCACTCAACACCCATTGATGAGCCACGGGAACTGTGGGAACCCCCTTCCGGAGCTGCTATACCGGCCGACTCTCAGGACGAAGCTATGGAAGTTTTCAGTGATGAAGAGATGGAGTTGTCGGCGAGTGAGATATCGCACTTGCGGCAGAAGGGTTGTTCTTCCCTGTCTAGCCGTGACCCTCGGCTCCGAGGTCAGTACCGGCGATTGGAGGGAGAATTTATCTCGGCGTGGCAGTCTCCGCAGGATGTACCACAATTGTTAAGTTACACTCAAACGCGAGGTAAAGTGAAGGACCTAGAATCTGGTAAGCGGCCGGCAGCGGATGATATAGTTTTGAGGATCTCCAACGCTCGTCTAAACTTACTAAGGATGATGCGTACCTGGAAACTGACAACTGATGTGCTTTGGTTCTGTGGTGATTGCCGCTATTCTCATCTGGCGCCGTCACCAATACAACTACTCTTCATTTGGATGCCTCTAGGTCTGCAAATCTGGGCTTCGCTTAACGTTAACGGCTTGCGACAGGTGGCTAAACAAACTCTTTTACGGGACTTCTTGATCAGTAATGACATAGATCTGTGCTTCTTACAAGAGGTGAATATTTGAAATCTGGACTTCTTGTATGACTTTGATTACGAGACTAATCCTGGTCCTGAGGGTACTGGTACAGCGATTGTTTACCGGCAAGGACTACATGTACACATCTTTGAGTACCATCCTTCCGGTAGGGCTATTTCGGCTATATTTGATAACATTACTTTCGTGAATATGTATGCCCCTGCTGGTAATAATAAAAGGAAACAACGAGATGATTTTTTTTCGGCAAGAGCTCCTGCCGCATATACCATCCGGAGCAACCTTTGTCCTTGTGGGTGATTTTAATTGTACGCTGGCGGCTAAAGATCAACGAGGAGCCTTCAATGGGTGTATTACTTTGCAGCAATTGGTGGAACAACTAAGCCTGAAGGACACCTGGGAGCATCTATATGGCGACGAAGTCCGATTTACCTTCGTGAGAGGACAATCAGCTTCGAGGCTGGACCGTATGCATGTTTCGGCTGAGCTGATACCACGCATTCATCGCACGGAAATTGTGCCCATATCCTTTAGTGACCATAATGCACTCATTCATGCTATTCAAGGCCGGGTTACGAGCTGCAGTAGAGGCAGAGGTTACTGGAAGCTTAACTGCTCATTGCTTACGGATGAGGAAGTGTTATCCGATTTCCAGGACTGTTGGTCCCGCCTGCGGGAATCCTTTCTGCTGGCGCCGAATAAAGCATCTTGGTGGGGGTGTAAAGCTAAACCTGTGTTACGATCCTTCTTTCGAGCTGCAGCTTGCCGTCACGCTATGGTTAGAAGGGAAACCATGGATGTTTATCTCCAAGTCCTTCATGAGCTTCACAAACGCCAGCAGCAAGGTGAAGATGTACAACAACTTGTGAAAGGAATCAAAGAACACATCAAGGCTCGAAAAACACGAGAACTACAGGGGAATCTCGCTAGAGTGTATTCGGCGGAGATAGTGCATGGGGAAAAGCCAAGCTTTTACCACCTGGCAAAGGAGCGTAAATATGGTCGCCAGAAGATTATCACACACCTAGATGTGGATGGTGCCCGAGTTTCCACCACGCCAGGAATTCTTCAAGCAGTACAAGACTTCTACAGACAACGATTGTCAGGACCCACAGATTACTCCCACACCGCAGAGAGGTATATGTCCGACTTTGTTCCCGTTGTCCCGGAGGAGTTGCAGCAGGATTCAATGCCAATTGCGGCATCGGAGTTGTTGGAAGTGATTCAGGCATCCAAAATGCATGCATCCCCTGGACCAGATGGCGTGCCATATGAATTTTACAAGCACTGCTGGCCTTATATTCGGAAGGAATTGCTTCAAGTGTTCCAGGAAATGTGGGATGCAGAGAGCGCACCACCTACTTTTGCGGACGGTATAATCGTGCAGATTCCGAAGAGTGCTCGGCCGCAGACACCACAGGATTTTCGACCAATCACGTTATTGAATTGTGATTACAAGTTATTTATGAAAATCATTGGTGCTCGTATGCAAAACATACTCCCACATATGATTAGTGAGTTCCAGGTTGCATTACATAAAGAAGCGACCATTCACCATACGCTGGCTGTGGTGAGAGACTGTATATTGCATTGTACACAGGACGAGAAGTCTGCTGCTATCATAAACTTAGATCTCGAAAAAACCTTCGACAGTGTTGTTCACGAGGGGCTATGGAAACGATTGGAGGTTTTGAACATGCCTCAAAAGTTGTAAACCTAGTAAGAGCCCTGTATGGTGTTGCGTCCTCCAAAGTACTCTGCAATGGATTTTTAACGGCGGCTATTCCAGTTAAACGCTCCGTGCGCCAAGGTTGTCCCATATCGATGATATTGTTTGCCCTGTATGTTGATCCGTTGCTTCGACGGCTGCAATCTACTCTTACTGGAATTGATGTGTATGGCCAGAGACTTGCGGTGCGAGCATATGCAGATGATGTTACCGTGATGGTTACCACACACCAAGATGTTCTTCGATTGAGGGATTGTTTACAGCACTATAAGAATAGTACTGACATGAGCTTTAATTTGCGGAAGTCTGAAATATTAGAGGTTGAAATACGGCCTCCCGATACCTCAGCTTTAGGTATTCCTGTTGTGCAGCGAACAAAGATTTTGGGGATCTACTTCAGTGACAACGTGGCAGACATGAGGGAGTACAATTGGACCTCTCGCATTAATGTCTTACGTGCTGTCATGTATAATCAGAAAACCCGGTTGTTGAATTTGGTACAGCGGATATGGTTCTGTAACTGCTTTGCGTTGAGCAGAATTTGGTTCCTTGCTCATGTTTTACCTCCGACGAAACGTCATTGCCAAAGAATTGTAATGGGTTATTTTATTTGGACTGGGAAGCTCTACCGCATTGAGCGTACCCAACTGCATCTCCCTAAGGGCCAGGGCGGTTGGGGGATTACTGGATGTGGCTCTACAGTCCCAGGCATTGATCCTTAAACTACTTCTGTTTGCCCTGGATGATAAAGGTGACCCTGTGGATGTCGTATTACAACAACAGTATGCATCATTTTGGACTCAGGGAGAACGTGACAAGATTCCCCAGCTGTTTCATGCAACGTACCATGCATTCAGTGCGTTACCACCGGAGAAGGTCGCTCGTGGTGATTTTAGTTCTGTGAAAAATGTTTATGCTTCTCTTCGGCGACCTGTAGCTGTTACCCCACATGTCCAAGAGAAATATCCTCATTTGCCTTGGAAACGTATTTGGAGCTGTTTTAGCATTCCGCACATTAATGTGGAATGGATAGCGGTAACATATGAAGTGGTCAATGAAGTTCTTCCTACGGCAGACAAATTATATCGTCACCGGATGACCATTTCCAGCAATTGCCCAATTTGCCATGCAGCGGATTCCCTTCCACATCGCTTGCTCGGATGTTACGGTGAAGCAACCATATGGACTTGGGTTTTGGGAAAATGTCGCAATTGGATACCTGGCGGTTGGAACCCTTCACCAATCGACATGTTACATCTGAATCTGCCGAAGCTGCATCCCCTATTGTACAATTCCCTTATTTGGTTGTTAATGGGCACCTTTACATGGTTACAGACGATGGACAACCCCGCTGATTGTACCCTGACCAAACTCAGGCAATTTTTCTACACTGAGAGATGGAAACTGATCCAGAAACGCCAGACCGGGCCTTTCCAACCATGGCTCCTAAAAATAATGCACACTTGAAAAATAAAAATAAAATAAAAAAGCATCAAGCCTTGACACTTAATGATTTGACTGTCGCTTAGCCTAGTGTATTCCTTTATTCCTTCGTGTCTACAAGGATACGTTGTAAAATATATTCTGGAATTATGTGAAGTAGTTAGAAACATACGGTTTTAATAATTTTTGTTGGGAAAAAAAAAAAAAAAAAAAAAAAGGCTCCATGTCCTTAATCTGCCCACTGAAAAAAAAAAACGACCGTCTTTTTTATGTTGTTTTTAATTTGTTTATTAACGATGATGTGGATTGCCGGAATCATATTTTGTTATTTCCCTTCTACTTACAAAGAAGCAAGTAAAGAGACTAATTCTGTAATGCTTATCTTTGTTAGCATGATGTAAATAAAAGAATAATGTTTTGAAAAAAAGTGTTTGTTTGTGAAACAGCTAAAGAAAGCCATGTGAATGGATCACATCAGATTTTTTTCTTTCTTTGTTTACCCTTCTCGTATCTTATATCCCCCCTTCCTACACACGGGACTTTCATGTCACCGCCTGGGGTCAGACGCCTGTTGAGGGGCAGAGGCCCTGAGGCCTGGTATGAAGGTGAGCAAATGGATATATGTAATGGATGATAGGAAATATTGGGGGAATGAAGGGCTGGGGAAATCCGGGAATCCAGAGAAAATCCACTCAGACGCTCCTTCGTTCATCACAAACCCCACATGCAGTCCCCTGGAATCCATCTTGCTGGATGGGAAGCGAGTGGTCTAACCACTCGGCCACCGCACTACCCCATATAGAACAAATATGGATACTATTAAATCGTATACAAACAGCTATCCATGTAGATACACGTTTTCTGGTGAAAGCGAAGGGCGTTTGTAAATGCACTTTCATTTTTTGCTAGCATTTACTTCATCGCCCCTGGTAAAAAAAAAAAAAAAGAGTGCAAAAGAATCCGAAACACCACCTTTCGGAATAAATTGAAGGCAGAAGAATCGATCTCGGAGAGTCAGCCGAGATGGTTTGAGCTCTTATCAGAACTCAAGTGTATCAATGGGCGAAGCCGATTAACCATGGTCACCATTTTGAAGCAGTATGAAAGAAATACCATAGTTATCTTGAGAAAACCTTCATGAAATTCTGAAACATGGAAGAAACCATGCCAGGAGATAGATGTATATGGGAAGTGATAGACGCGTATGGCTGTGTAAATACTAATAAAAAACCTGATGTGTTCCATTCACATGACTTTCTCTATATCTCTGCAACAAATTATTGTTGAAAAGCTTCTAATTACTTCATACTAATCGAGAAAAAATCATGTGAAATAGTCCTATTACTTGCTCCTTGTAAATAGAAGCGAAATAAGGGGTTAAAGTGATAGTGACTGGTTGGTTGCTATGTGACTGAAGTTCCATTTTTTGTGACTTGTTAAATTCCTGTATGAGAAAAGTATGTATTTTAAAAGTGAAACAAAAACAAGGGATATCTAAAAAACTATCAACTCCACGAAAAAAATGTATATAGGATAAAGGTGTGTTTTAAGGTACTCCACATTTTTTGTTATAGGTTTTTGTCCATCTGTTACAGTTTAGCAGTTATGCAAAATTCCGTAAAATTCATCCAGAATAAAATAGTTTTCAGAGGATATTCCCAGAAAATTCAAGATATACATTTTATTTGTGAGGTAAATATCTTTAATATACGAACGTTTAATCAACATCGTTAGACATTTTTGAGAAAATCAAAATTTTCGGAAAAAGGTTCCATGTAAAGGGTAGTTTGGGGTGAGGGATTTTTCTCAAAATCTTCGTGTCGCATCCTGGGAAGATACTAAACTTAAATGCCAAGTTTGGTATTTTACAGACTTTTCGTTTCTGAGCTATCGTATTCACAGACACATGGACTCACGGACACACACGGACCTTTTTCTGAAAATGCTTTTTTGTACACAGGGGACTCTAAAATATATATTTCCGATGAAACCTCGGTATCGAATTTTTGGGTGGAGTGCAATACCTTCTCTATACACTATGTACATAGTACGTATATAGAGAAAGTAAAAATCTAATTATTCCATTCAGATGACTTTTTCTACCCGTTCTGCGAACAAGCCTTTCTTACAAAAGATATCTAAGTCATGTAATCGAGATAAGCATTAGAGGAATGGTCGTACCATTTAATTCCTTGTAAGCAGAAGGAAAATATGGGAATAACTTGGCTAAAGTCATATTTATATATTTTAAAAGCTGGTCGCTAAGTGGCAGTTGAAGTTCGGTTCACTTTACAAGGCCAGCAGTAAACAAAAGAGAGATGAAAGGAAAGGTTATCCCGTTTGAGAAAAGTTACGTAGTTTAAAATTCAAACCAATAATAAGCAACTTTACAACAACAAAAATCTGATGTGTACCATTCACATGACTTTCTCTATATCCCTGCAACAAGTTATTCTTAAAAAGCGTATACTTCTATTTACTTCACGCTTATCAGAAAAATTTAGCAGAAATAGTTTTATTACTTGCTTCCTTGTAAGTAGGAGCGAAATAAGGGACTACCATAGGTTAAAGTGATAATCAAAAGCTGGTTGCCATGGACTGAAGTTCGGACACGAGTTCACAAAGTCTTGTATGAGAAAAGTATGTTTTTTATAGCTGAAACCAAAAATAATGAATATCTCAAAAACAATCAACTCCACGAAAAAAATGTATATAACTTAAATTGTGTTTCAAAGTGCTCTACATTTGTTGCGCTGTAAGTTTTAGTCCATCTCTTACGGTTTAGCAGTTATGCAAAATTCCGTAAAATTGACCAAAAATAAAGCAGTCTTCAGAGGCTATTCCCAGAAAATTCAAAGTATACATTTTATTTGTCAGGTAAAGATCTTTAATATACGATATTTTAATCAAAATCGTTAGAGCCATTTTTTAGAAAATCTAAATTTTCGAAAAAGTTCCATGTAAAGGGTAGTTTGGGGTGGCGGGATTTTTCTCAAAGTTTTCATGTCGCATCCCTGGAAGATACTAAACTTAAAAACCAAGTTTGGTATTTTAAGGACTTTTTGTTTTTGAGTTATCCTGTTCACAGACACACGGACCTTTTTCTGAAAATAATTTTTTATTGATACACGGAACATATACTTCCGGTGAAATCTCGGTATCGAATTTTTTATTGGAGTGCAATACCTTCTCTATACACTATGTACATAGTGCGTATTGAGAAAGTAATATGTTGGACATAAGTTTTGCGTCTTAACGATATCTACATTTTTATGTATTAAGTTTTGTCTGTTACTTGCGGTTTACTAGATATGCAAAATTCAGCAAGAATGAACAGGATTTCAGAAGTTATTCACAGAAAATTCAAGGTATACATTTTATTTATGATGTAAATATACACAATATTTTTATCTAGTAAGTTTTGTCTATTTCTTATGATTTACTAGTTATGCAAAATTCAGCAAAATTCTGCTGGAATGAACAAATATTTAGAAACTATTCCCAGAAAATTTAAGGTATACATTTTATTTGTGATGTGAATATACATAATATATGCCATTTAATCAAAATAATTTTGAGAAAAATAAACCTTTCAAAATTTTTTTTCTTAAAAAATTGCGTGTTATTTATGGATGCTCTTTAACTGCTGTGGTTCTCAGCGTCCCATTTTAAATTGGGCGTGAAAGACTGCTTAATTTTTCTCAGAGGCCTCTCTATCAGGCTAAAGGTTCTTTTATGTGCCGTAAATCCACGACAGGGGACCAACGGCTCTACTTTCCTTACGAAGGAAGTCATGCTAAGGATTTTAACACCCATCGTCCCCGCCGGGTTTGAACCCGCGACCTTGGGTATATGAAGTTAGCATGGTAACCATTACACCACGGAGTGGGACAAAAATTTCTTTGTAAGGGGTACTTTGAGGTGGGGGATTTTCTAGACAATCTTCGTAACGCATCCTTAGAAGATACTAACTTAAATACCAAGTTTGGAAATGAAGGGTGTTTTTAGTTTATGAGCTATGCTGTCCACAGGCATAAAAACGAACCTTTTTATAAACATGTTTTTGGACTCAGGGGACCTCAAAACATGTTTCTTGTGCAATCTCGTTACCGGGTTTTGGGTGAAATAAGTATATTCTCTACACAATGTAAAAGTAAAACTGTTTATACGACATATAAAGTGTATATTTTGAATTATCTGGGAATAACACGTGAAGTCTTCTTTTCTCGTAAGGGAATGTATATAATCTTGCATAATGCTAAATATTAACTGATTGACGAAAACTAAGTACACACAAATGTTGATATCTTTAAGATGTACAATATATTTTAAATGTTATTTGTGGCATCAGATATTTTCGAGTAATCTATACCGATGGCTCGAATTATTTAATATCTATTTTTTTAAACTCGTACGATTTTCAATTGTTTCTGGTGATTTCGTGAAAATATGGTGGAATTTTAGGGCCACTCTTATGTAGAATCCAGTTTTAATACACTGAATACAACACATTAGAATGTTTAATTTGTCTAACTATACACAGTACGTGCATCAGGAACTGCATTCCAGTCACAGATTCGATATCAAAATGTTATCGGAAATATATGTTTTGAGGTCTTCTGAATCAAAACAATTTAAGAGTGTGTGTAAGTCTGTGAACATAATTCCAAAACGAAAAGTCGATTAAATACCCAATTTCATGCTTAAGTTCAGCATCATCAAGGATGCGACACAAAGATTTTCAAGAACATTTCCCCAGGTCAAATTACCCTTTAAATGGAAATAGTTTCCAAAACTTTTAGTTTTGTAAAAATGGTCCGTCGATTTTGAATAAAATGTCATATATTAAAATACTTGCAATTCAAATAAAACATATCTTGAATTTTCTAGGGATATCCTCTGAACTCTTCGTGCTGGCGTACGCTGGCATTACTCTTAAACCACTAGAGATTAAATCACACAATGTAGGTCATACACATGTTTTGTTTAGTTATAACTTTCCGATACATTCCTTGGTATTGGTTATAAGATTTAAAATATTACACTTTTTTTAAAGGAGAAATCGTTATTCACCCTCTTTCATCCTGGTCATGCAAAGCGGAGGATATTCCAGTTGCATCACATAGATACCAGCTTTTAAAAGGTTTGACTATCGTTTTAACTTAGTGCACTCATTTATTTCATTTCTACTTACATGGAAGCAAGTAATAAGAGAATTTCTGCGAATGCCTATCTCGATTAGCATGAAGTAGAGAGAATAAGCTTTTCTAAAAATAACTTTTTGTAAAGTAGGCAGAAAAAGGATTCAAAAGGAAGACATCAGATTTTTACTTTCTCTACACGTACTATGTACATAGCGTATAGAGAAGGTATTGTAATGCACCCAAAATTTTGATACCGAGATTTCAAGGGAAATACATGTTTTGGGACTCCCTGAAACCAAAAAAAAAAAAAATCTGATATGTTCCATTCACATGCCTATCTCTACATCTCTGCAACAAATTATTGTTAGAAGGCTTATGCTTCTATTTACTTCAAACTCGTCGAGAAAAAATTAGCAGAAATAGTCTTATTACTTGGTTCCTTGTAAGAGGAAGCGAAATGAGGGAGTACCATATGATAGTCAAAAGCTGCTGCTATGTGACAAGTTCCTTTGTTTGTATGGACAGGGATTGACAAATTGATGTATGAGAAAAGTATAAGTTTTTAGAAGCTAAAATCAATAACAAGGAATATCTCAAAAACCACCAACTTCTCGAAAAAAATGTATATTACATAAATTGTGTGTTTTAACGTGTTCTACATGTTTTGTGAGGTAAGTTTTTGTCCACCTCTTACGGTTTAGCAGCTATGCAAAATTCCGTAAAATTGGCTTTCTTTAAGAAACCAAATGTGGCATGATTATTTGAAACTACCATGGAGTTGTAAAAATGTTCAGTTGTATGCATGGACATGAGACGCTCTTCCTATATATACCGATTCTTTCGCGGTCAATATTTCTGAACTGAACCGGTTTTTCCTCTTCCATTTTATTTTATGAATTCCGGCGCCGTATTCCCTTTTCTTATTCCTCTTTTTTTCCTTTTTCCCCAAAATTTACTTTGTTTATTGTTTTCTGTTTATGACAAATACACATACATGTACACATTTACTAAGACACTAACACCCATGCCCAAGGCGGGACTTGAACCCACGATCCCGTGCGCCACGAAGCACCAAAGCGAGGCGCTTTAGCGAGCGCGGCTATGGAGACCGGCTCCATTGGAAGTATATGGTATATTTAAAATAAGAAACCAGTATCTCAAAATTGCAAAAAAAAAGTTCTGTTTTGTTCCATTCTTCCTATTCTGTAAACAAACTAATCTTACAAAATATTATTCTTTTACTTCATCATGCTAATCAAGATAAATATAAGCAGAAGTTGTCTTACACTTACTTATTTCCTACAGGACCTGACACCTTACTGGTCGCATAATATTTATATTTGTTGTCCATACCTACATGGGAATGTCAGTTAAACAACGCTTATTTTGAGGTGTGTTGGTAATTAGCGAAGACCAAACATTTCAACTCAGTTTTCATACTATTTCATATACCGCATGACATGTTATAGAAAATATTTATTAGCAAGACTGGTTAAAAGTAATAGAAAAGAACTTTTAAACTTTCTTCACAATTTAGAACGTTTAACCGTTTTCAAATTGTGTTCGTGTTTCCACATGATTGTGCACTTTTCGAAATGTTTACAAGCTGGCAATTTATTACAATGTTTTAATTTAGTATAAATATTACGATATTTTTTACAATTTTAAAATCCCATAAGTTTTTGACCAGTTTAAAATCCTATGTTTCTGAGGAATGAGATTTTTGTTAGTGCACATTATTAAATTGGCAGCGCAACGTGTGCAAGACAACAATTGAAGATGAAAAAGCTAGCAAATGCTAAAAACAAGTGAAGTCAATACTAGGCTTTGATAAAAGCGTGCATTTTAAAAAGCTTAGGAAACGTAGCAAAGCTCTTAGCAACTATTTTTATAGCGACGAAAACGTTTTTTCGACGTAATGGTTGAAATAATCCCAATTAAAACTTTCGAACAGTTTTAAAGTGGTGGTTTTATTTAATCCTTCACTACTAGCGCGTTATTTCTTAACATTAGCTCCGTCGCTGTGTGCTGCTAACTCCCCAAACTTTTTTTTTTTCTTTTAAAGAATTAGTACACTCTTATATTTTATCTAAACTCAAATGTTACTTCAATCCACTGAAAACATTATCCATTAAAACAAAGAGTTGTCAAACTACTATTTTGCTTTTGTTACCAGACACTATCATATCCCATTATTGTTTTGTGCGGTTGGTTTTTATAAACGCTGTTCATTGGAACTTGTTTTTATTGAAGAAGAACAAAAGATTCGGAGCGTATCAGAAGTTTTGCAATTCCATTTACTTCAAGAAGATAAGGACTGGTCTGGGATCTTGTGCCCATAATTTTGGTGGAGTTTTCGTCCCCTTTTATTCTCCCCCCCCCCTCTCTCTCTTAATATAAGCATAATCAATACTACTTTTATTCTTCACGTCTTCACTACCTCTCGTCTGTTTGTATAGTTATTACTTTGTAGTTCTCAGCAATCACTGTGTGTCGCTGTTATGTTGGTTGTATTTCTTTGCAACGCAACGGTTGCATCCAAACGTATTTTTAATTTAAGCAATAATAATGAAAATGCATAAATTACGCATGGCAATGTGTTAAACCCACTTCTAATTCTAACCTACTCCAGGAAATAGGTTGATTGCGATAATCATTACTGGCTTAATGTTTAGGTGAAGTACAGATAGAAAGGTACCTGAAATTTCAACCATATAACCAAGTTACGCTTTCCTGGAGAGTTGCGTTTTTACAGTGTTGCCAGTAATAAAGGGTCAATAAGCAGATTTGATCATATAATTTCGGAAAACAGCTTAAATATAACAGTAAAAATTTTAAAATATGAAGGGTCTAAAGGAAAAGCATAACAAGCACCATTTTTACTTTCTCTATACGTACTATGTGCATAATAGGTAGAGATTTACCGGAAATATGTTTTGAGGTCTCTTGAGTCCAAAAAAGCATATGTGTATCTGGAGTATAGCTCAAAAACGAAAAGACAGTTATATACCAAGCATGGTATTTAAGTAAATATCTTCCAAAGACGTGGCACGAAGATTTGCAGGAAACTATTCCCACCCCAAACTACCCTTTACTTGTAAAAGAATTTTAAATTTTGTTTTTCTCAAAAAACGCTAAATTGATTCATTAAATTACTGTATATTAAATATATTTACAAAACAAATGAAATATATATCTTGAAGATATTTACAAAAAAAAAAAATAAAATATATATCTGGGAACGCCTCTGAAGACCTATAGGTGAACATTACATAACTGGGAAACCGTAAGAGATACACAAAAACTTACTACACATAAATATAGATCTCGTTAAAACACGTACTTTACGTCTTATACATTTTCTTGTCGAGTTAACCGTTATAGAGATGTTCCTTGTTATTAGTTACATTTTTAAAGCTCTTAAACTTTACTCAAATGGGAAGCGATCTTTCGTTTCATATCTTAATCCCGTTATGCAGGCAGAAGCGAAATCAATTGTTTCACATGGCGACCACGTTCATCGACAGCTTTCAGGGCTCGAAGCATTTCAATGTTCAATGTTTCCAAATATGTGTTATTGTCGTAGATATATCTGCAAAGTTCTTCTGTAGGAATTGCAAATCTTCATACGATCCATTTGAAGCAAGAGATTTTACAATCTTGATTGATGAGCATGCACTATCATCAAAGGCATTAATTGCCTGTAAAATAATATTGTAATATACAGCATAGTATACTGCTGAGTCGAAACACGTTACAAGTTGTTTACATGCGGCGCGTGTGGTTGCTAATGCAGGTCGGTCTCTACTCGGTAGGTATGCAACTGGTATCCTCGTGTAAACCGTAAGGCATAGACAAAAACTTACTACACAAGAAATATAGATCTCGTTAGGGCACACAATTTATGTCATATATATTTTATTATTTTTTATTTATTTATTTTTGTAAAGTTAAGTTTTCGAGATATTTCTTGCTATTGGTTTCATTTTAAACTACTTAAATGTTTCTTAAACAGAAGTCATATTTCGTTTTATACCTCTTTTCTTTTAATCCTAGCCACGCATGGAGATTTGACCATTGTGTTGGTCTTATTTCCCTTCTACTTATAAGGAAACAGTAATAAAAAAATCCGGTAATATTTATCCCAATTGCATAATGTATATAAAATAACAATCTTTTGTAAGAATAGCTTGTTTTAAGAACAAGAGAAATTCATGTTAATGTAACAAGATATTTAATATTTGTGTAAGAGATACGAGTTAGTTGTATGTACCCGTATAAACATTCCCCTATTCCTTGAAGTTCAATATTACCTTCAGAATTAGCAAATCTTAAGTATAACCTAAACTTCTGGAATGCATGTATAAGAATAATAGGATTTATTTTGTAAAACTTTGCTCTATAAATGCGTATGTAAAAGATGATATTGTATCACAGTTTTAATTGTACTCGACAAAAGTTACGTTTCATACTTCATGGAGTCGTTCCTTTAGGAACAGCCTGTTAAATCGTTACAAAACATAGAGTCCCGAGTGTTCAACTTTTTTTTTTCAGGCATGCCACGCAGCTTACTCATAGTAAATAAGTTTTACTTATCGCACTTGCTTGATGCGTTTCCAATTAAGTATACTTGCTCCTCATTTCGACAAACCTGTGGAACGACATCCTTGCCCACAGAAGGGACCTTGGGCAGCTTACGCGTGTATTTCATACAATGGCAATGCTTGGAATTTCAGAGCTATTCAGTGGATACGTGGTACACCATCTTCTCAAAAACTCGCGGTATGTTGATTTAATACAGTTTTATAAAACATATGTAATGTCTCTTTTTTAAGAAAAATAAGGATATTGAAGTTGTATTTAATATAAGAATAAATAAGGATATTGGCTTTGTATTTAATATTCAGTTATTAGTGTATAGTGAGAGAAAATGGTTAAGGGGCTGAAATATTTTTAAACTCAAAGAATTTCTTATTGCCAATTCTAACAGTGTAAAATCCTCTCTATAATTTTGTATATTCATCTGCCTTCTTATTTGTTCCCTTCTAATTTTATATTTCCTTGATTTATGTAAAATTTTCCTCAAAGAATTCATTTCTTTCAAAGATTACTTTTGTTTTAGTAGTATCCACTGGTGTCATTAACATAAGACAATATTGGACCTATGACAGATTTATTATATTCCTTTAGCGTCTTTATTTATATACCTAATTGTGCACATAATCTCATTCATACATTTATCTACTCTTACTTCATTAGCGTGATATACAACTTCGTTTTGCCGTGATTGGTTATTTATACTTGTAAGTATTTAATTACCATGATGTGCCCATTTTTTTTTCTTTCTAGTTCTTATTTACATTATCTAAAGACTTGCAGAAAAAAATTAAAGCTTCTCTTATTATCTATACCTTAGCAGTTTTTGTTTAAATTGATTTATAATTAACACAGAGTACTGCATATATTACTACATACTTATTTAATGTTACAAATTTCGTGGAAAACTGAATTTATCACTAATTTAGGAAAACTCATATGAGCAACGGAGACATCTAGAGTGAGAGAGAGTCGGACACATCAAGGAAATAATGGGAGCCAGGCTGTGGGATCTGGTATTGACTAACAAGCATACAAGGATAATATTAAAGGACCCAAGGAAAACATTCATAACAAAACTAGTAATTTTATATGACTAGTAGGCGTTGCATGTAAAACAATTGAATGCTGATTATCGCTATAGAAAACATGAATGTGATAGATAATGTGCAGAGCAACCATTATATCGGTGTTTTCTCTGGAAGCAAGTCCGGGGACAATGAGGAAACAATAAGCCCGTGTTGTTATGGCCTCGCACGTTGCTCTTGTTGGCATTAATCTACTTCGCCGTTAAGCACAGTCAATTAACAGTAATTGTAGTTGCAGCAATAGAGAAACCTAATGAACCAGCGGCTTTGTTAAGAGGTTAAGAACCCCCTTACGCTACGGGAATGAATATGCGTTTCAAGCCTCAATTCATTTGCCTGGCCACGGAATCGTTATGGCGGAAGAATCTGAGTGGGGCATATTTCTGGAATTTGTACACAATCGCGTTCTGGAAGATATGCCACATATTAAATCATAATTAACGACGTGGCCCACATTATCTTGTTTATCTACTGAATGGCAGTATTTGACTGCGCAGCTATACTTCCTTAAACAAAACGACCTCTGTGGTCTACCCACTTCGGACGAACAAGGAAGTTTTGAAAATGCATGTTAATTCAAACTGATGTTACCAGGCGTGCTTTAACATCGATGTCAAAAGCTGGAACCATAAGGTCTCGTGCAGTAAACTGTAGTAAGTAATACAGGGAACAAACACGTTTATATTTACAATGACAGTAGTTGGTGAAATAAGCAAAGGCATTAAGAACTTAGTTTCAGAATCTACTGAACGTTTTGTCCATTCACTGAATTCTTTAGTTTAATATAATAATGCCTTTTCTGGTAAAATCCTGGTTGACAAACAAAGAAGTGGTGGAGTGTGGCATGAATTCGTATGGTTGCAATGTCCATTGCTGTAGGAGAATATATGTATGTGGACCCTTTGGTAAAAATATGATGTATTGCATTCACATGACTTTCTCTACCCATTCTTTCGCTCTCCGTGGTTTAATGGTTCCCATGTTAACCTCATATACCCAAGGTCGCGGGTTCAAACCCTGCGGAGGACGATGGATTTTTTCGGGCGTAAAAATCCTAAGCATGGTCTCCTATGGAAGGGAAATAAAAGTCCCGTGTCGTAGATTTACGGCGCGTAAAAGAACCTCAAGCGTGATAGAGAGGCCTCTGAGCAAAATTAACTGGTCTTTCATGCCCAGTATAGTTTGGAACGCTGAGAACCACAGCATTAAAGGGCGTCCATAAATAAAACGCCATTTCATTCTTTCTACCCATTCTTCAGCAAGCTATTCTTGCAAAAGCGTATTGTTCTATCTACTATCGAGATAAACGTTTGTCAAAATGATGTTATTTCATATCTCCTTGCAGAACATTGGGAAAATGGGAATACAATATGCTTAAGCCATAACGAAATGACTTTACTTTCTCTACACGTACTATGTACATAGTGTATAGAGAAGGTATTGTATTGCACCCAAAAATCCGATACCGAGATTTCACCGGAAATACATGTTTTTGGTCACCCTAAATCCAAAAATAGCATTTTTGGAGAAAAGTGTGTGAGTGCGTATTTAAGGTACTTGGTATTTAAGGTTGGTATCTTTCAAGGATACGACACGAAGATTTTCAGGAAAGTCCCTCCACTCCCAGCTACCCTTTACTTGGAAAAACATTTTAAAATGTTTATTTTCTCAAAATTGGCTCTAACGATTGTGATTAAAACCTCTTACATTTAAGATATTTACATATACAATAAAATATATCGCTTCAATTTTCTGGAAGTAGCCTCTGAAGACATGTTTATTCTGGGAATTTTGCGGAATTTTTCATAACTAGTAATCGTAAGAGATGGACAAAAACTTGCCACACAAAAAATTTTGAGCTCATTAAAACACACAATTTGTTATGTACATTCTTTCGTGAGGTTGGCTGTTTTTGAGATACTCCTTGTTATTAGTTTCTGGCTTTAAAATAGTTATACTTTTCTCATACGGGAATTTTTCAACTCCTGTCCATACAAACAAAGGTACTTCAATCACATAGCAACCAGCTTTTAAAAGCTTTCACTATCGATTTAGCCTACGGTATTCCCTTATTTCCTTTGTACTTACAAGAAAACAAGTAATAAGACCCTTTCTGCTAATTTTTTTCGGTTAGCATTAAACAAATAGAAGAATAAGATTTTTAATAATAATTGGAGAGATGTAGATAAAGTCATGTGAATGGAACACATCAGATTTTAAGGCTGTTCTGATAACTTTGAAATTTTGTTTTAAGACCAGAAAGGGAAATGAAGAATAACTACCTGAAATTAGAAGTAGCATAAATATAGGGAAATTTAAAACAATAACAAGGAAATTTAAGAGTTATACATTTTTGTTTCTGTAGCAGGATTTTGTGTAGTTCTAAAGGTAGCAGTTTGCAAAATTCATTTGTCAGTCATAATAAAGGAGTGTTTAGAGGCTATATCCAACAAATTAAGGTTATATTTTATTTGCCATAAAAATAGCTTATTGATATCACATTTTTGTCATATTCGTTAAAGCCCTTTTTGAGAAAATCAACATTTGACTTGTACTGTTTACAGACATACGGACACATATTCACACTTTTTCTAAAAAAAATCTGATGTGTTCCATTTCCATGACTTCTCCACATTGCAGGGAACAAATATTCATAAAAAGATTATTCTTCCATATACTTCATGCTAATTGAGGAAAAGATTAGCAGAAATGGTCTTCTTATTTGCTTCCATGTAAGTAGAAGGGAAATAAGGGAGTAGCATAGGCTAAAGTGATAGTCCAATCTTTTAAAAGCTGGTTGCTATGTGATTGAAGTTCCTGTATTTCTAAGAGTTAGAAAATTCCCGTATGAGAAAAGTATTTTAAAACTGAAACCAGTAACAAGGAATATATATAAACTGTACGAAAAAATGTATATAACATAAATTGTGTGTTTTAACGGGATCTACATTTTTTTGTTGAAGTTTTTGACTACCTCTTACGACTTTCCAGCTATCAAAATTCCAAAAAATGCATTCAAAATAAAGATCTCTTTAGAGACTATTCCCAGAAAGCTCAATATATGCATTTTATTTGTCATGTAAATATCTTTAATATACGATATTTTAATCAAATCGTTAGAGCCATTTTTGAGAAAGTCAAAACTTTAGAAACATTTTCCATGTAAAGGGTAGTTGGGGGTGAGGAGATTTTCTTGAAAATCTTCATGATGCATCCTTGGAAGATACTGAGCTTAAGTACCAAGTATAAAATTTAACAGATTTTACGTTTTTGAGCTATGCTACACACACACAGACAGCTTGCTAAAAATGCATTTTTTTTATTCAAGGGGTCTCAAAACATATATTTCCGGTGAAATCTTGGTATCGAATTTTTGGGTTCAATATGATACTTTCTTTATACACAATGTACATAGTACGCGTAGAGAAAGTATAAAGAAATTATTCAGCGGACCTCAACATACTCGTATGTACTTCCAATGAAATCTGGGTATCGAGTTTTTAGTTACAAAGCAATACCTTCTCTACACATTATGTACCTGGTAGAGGAAGTAATATTGTGGGGTAATGCGTAATGAAGACAGTATAGAAAATGTCATCTCTTTGCTATTTCTTATTTTTTATTTATTTATTTATTTTTGGTAGTTTAACCTCCTTTAACCAGGTTGGTCATATCGGACGATGAAAGAAATTAGTGAAATTATGCTCAAATGACCTCTGAGTCCATGGAACTTAATGTTACTCGACATTTGTCTTCTCAGGATAAGGGAAACCCCCGAAAAAAACCTTATCCGGGTAACTTGCCCTAAGAGATTCGGGCTCACGACCTGTTGAATATGAAGAAGATACGCTACCACCACGTTACCCAGGCGGGCTAACTTTGCGATTATTATCACATGTTCAATTCCAATGCAAAGAATATTAACACAAAACACACATTAAAAGCTATTGATCACCCAGCAGAATGTTTATTAGCTATCTATTCATATGCTAAAGTGGCAATAAATTCCCGTTGTATTTTTACAATTTCTACAAACCACACGATTGTGATTTTATAAGTAGCACAATCACATTATCCTTCTCATCCTAAGTTGTACCATGCAATAAAAATGTATTAATTGACAGCAATTTAACATTTTTCAATTCATAATTTATGTCACAAGTTGACAATCTTGAAGATTATGGAACGAATGAAGTGTGTATTTGTGTTTAATATCTTCCAAGAATGCGATACGAAAATTATCAGAAAAATCCCTCACCAACTAAACTTTTTATGGAACATTTTTGGAAAATTTTGATTTTCTCAAAAATGGCTCTAGCGGTCTTGATTAAAATAGCACATGTTCAAGACACTTTCATGAAAAATTAAATTTATTTTCTGAATTTTCTGGGAATAGGCTCTGAAGACCTCTTGATTCCTAATACCTTTTTTATAGATGGTAAACAGAAAGAGATAAACACTTACTACATAAAACTTATAAATTTTTCAAACACACAATTTGTCATAATGTTTTGAGAGTTAATTGTTTCCGAGATATTTCTTGTTACTGCATTCAATTTTAAAAATCTTAATTTTTTTCATAAACGGTCATTATTCGTTACATATCTCTCTTGTTTTACTCCTGACACGAATTTGAATTATATCGCACCAACTAGCTTTTAAAAGATCTGACTATCGTATTGGCCTTGTGTATTCTCTTATTTTCTTTCTACTTACAAGGTAGCAGGTAATAAGACCAATTCTGCTAAAGTTATCTCAAATAGTGTGATGTACATAAAAGAATAATAGTTTGCAAGAATATTTTGTTTTCAGAACAGGTAGAGAAAACCATGTGAATAGAACACACAAGTTATTTTCCTCATAAGACAAATATTTCTGGTTCTCTCCCTCTTAACCCACCTATTAACATTTCCATGTTTTCACTTTTTTTTTTCTCTCTTAATCCCTCTATAAACATTTCACATAGACGAAAAACTATGATAAGCGTTCCCTTTCCTATCTGCTAAATGTGTACCAATCTCTGGTAATATTTTATACAAACTTAACTTTTCTTCGAGGCTTTCACAGATAACGTGTTTATCTGTATCTTTTGTCCCATTTTCAACTTCTTTCCAGTAAGAATACTACTATTTTTCCTGCAGTTGTCAAATTTTCCCATTTCATAAGTTTAGAAACTCCCTTCCCATGCCTCTCAACCTCCCACACTTACTTGAAGCTATCTTGTGCTGATTCACATAAATCTTTAAAATGTTCTCTTTTAAGGCACTTTTACTAATATTTGAGATTCTGTAAACAGTTATTACTTTCCTCGTTGTTCTTCCTACTCTATCATTGCCACTTTTGCTGATGCAGACCTAATTAATCCCAAAAGTTCTCTGCAGACTAATCTGTTTATTGGATCTGTTTTTTCTTAATTCTAAAGCCTCCCATATTCCTGCTGAATAAAACATTTCTATTCCATTAGTGAAGTTGTTTTGTTACTGTTTTGAATACTGTTACCATTTTCATCGATTCTTTACATATAACTGTCCATTATCTCTAAAATGTCGCCTTTTATCATTAGTTGCATATAAGTTTAGCTATCTTATTTGTTAATTTATTATTCTGTAATAATGTATTCCGTAGTGGAATTTTAGTGTATTTCATGTTACAGCTTGTAAATGGATGTAATCTATCATTCATAAGACACTACCGTATAGTTTCTGCACCTTCCTTTTTAAATATGTTTCTAATGGTTGTGCACATCTGACATCTGATAAATTACACATGAATGTCTCCAAATTAAGTAATTTTACACAGCCGCTTAACCGCACGAGGCATTTAACAATAATTAAAACAGTATTCTCAAGCATAAGAAACTGATACATTTATATACATAGTAAAAAAAGTTGATACATTTCTCGAAATACATTATGATTTGTGGATATTAAGATATTTATTATACTTTTAAATACAGTTGAAAAGCTTTCAATAGTGCCAACTTAGCCATGCACACCGTGGATGCCTATATCGAGTGAAGTAGTTGTGATAGGCTGAAACTTCTATTAGTGTTTATAATATTTCGTTTTTGTAATATGTTTATATCAAATAGTTTAAGGTTTTGCTATATTTTAGTTTACATTTTCATCTTTATCATTGTGTTGCAATTATTTTAGAGATGTTTATTGCTTCCCCGCATTGCTTTTGGCGAATATATTTTGTTGTGGCCTGTTTTGTGTGCTTTGTGCTTTTCAAATTCATTATTTTCCATGCAGTTAAAACAGAGTAACTAAAACAATTACTTCATTATGGATACAAAGGATCTGAATATGTAGTTACAGCAGCCTCTAATGATTTTCTCATTAACGAGGGGTCGCTTTTGGAGGCAACAAAGGCTTACCCATTATTGTTGATAACTGTCTAAACTTTAAAAAATAAATCCGTCTAGTTTTTGAATTCACCAATAGGCAATTAAAAAAGTAATATATACTTAACTCGCTAACCACGGTGATAGACTGTCTCTCAAAAGTATCTTGGGGACGTTACACGCACAGCTGTTCCATATACTCTTTCGACGGAAGTGTGGGAGAGGGGAAAGGGGCTGCCGGAGACATCAGATGTGAAAATAAGCCGTCTGATTTGGTGTAAAGTGGAGCGTTAGAGCTTGGCACTGCAGAGATTGAGGCTTCAAGTCCCAGGATTGCATTTGTACTTTTTCGGTCAAATAAACTTCCTGCGTGCTGATAGTTTTACTTGCTTTTGTTATATTTCGTAAGTAATTTTTACTATTTATAACTCATTGTTGTTATTATTTTTGTTGTTCACAAGAATTAAATTAAAATATTTAGTACATATTTCTGTTAAAGATGATAGTATAAAAATAATAATAATAACAATAATAACCAAAAATTCCCCATTTAAAAAAAGCGCAAACTAACTTCTATTGAAGTCATTTGACTGATGATGGGCATGAGAAGTATATTCCAAGTACTTTGTAAAATTCTGCGAATATATTAAGAGGAATGATTTTTACTTTCTCTATACGCACTATGTCCATAGTGTATAGAGAAGGTATTGCACTTCACCCAAAAATTCGATACTGAGATTTCACCGGAAAAATATGTTTTAGGGTCCCTGTATCCAAAAAAAAAGCATTTTCAGAAAAAGGTCCGTGAGTGTGTGTGAACATGGTAACTCAAAAACGAAAAGTGGGTAAAATACCAAACTTGGTATTTAAGTTCAGTATCTTCCAGGGATGCGACACGAAGATTTTGAGAAAAATCCCCCCCCCAAAACTACCCTTTACATGGATATTTTTTTGAAAATTTTGATTTTCAGTGCTAGGAAGTTCGTACCAATTTTCTTATGCAGAGTAAGAGAGGCCAGGATTGACAATACCTTGCGGCGCTACTTGAGCGAGCAAAGGTCAACGTAAAGTGCAACTCATTACTGAAAAACATATAAATATCACTGCATAACACAGAACCACGTCGGTAGGAAGGAAGGCGTGCGAATAACATCTTTGTTCTGCTCAAATCTTAGCAAAATTAATTTGTTTTACCAGCATAGTAAGTTTTCTAGCAGTTCACTTATTCGAGTACTTATTCAGAAACCGATGGCAGTTCTACTAAACAAACTGTCAAACGTCTAGTGACAGAACAGCTTCTCAGAAACATATTATTGATTGCAAGTTTGATCAGAAAGTTACCCACAACTATCACAATGCTATAATCCAGAGCTGAACTGAATCTATAAAGACTGCCAAGACGGATCTACTAATTCACCTGAAATAAAGACAAAAATGACATGTAAATGAAAAGAATGCAGGTTTCAGTGTGATGTATCGTATACAAGCTGCACTTTTAGATCCCAACAAATGCTATTTGCTTGTTGATACTGATACATCATACGAAGTGGAACGAACTTTTTTGTATTACAAATCTTGTTTGTTGGACCGTAGAATGAGGTTTTCATTATTTGGATATTGTTTAACATTCGTGCTTTAATTGCTTGAGTGTTTTCATAATGTACACATGTAAAGAAGGAAATTAGCCAGAATCAGCCTTATATATGTAACAACAATTTGTATGTTATGACAATGATCTGCTTATACGAATGTCTAATAAGTCATTTTTGTTCCCTGGAAACAGTACTGTTTACTTGATAACAGGTTTGTTTATCTCTCCCCCCTGCGTTTTTATCAACGACTTGTTTTGATGCGGCGAGATGGTCGCTCGCAACCTGTACACGGCACAGCGAACGGTACGAACTTCCTAGCTCTGATCATAGCACATTTAATATGAAATTGTCAACTTAAAATTAATCGCTTAAAAACTGGAGGATTCAAATGAAAATTCTGTCTTTGCATGGAAATTGTACGCTTAAAAGAAGGATAAATAAAGCTGAGATTAGAACTTCTTTTAAGTCTATCCGTTATATCTGAAGCATTCATAGGTAAATGATGCAGAATTATATATAAAAGTTGATTGGTGGATTTCAGCAGGTTAGTGGGAGAAGGTTTTCTCAGGTTCTGTTCTAGATGCACACGCAATTAAACTTTTAGTACCTGCGAGGATATTGTCATGCAGTTCTCGCTGTTGAAGGAGTTTCTTTAAGTACTGCCCAAAAAATGAAATAAAAGTACAACTATTTCTAACCTTCTACTCTAATAAAACAGAATTTAAACTGGAAGGTGAGATAAAAGCGCGCTGAGTTGTAAAAAGCTTCTCGAGTGACCTTTGATGCAAATTCTGCTAATATCATTAAAATGGACAGCTCAACTCGCTCCAGACTCTGTTAAAGATTCAAATCTCGTACGTTTGTAATTGACAAAGATCCTCTCAGATTAATTCAGGATTTTCTGTGTCCTTTCTATTTGCATATTTTACCTTTTTGTCCACACAGAGCTGGAAGTGATGTACTTGGCGTCCAGCCTGCCACTAGGGCTCTTATTCCCGGCAGGGACAAATTATTTTGGGGACTTTGTGTGGAGTGTTTGCTCATTTTAAAAGGAACGCTCAACTTTCGTTGCCTAGGTCTATATCTCTTCTACGCCAGTTTATCGTTTAGGTATCTTAACAAATAAAAAGCGGACTGCCTCCGTCGTCGAGTGGTCAGCGCGCTGACTTCTCGGCCGGAGGTCCCGGGTTCGATTCCCGGCTTGAACGGGGAATTTTTCTTTAACCAGACTTATTCCCTATCTCCCACAAAGGCTGGAAGTATGTATGTGAGAGTGAATGTGCGTGTTTAGTGATATAAAATGATTAACCTAATGTTTCTAAGCCTACAGTAATAGCTGTTGTTTCACAAGTCAGAGTCCCCGATATGACCATTAAAGTTAAAGGGGGCTATACAAATAAAATAATTAAAAAAAAAAAAAAACATGCACTCGCACTTCGTTTTATCGTTTATATCCAAACATACTGTTAGTTGTTGAGTTGCTGTCGGTGCAAAACTGTAGTTGGCAAGACTGCCTTCCATCTCTTACTTGTCTTTTATCACAGTGTTGGAAGCCACTGATGATTTTCTTAATCTGGAAAACTCACATTTGTGTGTGCTTGTGTGTGTAACACGCTGGTCGCCTTGTTGAGGCAGCTTAATGCTGTAAGAATTCCTTACATCAACACCGCAACAAAAGAAATTTCTAATTTAATCTAGGTAAAGTTGGTTGCTAATATTCAGATACCTTAATATTGGAACGCCGTTTTCTCCCATATAATATTAATTTCTCTAGCACGTAAGTACGAGGTACATAGTAGATAAATATTATATGTCACCCAAAGTTTCGATGTCAAGATTTTACCGAAAATACATGTTTTGAAGGCTCCTGAATAAAAAGGCATTTTTAGAAAAAGGTCCGTATGTGTTGAGCCGTTTCCCGGCTCAAATAGTTCCTCCGCTGGGGGTGCTGATTTTCGATCAAGGAGGTATACCTGTTACCTGCCTATCGTGGGTTCTAGACGGGGTGAATGAACGGCAGTTGGGAGATGGAAGTAGAGTCGGGAGCACTTGGCTGGTTTAGAGACGTGGTGTTTTAAGAATGCCTGACGTAATCCGAAAATTTTTCTCAAAAAAAGGTGAGATAATTTGTGGCATGTGACTCTTATTTAGAATTTTGAAAAGTATTGCTGGGTGGCTTAGTTTCCTCCAACTGAGACTTGAGTGTTTGTCTCTCGCCCCGGGTTAATTGTATGATATATTTCGGTTTTTGGTGGGGGAACATTTTTTATGCTTTTAGCTTAAATTATGTAGCAACATTATGATTAATTCATGCCTCAGTAATGATCTATCTGATTTATTTCTTTATAACAGTAAATGGGAAAGTCTTGTGACTGAGTGCTGAATGGAATTTTACGCTAAATTACAAGCTAGTATTGATACTTTGTTTGCTTCAAAGTGAGAGTATTGCGTGTATTTTGCTTTCGATCTGCACTTCACGTTGCCATTACTGCCATAGCATTATGTGGTATTTGTTAGCCCACATAGTCAAGTAACTCGAAAGGCAAGAAAGTGAACCTTGCTCCCTGAGTGATAACGTCAGATTAAAGACGAAGAACAACTGGAATTTGCTCATCTAATGGAGGTTTTGCTTACTCATCGTAGAAGCTAAAACAAACTCTTGACTAAGTATTAAAATTGAGGTGTAAGGCATCTGCCCTTAGTTAGAACTTGCCAATTTAAATTAAACATGCTTACACATGGTTTTCATTATGCTTTAAGAGATGTTAGACTGAAAGCTAAGCATGTTCTTAACTTTCACATAGTTTCCACCGTGTGTTCAGCACGAAAACTTAACACATTTCTCTGTAGGGAGATTTTGATAATCTGAATTAAGGGTGTTTGGCCAAGCTCGTATTTAACTTTCACATGGCTTTACCATTCACTTTTCTATGCTTTAAGAGAAGTTATCCTGAAAGCTATACTCTGTTTAGCTGGATGGCTTTAAAGAAGTTTGCTTTCGTTAAGCTATGAACTACTTTTATTTTATGCTTGGCCAAGTATGTATTTAATTCATGTAGGCTTTTCATGACTTCATTTTCTATTTTAGAGTATATAATTTGTTATGTTTTAATTTTTTTGTTAAATTGTCCAAGCAATTGTTGATGAAGACCACTACATTTATCTATAAATGTTACAAACAGAGAAACAGCTCTTTTTAATGTGGCATTATTTTGGAGATATTAACACCTATTGTTTAGGACATCAATAACATTACCTATATCCGAGTACAGGAGATTCCTGTTAATTAATCCCGTTATTCCGTTATTTCCTCGCCTTGAGAGGTTAGAATGTGCACTTAGTAGGAGGGTACATTTACAGCGTGTGTATGTGTGCGCGGGCACACACAGCATAACTAAACTCGGTTAGATACCAAACATGATATTTAAGTTCACGCGACATGAAGATAAAGTCTCCACAGTCCAAGCTACCCTTAACATGAAAAACATGCTCGAAAATTTGGATTTCCTCAAAATTAGCGCCAACACTTTTTATTAAAATACCGCATGTTAAGTATATTTGCATGACACAAATGAAATGTATATCTTGCATTTTATGGAAATAACTCCGAAGATGTGGATGACGATTTCATAACTGGGAAACTATAATATATAAACAAAAGGCACACTACATAAAACTAGATCTCGTTAAAACACAAAAGTAATAGCATGCATTATCTTTCATTCCTTTTGCTTTTGTTTTACTACTGATCATGTAAAGATAACCTGAATTGTAATTACATAGCAACCAGCTTTTAAAATATTTTAGTATCGCTTTAACTTAGTGAGCGTTTTCTTTCTATACAAGGAATTAAGTAATAAGACCATTTCTACTAAAGTTTATCTCGATTAGTATGAAGTAGTTAGAAGAATAAGCCTTTATAAGAATAGTTAGGTGTAAAATAGTCAGAGAAAGCTCATGTGAAAAGAACATGCCAGATATTTTATTTTCCCCCGCGTATCTACTACAATGTTTTTCAAATGAGAAGAGCACTACTCTGCAGCAAATGAGATGCGTTATCGTGCTCTACGTTGCCAGGTCGCTACCCCCACTCCTTTCATGTTTCCCTCTTAATCGCACACTGAACATGCAAATCTGTCTGGCGCGTTACTCCCCAGTTAAGCGGGTATGCAATATGTTAACACAGCAACATTCCGATTGGCTACCGGCCTGGTGATGCTCAAGGACATACCTCATCCCATTTGAAAGTCACTGTAGGTGGAGGAGTTATTGTATTCTGCCAACGTTTACGGTATCGAGGTTTCATTTAAAACGTACACTTACACACACACACATATATATTATGTTTAATTTTATACACACTCATCCATATTTCCAGCCTATTACTATAGGGCATAATCTTTGCTATAAAAAACAAACATCCCAACCCCCAGCCGGGAATCGAACCTGAGACTCCTCGCACAACGGGCAGATAGTCTACCGAACGAGTTGCGTGAATCTGTTTTGTAAGACTTTAATAATAATAATAATAATAATAATAATAATAATAATAATAATATGTATACGAGTGAAAGCAGTTCTCCTTCATAATGGTCAGTGGAACAGTGATGTGTGTACTGTTCCTTCATGTCTGAGTACCAGTGCACGAGCCCTGCTAATTATATACTAGCAGCATTTGACACATATTGCTGCTTAAAAAAAAAATCTGATGTGTTCCATTCAAATGACTTTCTCTATATCTCTGCAACAAATGAATGTTAAAAAGATCATCCTTCTTTTTACTTTCTCTGCACGTACTATGAACACAGTGTATAGAGAAGGTATTACACTCCTCCCAAAATTTCGATAACAAGATTTCACCGGAAATATATGTTTTAGGGTACCCTGTATCCAAAAAAAGCATTTTCACAAAAAGCTCTGTGTGTGTGTGTGTGTGTGTGTGTGTGTGTGTGTGAGTGAGTGTGTGAACACGATAGCTCAAAAACGAAAAGTCGGTAAAATACCAAACTTGGTATTTAAGTTTAGTGCCTTCCAGGTATGCAACACGAAGACTTTGAGAAAAATCCCTCACCCCAAACTACGCTTTACATGGAACTTTTTTCCAAAATTGTAATTTTCTCAAAAATGGCTCTAACGATTTTGATAAAATATCGTACCTAGCAAATAAAATGTATATCTTGAAGTTTCTGGGAATAGCCCCTGAAGACTACTTTATTCTGGATGAATTTTAGGGAATTTTGCATAACTGTAAGATAGGGAGAAAAACTTACCACACAAAAAGTGTAGACTACTGTAAAATACACAATTTATATTATTTTTTTTTCGTAGAGTGGTTCGTTTTTGAGGTATTCCTTGTTGTTGGCTTCAGCTTTAAAAAACTTTTTCTCACACAGGACTTCAACTCCTATCCATACAAACAAAGAAACTTCAATCACATAGCAACCAGCTTTTGACTGTCACTTTTAACTATGGTACTCCCTTATTTCGCTCCTACTTACAAGGAAGTAAGTAATAAGACTATTTCTGTCAACATTTTCTCGATAAGCATGAAGTTGTCGCAGAGATGTAGAGAAAGTCATGTGAACGGAACACATCAGATTTTTACTTCATGCTAATCGAGAGATCATTAGCAGAACTAGCCTTATTATTTGCTTTCTTGTAAGTAGATGCGAAATAAGGGAATAACATAGGCTAAAGTATTAATCAAAAGCTGGTTGCTATGTGACTGAAGTTCCTTTGTGTGGACAGGAGTTGAAAATTCTCATATGAGAAAAGTATAAGATATTAAAGCTGAAACCAATAACAAGAAATATCTCAAAAACGACTCACTCCATGAAAAAATGAATATAACATAAATTGTTTCTCTTAACGTGTTGCACATTTTATGTTAAGTATGTTTTTGTCTATCTCTTACGGTTTTACAGTTATACAAAGTTCCGTAAAATTCATCCAGAATAAAGTAGTCTTCAGAGGCTATTCCCAGAAAATTCAAGATACACATTTTATTTGCCAGGTAAATATCTTTTATATACGATATTTTAATCAAATCGTTAAGAGCCATTTTTGAGAAAATAAAAAGTTTTCAAAAATATTCCTTGAAAAGTGTAGTTGGGGGTGGGGGGAGTTTTTTTTTTAAATCTTCGTGTCGCATCCTTGGAAGATACCAAACTTAAATATCAAGTTTGCTATTTAACCGATTTTTCGTTTTGAGCTGTGCTATACACATACACACGAACCTTTTCTCAAAAATACTTTCTTTGGATTCAGGGGGCCCAAAACATGTATTTCAGGTGAAGTCTCTGTATCGAATTTTTGGGTGCAACACAATACCTTCTCCATACTCTATGTACATGGTACGTGTAGAGAAATTAAAAAGATGACTTTCTCTAGCTGCTATACAAACTTCTTGCAAAAGATTATTCTTCTTTCTACACAATGCTAATCGAGATAAACTTACCAGAATGTTCTTATTACTTAGTTCATTATAAGTAGAAGGGAATTAAAGGAATGCACTAGGTTAAACTAATAGTCAAATATTTTAAATGTGATTGTCATTGCAAATCACTTTTTTGCTTGGCCAGAAGTAGAACAAAAGAAAAACGGACACTTCCGGTGTGAGAAAAATATAAGTATTTCACAATTGAAACCAATAACAAGGAATATCTCGGAAACTGCTAACTCCACAACAAAAACGTATAGGACATAAATTGTGTATTTTGACAAGGCCAATATTTTAGCGTAGTAAGTTTTTGTCTATCTCTTACGGTTTAGTACTTAAGCAAAATCCGCAAAATTCATCCAAAATAAAGAGGCCTTCAGAGGTTTTTCCCAGAAAATTCAATATATACATTTTCATTTTGGATGTAAATAGTTTTTAATATACGTGATTTTAATAATAACCCTATATAGCAAGTTTGGTATTTAAGGGTCCTTTCGTTTTTGAGCTATGCTACCCACAGACATATACACGGGGACCTTTTTCTAAAAATGCTTTTTTTGGACTCAGGAGGACCCCCAAACATATATTTCCGGTGAAATCTCGACATCGAATTTTTGGGTGGAATACAATATCCTATCTATTCTCTATGTACATTGTACATACGGGGCTAGAGAAAGTAATAAGAACGTAGCAACAGTATATTTTGTTTGTAATCGTATTGAGGTGCTGCAAATATATCCAAATTCATTAACTAATTAAATGCGCTTCATCAGTTTAATATACTTCATTATGCATTATTTAAATGACACGGTGCTATAAAAAACCTGAAGCTAGAATGATTATTCCTGGGAAGGATGTCGTGAATAGAAGTATGCTTTTGTGTTTTGTGCGCTGTATACATAGATTCATAAAACGTTTGCTTGAATCGCGGGGTGTTGTTATTTTACATGGCTACATGGATTACATAAATTGCAGAATTCATAAAGTTAACCTTTACGGGAATCAATGGCAATCGCTGCATGCTATATACTCGTTGTTACCGGCACAAGGCAAACATAACCGAAAGGTAACTGACATCAGTTTTGGATTTTATTAACGCCTACACTATATTTTACAAAGTTTTAGCTGTTCCACTTCTATTATACGGCGATGAGAATTGGGCCTCAAATAGAGCAAAGAAAAGAAAAATCGAGGTTTTTAAGAGGAATACTGGGATATACTTGAAGAGATTATATACGCAACCAATTAAAAATCAATACAAGAAAAAACTGATGCGCTTCATTCACATGACTTTCTCTACATCTCTGTAACAACTTATTGTTAATAAGCTTATTCCTCCATCTATTTAATGCTGAAACGTTAGAATAAACGGTCTTATTACTAATTTCCTTTACAAGTAGAAGGGAAGTAAGGGAATACACTAGGCTAAACCGGCAGTCAAATGTTTTAAAATGTGATTGCTATGGGATTGAAAACCGTTTCTTTGCGTGACCAAGTGTTGACAAGTTCTTGAAAATGGCTAACTCCAAAATATGACTATGACATAAATTGTGTGTTTTATTGTGATCTACATTTTTTGTGTGGCAAGTTTTTGTCTTATTTCTTACGGTTTACCAGTCATGCAAAATTCAATAAAAATCATCCAAAATAAAGAGGTCTTTAGAGACTATTCCCAGAAAATTCAATATATACATTTTATTTGACATATACATTCCACAAATATAATAGATTTTAATCAAAATTGTTAGACCCATTTTTGAGAAAATCCAAATTTTCAAAATGTTTCCATGTAAAGAGTAGTTTGAGGTAGGGGGATTTTCTTTAAAATCTCCGTGTCGTATCCTTGAAAGATACCAAACTTAAATACCAAGTTTGGTATTTAACGTTCTACTCGTTTTTGAGCTGTCCACTAACACACACATACACACACAAGGACCTTTTTCTGAAAATGGTTTGTTTGTTTTTTTGGATTCAGGGAGTCCTAAAACATGTATTTCCGGTGAAATCTCGGTATCGAATTTTTGGGTGGAATATAACAGATCCTCTATATACTATGTATACAGTACTTGTAGAGAAAGTAAAAAATTGACATCTTGAAACATCAATGGTACAGACATACTGAAAGAATGAACCATGACAGAATAACAAAACGTGTGCTTCTTTATATTCCACGAGGCAGAAGATCAATAGGAAGACCAAGATTGCGATGGAAAGATACTGTTTGAGACGAAACAGACTTTAAGGTCCTATCCTTTAAGAACAATAAGAATACTATATTTTCTAAAAGTTTAAGTCCTGGGTGAATATAGAAATATAAATAGTAGAACTCAATGAAACATACTGACAAATGTATAACACGAGAATATGAAAAACTCTGGAATTGTTGCTGTTCTAATAAATCCCGCGGGTGCAATCGCCTTCAAGATGTTATGGGTGATAACGGATCACATCCAAGGAGTATGACAGTGTGACGTAACCTAGCTATATCTCTATCGGAGCAGTGGCGTAATACGTATCTTAATTTTGAAAAACAAAAAGCTTATATTTATTAAAATGCAAGATATGTATTAAATGACAAAACAAAATGCTTTATCCAATGTTACTCATACATTAAGTATTTGAAATTTAAAGTAACTCGTGCTTGTTACCAATTGAGGAATATATTATCGTTTTTATAATTGCAAAAAACATTTACATACAATACTCAATTCTTAAAGTTTTTCAGGAAAAAATATAATCTTACTACAACTCACTTAGCTGGTTACTAATTGGAGTCAGGGGTGTATTCCATGCTTTTTGTATACGTTTGCAGAAAATATAAATTACAACATTCTTTTATTAAAGCGGTGATTTTCAGTCTTCTTAAAGGGTCCTTAACTAAATTGAGAAAACGTATGTGATACGTAAACTTATTTATTCTTGTATACACATTTGATTATTTTCTGTAATTCATTTATAGATAATATATAACATATATAAATATACGATATATATATTCTTTGTTATTGGTTTCAGTTTTAAAATACATAACTCTTTTCAAAGGGAGAGTCGGCACACGTTTCGATATATTTTGCTTTACTCCTACCCATGCAAAGAGAACTTAATTTCAGTACTATCGCTTAGCATTCTGGTTTTAAAATACTTGATTATCACTTTACGGTAGTGTATTCTCTTATTTCTCTTCTACTTGCAAGGAACCATTCCTGTTAATGTTTATCTCGATTCCCATGACATTGAAAGATCAACACTTTGTAAGAATAGTTTATCTTTAGAGAGCAAGTCCTGTGAATTGAACACATATTTTTACTTCCTTTACACCTACTATGTATTGTTATGTGCATAGTAGGTGGAGGTGATATTGCATTCCGCCATTGCGTGGTGTAGTGTTTACCATGCTAGGCTCATATACCCAAGGTCGTGGGTTCAAAACCGGCGGAGACCGATGGATTTTTTCCGGCGTAAAAATCCCTAGCATAGCTTCCTTCGAAAGGGAAGTAAATCCGTTATCGTAGATAACGTACGTAAAAGAACCTCAAGCCTGATAAAGAGGTCTTTGAGCAAAGTTAAGCAGTCTTTCACGCTCAACATAGAATGGGACGCTGAGAACTACAATAGTTAAAGAGCGTCCATAAATAAAATTACACTTCCCATTTCTATTTCCACCCAAAGATTTGGTTTAAAAATGTCATACAAAAAAGCATTTTTAGAAAAAGGTCCGTGTGTGTGCGTGAGCAGCATAGCTCAAAAACAAAAAGTATGTGGTAGGGAAAGACAAAAGTGTGCAAATATTACACCAAAGATACAATGCAGTCATAGAAAATTAACCTGAAATTTTTTTCTGAGCAGAATTTCTTTATTGTAAAAATAAGGAAAATGATAAAAGTATTATTTATAAAGTATACGTAAAACATTAAGGCAGACATATACATTCTTGACCCTGCGTGTCGAGGCGTGCCAAGTGACTTTTGCCCCACCCTTCTGATTTGCTGTTTGCAACACACTAGCAAGCGTTCCTCTTAGTGGCAGAAAACTGCTGGGTCCAATTAGGAAATATAGGTTATATTTATTTTCAGGTGCCGACTTTCCCTTTGAAAAGAGTTATGTATTTTAAAACTGAAACCAATAACAAAGAATATCTTGTCTATCTCTTACAGTTTACCAGTTATATAAAAGTAATTAAGAATAAAGAAGTCTTCAGAGATGTTTCAAGAAAATTCAAGTACACATTTCACTTGTCATAAACATATCTTAAACATGTGGTATTTTAGTCAAAATATTTAAGAGGTATGTTTAAAAGCATCAACATTTTAGAAAACTTTTGCAAATAAAGGGTAGTTTGGGGTGTCGCGTCCTTAGAAAATGCTAAATTTAAATCCTAAGTTTGATATTTAATCAACGTATTATGTTGAGCTATGCTTTTCACAGATACATTTTTCTAAAAATTGTTAAATTATGTTTCAGAAGGTCTCAAAAGTGTATTTACAGTGAAATCTTGCATTAAATTTTTGGGTGGATTACAATAACTTCTCAAATTCTCTAGCTGCTGTGTACGTTGTACTTATGTGGTCGAGAAAGTAAAAAGGCATTGTAAATTGTTACAGGAGTTGATATTCTTCATATAGTCGTCTCATTTTTAAATGCATATTTCTACCCCCCCCCCGCCAAGACGAGTGTATCCACTTTTATTGCGAAGGGGTAGATGATGGATCGGTTTGCGAAAAGGTTAGTCAACTAAAAAGAAATAAAGGCCTGTCCTGCAAATTAAATCAAACTTATGAGCACTGTTTATAGCTGAAGCTGAAAAATGGTGAACTCGGAAGTTAACTACACCACTTGTTTTATGGGAAATGTTTCGATATTTCTCACAAAAGTACAGTAAACATATCAACACTATTTTTAACCAGTAGTCGATGGTAAAACAGCCTCGACGAAGACCAAGAGGAAATCACAGGGAACCTCCTCCATGACTGCTGTGTTATGGTTTTATATATTGTGTATACATTGTGTGTATACATTTCTTTTAAGTGTAATTATTTATTATAAGAGGGTGTAATCTGTGCTGTAAATTTAAATTGCTATATTTGAATATCTTTGTATTTTTATTTTCGGGTTTACTCTTAATTCTTTATTGTTATTTTAATATTGCTTTTGATTGAGTACTACCTTTGTCTTTTTATTTTCGTGTTTACTCTTTCAATTCTTTGTTGTTGTTGTTGTTGTTGTTGTTGTCGTTGTCTTAACATTTGTTTTTAGTGTGCATAACAAAAGCACGTACGATCTGTGGACCCATGCGATTGTTGAAATTCTATGTACATATGGCATTGTTATGTAAATAAATACACTTATTCATTCATACTAAGCAGTAAAAACAGCAACTGCTGTAAACAATATTCCATATATCAGGTGACATATAAGATGATGTTGGGAATTCTAGCTTTGTTTAACGGTATAAATCGGCGTTAATTAAACTCTTATATATTTGTATAGGATAGTATACCATTTGAAAACATATCCATTTGATATTTAGATTATTAGCTTGGGATTACTTTCCTATTACTGTTATACCACTGTGCACTAGCTACAATGCGTCCGCTGTAGCGCGGATCAATCTGATAAGACACTAACGCAATATTCAACAAAAAAGTGTGTTCCACTCACATGACTTTCTCTACATCCCTACAAAAATGTTTAAAAAGCTTATGCGTCTATTTACTTAATGCTAATCGAGAAAAAATTAGCAGAAACAGTCTTATTACTTGCTTCCTTGTAAGTAGAAGCGAAATAATAAAGTGCCATAGGTTAAAATAATAGTCAAAAGCTGGTTGCTATGTGACTGAAGTTCCTTTGTTTGTATGGACAGGAGTCGGCAACTTCCGGTATGAGAAAATAAAAGTTTTTAAAGCTGAAACAATAACAAGGATAGTGTGGTGGTAGCGTGTCTGACTCACATTCAAAAGGTCGTGAGTTCGAATCTCGCTTAGGGTAAGTTACCTGGATAAGGTTTTTTTCGGGGTTTTCCTTTTTCATGAGAAGACGAATGTCGAGTAACTTTAAGCTCCATGGACCCCCGAGATCATTCATCAATTTCACTCATCGTCCGATAAGACCAACCAGATTAAAGGACGTTAGACTAAAAGAAATAAATAAAATAAAAAAATAACAGCGAATACCTTAAAAACGGTCAACCTCACGGAAAAAAAACCATATATAACATAAATTGTGTGTTTTATTGAACTTAAATTTTTTGTGTGATAAGTTTTTGTTTATCTCTTACGGTTTACTATTTATGGAAAATTCCGCAAATTTAATCCAGAAGGAACTTGTCTGTAGAGGCTAATCCCAGAAAGTTGAAGATATACATTTTATTTGTGAAGTAAATATCTTAAATATAAGAGATTTTAATCAAAATGGTTAAGAGGCAGTTTGAAGTAAATAAAAAATTTCAAATTTTTTCCATGCAAAGGGTAGTTGAGGCTGGGGGGATTTTCTTGAAAATCTTCGTGTCGCATCCTTGGAAGATACCAAACTTAAATAACCAAGCTTGGTATTTTACGGTTTTTTCGTTTTTGAGCTGTGCTGTCCACAGACACACACATACACGGAGTTTTTTTCCCAAAATGCTCATTTTTGGGAGACCCAAAACATGTATATACCTGTACCAAATTTTTGGGTGCAGTATAATATCTTTTGTATACATTATGTATGTACATAGCACGTGTAGAGAAAGTAAAAATATGGATCGGTCATGACTTCTAAACGAACTGTATCTAATGCTTCATCCGCGCCTTTTTCACGTATTCAGCTTTTGTCATGAACGTCAGTATTCATCCATGTGTCTTTATGATGAATGGCAGTTACATCATCAGCGGAATTTAACTCTCATTCCATACAAAAATGTGTGTGTTGCACGGATGGAATTATGTGGATAACGTGACTCAATTACAAAAAGCAATTTCTCGTGTTATGACTTTGCACTTTGCACCGGGCAAATAAAAAATGCATTCATGATTCACAAAGGTTTTCTCAATCTATGTAAATGGCAGATAGAGAAAGTAACAGGTGAACACTGTGTTGTATCAAATGCTCTCGGGGTGTTGTAGCGGCGTTTAATCAAAGCACAGCCACTTTAGACGCCAAGCAGGCAATTATGTGCCTACAATCTCAATATGGAGCTCGTTGCAAATAAGCAGAGACAAAAACATTCTAATGTATTCCTTTCACATGACTTTCTCTGCCTGTTCTGCAAACAAATTATTCTTAAAAAATTATTCTTTATCTACTTCATGATAATTGACTACGAACTTTCGTACTGCAGTTCTTTTACATGCCAGTAAATCTATTGACTTGGAGCTGACCTTTAACACTTAAAAACGATCGCTGTGGGCCGGGTTTGAAGCCGCAGTCTTGAGATTGGAAGGTCAGCAACTGAGCCATCCAGGCCGACACTTAAGAGAAACTTACGCAAATTAGAGATGGATGGATGGGATGGGATGGGATGGGATGGGATGGGATGGGATGGGATGGGATGGGATGGGATGGAACTCAGAACACTGATTGGGGGAAATATCGAATATCATACATCAGGCTGGGAGCTATTTAGAGATGCGACAGTGTAAAGCCTTCAAACACTTCTCACCACCCTTCATAACGAATATTTCAAGTATTCTTGTTTTCTCAGAAACGAATCTAGTCATTTATTTTTCCCCCGCTTGTCTGAAGTAGTAAAGGAAGTGTCGTACTTTTTTTTTTTTTAAAAAAAGTCCCATCTATAGATTTCACCAGAAATATAACCTTGTGTTCCTCTAAATTCCAAGAATTGTTCTGGTAAAGGGTGTCTGTGTTACACACACACAGAGAAACAGAGAAAGAGAGTCAGAATGAAAATCAGTGGCATAACCAACAAGTTTGTCCACTGAATACAAACTGCGCATTTACTGCACAGAATTTTCCAGAAACTCTCATCCCAAATATTTACTACGTGGAAACATTTTCATTATTTTTATTTCTGTCAAAACAAAGTTCTTGTTTAAGGGAAACGTCAATTAAAATGCAGTATATTACAAAAAAAAAAAAATACTTGCTTACTTTTAGTTACAGCTTTATAAACTTTGGCGCTGTTTCACACTATAACACGATGCACTCTGTTGTGAACTTCAATAAAATTAAGCAAATATTTTGGATCAAATTAGATAGGTATTTTATGCCAAATTTAAATCTAATTAATGTATTTTTCAAATTAAAGTTGAAGTTATCTATCGTTTAATAAAGGGCAAAGGTCTTTGCTAAGAATGTAATCTAATTAATGTATTTTTCAAATTAAAGTTGAAGTTATCTATCGTTTAATAAAGGGCAAAGGTCTTTGCTAAGAATGTAGGTGCACCATATAACCAAAACAATAGCTTCTGCAGCAAGAAGTCATTTACCAATAGTAAAATGATATTCATAGTTAAGGTGGAGGGAAACTTCAACATTTTATTAAATATTGGGCTTTGTATAATGGCATTTAGAAATAAAACTTTGGGGAAATATTATTTAAATATCGGAGAAAATGTTAAGAGGAATGATGAAAATGAAAATGTTTACCATTTTAATTCATATTCACACTTAAACCGGCACATGTTTAAGATATTGCCTGGCCTATAAAACATCATAGAATTAACATCACGTAGATTTAGATGAATTGACATAACTCTTAAATTATAAAAATTGTATTTCTTCCACCAGGTGGCCCAACCAGGTGGTTTTTTACGTGTGCAGAAAACACTTCGTGCGTTAAAAGAGCTGTAGAGCTCAACGGGGCTATTTCAAGTTAAAACAAGTCGGTGGGGAACTGGCGTGAGCAACTTTCGTTTTACCCCTCTCAATGAATGCGACCCGTTCAGTATTCGGTGACAAACAAACAGGAGTAAAACGAATATCACTCACGCCAGTTTCCCACTGATCGATTTTTAGTTGAAATGATCCCGCTGAGTTCTGTAACTCTTAACGCAAGGGGGGATTTCTGCAAACGTCAAAGATGTAGTAATTGGGCTGTCTGGAAGACTGATAACCCATTTGTATACCGAACCAGGTGGCTCAGGCCCGGGATCGTATCCCGAGACCGTCCTTTCTGATCCAGGAGAGGTTTCTTCATTCCCTCTTTCTAGTCACCCTCCGTGGTGTACTGATTACCATGCTAGCTTCATATACTCCAGGTCGCGGGTTCAAATCCGGCGTAAGGTGATGGATTGTTTCGGGCGTAAAAAACCTCAGCATGGCTTCCTTCGGAAAAGAAGGAAAGCCTTTGGTCCCGTGACGTAGATTTGCGCACTTAAAAGAATCTCAAGTCTGACAAGAAAAATTAATCGGTCTTTCACGCCCAATATGGAATGGGACGCTGAGAACTACAGTAATTAAAGAGCATCCATAAATAATATTCGATTTTATTTTTTTTTTTTTCATTGTCTCGCACTTCTGTGTCTTCATTTGACCTCCATTCCATCCAACCGGTCTCTTTCAGGATTGTAAGTTTCGGCGAGGTCTGTGGTGGTGGCAATCAGTGGTGGTGACTGCGCTCTGGAAATACAGCTGTCGGCGGCAGGATGACATAGGAAGTCGTCTATAGACAGGAAGTTTGGTCAGACCTGAGGCAGGGATCCTAGCGCTCCCCGTGTTTTGATGAACTGTTTTGTATATGTTGGAACCCTCCACGATGGCTCTTCCTCCGCCGCCAGATTTCGGCCCCCCTTCTCATCCTATTCTCCTGGGGTCTGACGTACAATAAGTCAATGGCTGCAGTGTTAACCAATAACAAGGAATCACTCGGAAATGTACTCATAAAATGTATGACATAAATCGTGTATATTAATGAGGTCTACATTTTTTGTGTAAAGTTTTTATATATCTCTTACAGTTTACTAGTACAAAAAAGTCATGTAGAATGAAGAGGTGTCATGGACTATTCCCAGAAAATTCAAGATACACAATTAATTTGTCATTAAAATGATTTAAAATCTGATATTTTAATCAAAATCGTTAGCCATTTTTGAGAAAATCAAAAGCTTTCGAAAAATGTTTTAGTTAACAGTAGTTTAGGGTGGGAGAATATTACTGAAAATCTTCGTATCGCATTGCTGGAAAATACTGAAATTAGTTATCAAGTTTGGTATTTAACAAACTTTTCCTTTTTGAGTTATGTTGTTTACAAACTCATACACCCTGATCTTTTTTTAATCATCCTATTCAGGGGACCTCGAAATGTAAATCTGGTGAAATTTCCGTATTGAATTTTTAGAGCAATACAGTACCTTATCTACTTACTATTACTACATAGTACTTGGTAAAGAAAGTAAAACAGCAATACATAGCCGGGATTTATATCGTGGTTCCGTTCGGTTACTCTAATCAACTGAGCTGCCATGGCAACATACCTGATCGATTTTAAATTCCTTGACTGATAAACTTTTTCTTTTTCTGCACGTGCCATGTACATAGTGTATAGAGGAGGTATTGCATTCCATCCAAAAATTAGATACCGAGATTTCACCGAAATACACGTTTTAGAGTTTCTGTATCAAAAAAAAAATCTGGAAAAACGTCCGCATGTATGTGTCCGTGTGTCTATGAACACGAAAACTCAAAATCGAAAAGTTGGTAAAATACCAAACTTGATATTTAAGTTTAGTATCTTCCAGGGATGCGAAACGAAGATTTTGAGAAAAATCCTCCACACCAAACTACTCTTTACATGAAAGAAATTTAAAAAATTTGATTTTCTCCAAAATAGCTCTAACGATTTTGATTAAAATACCGTATATTAAAGATATTTATATGGCAAAAAAAAATCCATATCTTAAATTTTCTGGGAAAGTCTCTTTAAGATCTCTTTCTTCTGAATGAATTTTGCTGAATTTTACGTAAATCCTAAACCGTAACAGAAACTTACTATAAAAAATGTAGATCACGTTAAAACACCCAATTTATGTCATAGGTATATGTTTTTTCGTGGAATTGGCCATTTTTAGATATTCCTTGTTATTTATTTCAGATTTAAAATACTTAAACTTTTCTCATACAGAAAGTTATAAACTCCTGGCCCTGCATAGAAACGGATTTCAACCACATGGCAACCAGTTTCTAAAAGATTTGACAATCGTTTTAGCCTAGTGTATTCTCTAATTTTGCTTATACTTACAAGTAAGCAAGGAATTAAGACAATTTCTGGTAATGTTTATCTCGATTATCATAAAGTGGATAGAATAATATGCTTTTTAACAATAATTTGTTACAGCGACGTAGAGAAGGTCATGTGAATGGAACACAGGATACCTCAAATTGTTAGATAACATACACCAGATTCAGTCTGATTCTACCTTGTCTTACACACGGCTGTGTCTAAAAATAATTAATAACCACTGGTTGAACTATGAAACTCTGGACTTAAAGTAATTACAACATTGTAGGTCACTGTTGGGTTAGCGCAGCCAAAATGCAATCTGTTGTTCAAATCCACGCCATGTATATTCTCTAGCCGTATGTACAATAATCATAGTAGATAGAGAAGGTTTTGTATTTCACCCAAAAATCCTATGTAGAGATTTCACCGAAAATGTATGTTTTGAGGACTGTTGAATGGTAACAACTTTTAGAAAAAGGTGTGTGGACAGTATAACTCAAAATAGAAAAGCCGGTTAAATATCAAAGTTCAGTGTCTTCAAAGAATGCGACACAAAGCTTTTCAAGAAAATTTCCAGATTTTTGAAAGTGTTGTTTTTCTCAAAAAAGCCCAAAACGATTTCTATTAAAATACTACATGTTTAACATATTCTCACGGCAAATGAAATGCATATCTGGGAGCAGCCTCTGAAAACCTCTTCACTCTGGGTGCCTTTTGTATAATTGGTTACCATAAAAAAAAAAAAACTTACTACACAAAAAATACAGATCTCGTTAAAACACAAATTATATCCTATACATTTTATTGTAAAGTTAAGCGTTTCCGAGATATTCCTGTTATTGCTCCAATTTTAAACTACTTAAACTTTTCTCAAAGGGAGAGTCATCTGTCGTTACATATCTCTCTTTCAATGTATTTCACAGCCTTCTTTTTTGAAGATTTGAAAATTGCTTTACTCTAGTGTATTCCCTTTTACTTAACAAGGAAGTAATAAGACACTTTTTGCTAATGTTTATCTCGATTATCATTATGTAGAGGAATACTATTTTGTAAAAATAGTTTGTTTGCAGAAATATATAGAAAGTCAACTTTTTTTCTTTTCTTTTTTGTTTTGTTTGTTCTCTTAGTCTGATTCTACATTTCCGAGTACATAATGTAATGTGATCGAGTCAGGGTCTGTTTTTGAGTTTTGACTCTTAACATTCTAATTATAGACTTACCAAAATATCTGATCTATTTTTCAATCCTTTTCCCCTGAACTGAAAAAAATAGTCAAATTTTGTCTCCGGTTGTAATGATGTAAACCACTTCACAATCAAAAAGTAATGGATGCACCATTATGTCACGATTATTCCTGAAAAGGGGAATTTTTTCACAATATAAGGCTCCAGGAATGTCGAGTAGGATTCTAGATCATTTTATGTCAAAGTCATCTGCGGATTTGGTGTTTGGTGTTTCGATTGCTAAGCCAGAAACAGTATAACATTAATTCTTTTCAGCTATTTAATTTGCTCTGGCATAATATAGATTTGTTCATTTACCTTTTGTAAGCCGATATTTTTATAGCATAAACCAATCTTGAGCGTTTTGTAACACTTTGGTCCAATAAAGTGTGAATGTAAAAGGGATTTATAATTTAAATTTGAACTTGTTTATTATTTTGAACTCAAAAATAACGTTTTGTATGAACATTTCTCTTGCCTTATTTTCCAGTAAAAGCAAAAGTGGCTAATGGCTTGGTAACCGCCTAAGAATTTTAAGTAATCTTCTCTAGCGGGGAATATAAGTTGATCAAGGTAGTTTTTGCATTTCATTGATAACGAGTTTAAGCTGTTAAAATTGATAAGAGTATGGTTGGAAATAGAACCTCAAAGGTTTCTGGACACACCTTGATATCTGCAATATCAAGCCAAAAGTTTACACGACACCTAACATATTTTCACATATTCCGCAGAATTTTTGATTTAACATCCTGTTTTCACGAAAGCGAAAAAATACTTTGTTTTCTAGCATAAAATTTTGCTGGATATAGTTTAAAATGGAAGCGTTTCCAGCAGAAGTACCATACGTTGCAATCTCATTCCTTGCGCCCTTTAACGTGATCTAAAACGGAAGATAAATATTCGTGTGTTTTAATGGAGATAAATGCTTCTTCAGAACTAAGTGAATTGAACAACCACAAAAAGAGTTGTTTTATTTCAGTAAAAAGGGCTTATCGATTGAAAATTTAAGTTCTCTATAAAACAGTGGGTTTATTTACCAATTCTGGAGATTATTTTGGAGTGAAAGTATGCATTGTTTTTTATATTTTAATCATTGTTGAAAACAAGGTAAAAGGTTAATTTTGGACGCACATAGTAAGATATTAAAACAACATCGAGGTTTCTTTCGCAATACTGTATTCGAATATCTATATTATTTCGACTGCGTTTATCTTCTATCTCACCTGAAGCTGAAGTGAATTCTTGTAAAGCGAATGCAGGAAAAATAGTAGTTCTAAGTTATTGCGATAGTGTGTGTGAAATAAAGTGAGAACTAGTAACATTTTCAAAGTAAAATACATAATGAACGGGCTTTAGAACTTCTATCTGAATAATTTGTTTATTGGGGGGTTTCTGACTGTAGATTAACCTCAATTAACCGGATAGATCAAATTAGTCGTAGTGAATGAAATTGTTGAATGTCGCTCTGCCCCAACAATATAGTGAATAGTGTGACTGCGTACACAAGTAACCGCCAGGGTTGCGGAGTACGTGAGCGTAGCCGTCAGGATTGCTAGAGATGTGCGGAGCAACATCGGGGCCAAAGCATACCGGCCGGCCTCTTGATATAGCCACCTGGATGTTGCACGATCAAATGGTCACGTGCAATAGTGGACCAGTAAGCAAACATTTCGTGTGCGTCTTCTCACAGCTCGGCGACAAGTCTGAGAGACGTGCCTCATAATAGTCTCTCCGTACCACCCACAGGGTAGACTGTTTGTCCCTTTGGTTCCATTTCCTCCCTGCCTTCACTCTTGCATGTTCCTGGCCAAAGACTCTAACGCCAAACACCAGCGTTGGCATTCCGACCCCACACGGATCCCAGAGGTAACACAATCATTCGTATAATAGATAAAGGACCCCCATTTCAGAGTACTAGCCCCTACCAACCCACATGTCATCCCCTAGATCCAGCACTACCATCGCAAATTCTTTTTTTGGGAGGAAGGGCATTTGCTTAATTTTACTCAATTCACCCCTCATCAACCAATCCAATTCACCCTTCATCAAACAATCCAGTTCACCCCTCGTCAACCAAAAGAGTAGTCGATGACAGACATTACTCCTAGCATCTCGTACTCATAGCGCTACATTCCAATCATAACCCCATGATAGTATAGCTCAACACTTGCCAGACACGACTTGAGGTCACTCCAGAGAAATTGATTGGGAATACGCAAAGGATTGCCTCAACTCATCGATCTCACCCAACCCCAGGATAGCCGACATATCTACCCTGAGAATAGCAGTCGAATCCTTCACAAGCACAGTGATGCGAATGGTTCATAACCTCATTATCGTAAAACCCCCAGCTCCTCATACAGAAGTGCTATCTCTAAACCAAGAAACCCTTATCTGACACTCCTGGACAACCTGCCTATTATTTCAGTGAAGCCAGACACCGCACAATAAAAATCTTCTGCGGCGTCTTCATGGTGAATTCCGTGACCGACAATGCGCGCACCGAGTCCAAGCATGGGAGACCATGGTGTCTGCGCAAGATCTACGTCGTCAAAGAAATCAATATACCGTGATAGACATTTTTTTGTGAAGTAAGTTTTTGTCTACCTCTTACGGTTTACCAGTCCAGCAGCATTATTCCAGAATAAAGAGGCCTTCAGAGCCTATTCCCAGAAAATTCAAGATATACATTTTATTTGTCATGTAAATATCTTTTATATAAGATATTTTAATCAAAAGCATTATAACCACTTTTTAACAAAATCTACATTTTTGCAAAATTTTCCATGCAAAGGGTAGCTTGGGGTGGGGGATTTCCTCAAAATATTCGCCTAGCATCCTTGGAAGATACTAAACTGATACACAAAGTTTGGTATTTTACCGAATTTCCGCCGTGTTTACAGACACAAGGACACACGGACGTTTTTCTAATTTTGTTGGGAGATGCTGAGGACCCTAAAACGTCTATTTCTAGCAAAATCTCGGTTTCCAAATTTTGGCTGGAACACAATACCTTCTCTATACACTATGTACATAATACAAGTAGAGCAAATAAAAACAGAATGGCGGCCAACGTTTCATTTAATGTACAGGGTTACTACAAAAGAAATAGACAACTTCAACTGTCTGTAAAACAAAAACTATTAGAGATAGCAACCTAATTATTTTGGAGGTGCGTTGAGAAACTTTCAAAGTTTCGTTTGGTACTATTGGTAATGCTGTAGTGTTTTGTTTGTTGTTGCAGAAGCTGAAATGGCGGAAAATCCTGTGGAAAAGGCATATTGCGTGTTGGAATTTGCTAGAACGCAATCAGCAACTGTTGTCCAACGACATTTTAGAACACGTTACCACAAAACGCCACCGACTAGACAGTCGATCTACGACTGGTATAGAAAATTCGAGACAACGGGATGTTTGTGCAAAGGGAGCTCGGGAAGACCAAGAGTTTCGGAAGAAAACGTTGAACATGTTCGTTCTGCCTACATAAGAAGCCCACAGAAATCGACATCTAGGGCAAGCATGCAATTACAAATTCCACAGCAAACTGTATGGAAAATCTTGCGGAAGCGACTGCACATGATGCCTTACAGATTACAGATGTTGCAGTTTCTGAGTGAAAAAGATAAGGTCATACGGCGTGACTTTTGCATCGACATGTTGCGACATGATGAAGACGATGCTGGTTTTTGTGAGCGCATCATTTCATTTTTGTGGTAACGTGTTCTAAAATGTCGTTGGACAACAGTTGCTGATTGCGTTCTAGCAAATTCCAACACGCAATATGCCTTTTCCACAGGATTTTCCGCCACTTCAGCTTCTGCAATAACAAACAAAACACTACAGCGTTACCACAAAACTTGGAGAGTTTCTCAACATACCTCCAAAACAATTAGGTTGCTACCTCTAATAGTTTTTGTTTTACAGGCAGTTGAAGTTGTCTATTTCTTTTGTAGTAACCCTGTATTATAAGTTAGATTATCCATATTAATAGCGCACACTCTGCTCATTCTTTCTATCACTCCTGTTACGCGACTTACGTTACCTGGGGATGTCTCATTGCTGCAGTCCCTAGTTCTTCTTGAGGTGAAAGCTTACACTTCTGTCCAGAGGCTTGCTTCACATATCTACTTACGAGATCGCGCGCTGTTTTAAGTAGGTAATACAATTTTATGTTTGTCACAATTGTGGGGGTAACGGGTTCTTATCTCGGGTGCAGGTTATGGTTAGTGGTAATGGTGTAGGTTTGTGGTTGGCTTAGCTCAGGGTTTTGATTAGCATGGAGACTCTTTCAGGTGGTGGTGAGACACAAGTTCTTAATTAATGGAGTCCGACCTTTTTCCGCCGTAGAACACACGCGTATACTTCTAAATTTTCTACTGTGACGTTACACTTTATTTGCCCGCGAATATTACTATTTATTCTTTACAGATAATCAAGATAAAAATTAGAGCCATTGCTTAATTACTTGCTTCCTTGTAAGTAGAAGCGAAATAAGGGAATACACTAGGCTAAAACGATAGTAAACTCTTTTAAAAGCTGGTTGCCATGAGATTGAAATCCGATTCTCTGCTGGAGTTTCCACTTTCCGTGTGAGAAAAGCTTTGAGTATTTTGAATATGAAGCAAATAACAAGGAATATCTCAGAAATGGCCAATTTCACTTAAAAACGCATGACTTAAATTGTGTGTTTTAACGTTTTAACAAGATACACATTTTTATGCAATAAGTTTTTGTCTGGTCTCCTTAGCGCGGTGGTAGCGCAGCGGGAGACCTGGGTTCGATCCCCAGTACCGGCGTTGGGATTTTTCCCCCACTAGGAAATCTGGCCCGGGCTGCACTCAGCCTCGTGAGGTCCCTGGGGGTGCCAATTGAGGAGCTACTTGATGGAGAAGTAGCGGCTCCAGGTCATGAAAAACGGATTAACCGGTCGGGGGGCTCGAGGTGCTGACCACGTCTCACCCTCCAATTCTGCACCCCATTCATGACGTCTGTAACGGAGCGTCTGACGGGGGACGCAGCGGCACGGGCAGTAGGCTAAGGTTCCCCGTGAGCTGTTCGGCCATGGAGTTATTGTTAAGTTTTTGTCTATCTCTTAAGGTTTACCAGTTATGCACATCTTGGCAACATTTGTCCAAAATCTTTAGAGGCTAATCCTAGAAAATTCAAGTTGTACATTTATTTTCCATATAAATATCTTAAATGTACGGTATTTGAATCAAAATCGTTAGAGCCATTTTTGAGAAAATCTAAATTTTAGAAAAATTTTCCATGTAAAGGGTAGTTTGGGGTGGGAGTAGTTTTCTTGTCACATATCTGGAAGATACTAAAATGTCAAATTTGGTATTTCACCGGTCATTTGTTTCTATGTAATCGTGTTCACACACAAACACACACATGCACGGACCTTTTCTGAAAATGCTTTTTTTTTGGATTCACCGGACCCTAAAACGTGTATTTCTGGTGAAATCTCGGTATCGAATTTTTGGGTGGAATGCAATACGTTCTTTATACACTTATGACATAGTATGTCTAGAGAAATAAATTCCAGTGTTTTGCATTTACATTACTTTCTCTTTTCACTCATCTACAAGCTGTTTTTACATAACCTTATTCTTCTATGGCCTTATTAATAGAGATACAGCTTTTACTTTCTGTGAGATACAATGTACACAGTAGGTAAGGAAGGTATTGCATTCCGCCCCAAAATTCTCTACCAAACTTTCGTCGAAAATACACATTTAATAAGAACCCTGAATAATAAAAGCATTTCTGAAAAAGGAGTATCTTGAACATCATCGTGCGGTATCCTTGTAAGACTTTGAAGGCAAATAAGATTTTGGTTTTTGAGTTAAATACCGACACGGACATTTGTATTTTTTTTTTAATAACGGAACTCAAACTATTTTTTTTGCGTGGTAATTCGATATCGATTTTTTTGTGGAATGCTGTACTTTCACTGCTAAGTAACAGAGAAATTAAAAACGAAGGAGCAAATTGTGAATTAAAGAAGAACGTGTTCATGCTACCTCCAGAATGCACGTGTGAGGTTAAAGAAGTTTCAAGATATTCCATATTTAAGACCATAAACGTACGACCTTATATTGCAAAAAATGTTTTAACACTTTACTTGCAATTCATTTTATAAGTTTCATTTAAACTTTCTGGAACCGATTCTGACGACGATGGTTATCTTCGTCGTTTATTCTTTGCTGATACAATGTTGTTTTAGTAATTGATTTCTAATTTTTTGTTGATATCTTTGATATCATTCTAACACCGATTCCTGCCGAAACACTCTACTATATTTTGTACTGCAGATGGCATTTTCTGCCTAGTTCTGGGAGTTGAAGCACGTCCTTCCTATGCGCGCATGATCCCTAAACAGAATGTGCAGAATGTACTTTGTTCCAGAACATTCTGTATTCACGTGCGCTTTTAATATTTATGGCGTCATTGTCCTTTGTTTATACCTAACTTCAGTCCTTATTAGGTAACCCATTTATGAGCCTGCTGATTGTGCAGAACGTTGCTGAAGGTACTATGTCTTCACTAAATGCTTGGTGGGTTACTATTTATTTAATGCGCACTTAGTTAAAAAATGTCACTTGTTACCCTTTTATATTAGTGTAATTTTAGAAGTATCGTTTGTTCCTTTCTCACCTACATATTAGAACTCGTTATTTATTCTTCTGATTCGCTCTTAAGGTGATACTTCTGTGATTTTTGTTGTTGAAAATATACAGTAAGTAAGATATTGAAATGTATACCAGTTATTATACACAATAACAGTATATTTTTGCCACCTATCAAAGTTCTAGCTAATACGTTATTTAAATAAAATGTTTCATTGTTTAAATTCATTGTTCTAATAAAGTGAGCCACGGGATGCAGTTTTAAAAATATTCACATAAGAAAATTCAGTTTTGTAATTGAGTTTACAAATAGAGCTGTAATATAACATTTCTCTGTATTAATTCAAATTAGTGTAGTAAATTATTACTTTTCATATTCTAAAAACTCTTATTTTTCACAAATTATTAATTTATTTCTCAAAATTGGAGCATTATTGTGAAAAAATATATAACCATTTACTTTGAATTGGTTTTGGGAGGCAGTAAACCATTTTTGAAACAAATTAGTAAAAAATTGCATCGCGTGGTACATATTTAGTATGGAAAGGAAAAGTGTTGGTAAAAAGTTATCGAGAAAATCAGGTTTAAAGTTGGGAGTGCCTATTAACAAGTATGATGCGTCTACCCATTTATAGCTTCTGCTAGTAGTCGAAGCGTGCCAAGTGAGAAAAACTTATTCTTAAAGTTTAGAATTCATATCATTTTATTTTAACTAAAAATACTTTCATAATTCTTTCAATTTGTTGTCAAATTGAATCAATTGTTGTCAGATACATCACCTGAAGTGATTTTAATGTTCAGTGTTTCTTACGAGTTGAATCCCACAGCGCTGCAGCCCGCAATGAGACTGGGCCTGCCAACAGGCTAAGAATTTATCTGATTACTTTCCAATTGGCACAGAAGTTGGAGAAGTATAAGCAGACTGAAAAATTCAATGCCATAGCCGGAATTTGAACCACTGGTTGAAAACTAGAAGATCAGTGGCTCAAATTCTGGCTATGAGTTTTTCAGTCTGACTCTATCTGTCCTAACTCACGTACACCGAACTTCTGTAACGACATCCCCTATCGTATACGATGGTTATGAGCCAATTAATGCCCATACCTGTCTTAAGGGGTGGTCTCGAGTAAACGCGACACAGAGCTCAGAAGCGGAAGTGGTGATGTTCCACGTCAACACAGACACCAGTTGCTTCCGTATTATACTCATCATAACACTCAAACATTTCATGTGTTATATTTATATGACTTTTTCTAATAATTATTTAGCAAACCATTATTAAATCCATACTATTATTTAAAAATCTGATGTGTTCCATTCACGTGACTTTCTCTACATCTGTGCAACAAATTATTGTTAAAAAGCTTATGCTTCTATTTACTTCATGCTAATCAAGAAAAAAGTAGCAGAAATAGTTTTACTACTTGCTACCTTATAAGTGGAAGCAAAATAACCATAGGTTAAACTGATAGTCAAAAGCTAGTTGCTATGTGACTGAAGTTCTTCTGTTTGTATGTATGGATAGGAGTTGACAAATTCCTGTATGAGAAAAGTATAAGTTTTTCAAAGCTGAAACCAAAAACAACGAATACCTTAAAAACGATCACCTCCATGAAAACAATCATATAACATAACTTGTGTGTTTTAAAGTGCTCTACATTTTCTGTGTGGTAAGTTTTTATCCATCTCTTACGGCTTAACAGACATGTAAAATTCCGTAAAATTCATTCAGAATAAAGTAGTCTTCAGAGGTTATTCCCAGAAAATTCAAGATATAAATTTTATTTGTCAGGTAAATATCAGTAATATACGATATTTTAATCAAAATCGTTAGAGCCATTTTTTAGAAAATAAAATTTTTCGAAAAAAGTTCCGTGTAAAGGTTAGTTGTGGGTGAGGGGATTTTCTTGAAAATCTTCGTGTCGCATCCTTGGAAGATACCAAGCCTAAATACCAAATTTGGTATTTAACGAACTTTTCGTTTTTGGGCTATGCTGTCCACAGATACATACACAGACAAACACACACGCACGCACACACACACACACACAGGGACCTTTTTGTAAAAATACTTTTTTTTTTATTCAGTGGGACCCAAAACAGATATTTCCGGTGAAATCTCGGTATCAAATTTTTGGGTGGAATACAATACCTTCTCTATACACTATGTACATAGTTCGTATAGAGAAAGTAAAAGATGTTTATTTTTTCAACAATGGTCATATGAAATCCCATATATTAAAGAATTTACATGAACATTTTTCTCGTAATAGGCTTTGAGCCCTCTTCATTCTGAAAGACTTTTGAGTAACTGATAAACCGTAAGAGATAGATAAAATCTTCTATACAAAAATTGTAGAACACGTTAAAATACACTATTTATGGCCTTTAGATGTGTTGTCGGGTTCCTATTTCCGAAATTAAAATACCTATACTTTTCTCAAACGCTTCATATCTTACTGATGGCCATGCAAAGAGAACGAATTTCAATTCCATCGAATAACGACAGTTTTTAAAAGATTTTACTATCGCTTTAGCCTGGTGTATTCGCATATGTCCCTTATACTTGCAAGTAAGCAAGAAATGAGACAACTTTGGATAATGTTCGATTAATATAAAGTATATAAAAAAAAGAATATTTTTACCTGCTTTCACAGAATAGGTAGAGAAAATCATGTGAATGAAACACATAAGACTTTTCTATAATTTAAGTATACTTATCTGAACTTCATGATCATTGATATAACACTATTTATGTAATACTATAACAGTGCTATACACTAATGCAAATAACGGATGAAAATAATTATAAAGTGACTTGATACACATTTTCTCTCGCTAAATACCAGCAAAAATTTTGCTTCTCTGTATCTTTTGTTGGCTTTAAGCCCCTTACTTCACGTTCAAAAATCTACTTTGCGTTAATCGAGATAAACACCTGCAGAAACATTTTATTACATATTTTTCAGAATACATGACCAAATTGGGAGAATAGCCTTAAGCGATAAATGTTTTAATTCACAAAAAAGCCTATTTGACATAAATTGTGTGTTTTAATGCTAGCATTTTGCTAAGTTAAAGTATGCAATATCCTGAATAATTGGCTCCTGATAGCAGTTTGTCAATAATAGCAATGCTGGTGATTCTTTTCCGAGTTGCTCTGATATATTCTTTTCTGTGAACAACTAAAATGCAAAATTTTATGAGAAAGGAATATTGCAAATAAAACTAAAATTATCTAATTTAAAAATATCGTGTACTAAACATTTAATATTCTTCAAAAAAAAACTTTTACAAAATAAACAATATTTTCAGCTATTACTTATTGTACAACTTACAAAGTAATCGACAAAAATTATAAATAGTTGCATTATTTTCTGAAAGATTTGTCTTATTTAATTTCATTACCAATTTTCATTTTATCTTATATAAAATGTATAGTTGCCATATCCCTACTTGATACTTTTAATACGCATATTCGAAATATTTGTTACAAGGCCTGTTAACATGGAGTAGTTGAAAATGAAGACGAGGAAAGAATACAGAGATATACCACGAACAGTGATTGAAAATGTTCAACAGTAATTCACCCTTCAACTTGGCCACTGCTAGATTTTTATTGCGAAGCTTTCTCAGCATCTTTTTAAATAATTAGAACTTCATGTGTTACAGTAATGATTACTTTGTGTCGAAAATGTTAAACAAGCCAACAATTAAACCGTTCTACTGCAAACACACCTTTTGTACGGAATAAAAAGAAATTGTTAATGCAAATGAATAAAATAACCCTTAATAAACGTTTTCCTTAAAATTTTGGTGTGTCTGATGACTATAGTAGGAATTGGTTGAATTTAGTTTTATTTTTATTTCTGAAACTTATGAAAGACCCTGTATTATAATAAAAATCTGAATGTATAATCACTTACCATGCTGTACTGATAATAGGCTACATCACAGTTCGTAACATCTGCCCAATTCTCTCCCAGGAAGGAAATGCATGCAAGTGGTTGTCTGTTTATCGGTACAACACGCCAGGGAGACATGCTAGTATCTCCTAACATACGAATAACTCTTTCCTTATCAGCTATGATGCCTAATTATTTCATGATTTATTTCCCTTAATTTAAAATTCTAAAGTTTCACGAAATATTGCACGCATCAAATTGATAATCTTACTGTAATACTCGTGACTAACATTCACTCTTACTATAATCGGTACAGTTATACACTCTGTCCATAAATTACAAGAACTGGTACAAAAACAAAGGTTTTCCGCATTTCTAATGTTATTTGGCTGGGGTATGATTTTACCCCACGCTTATATTTTAGAGTTAAACTGTGGGTATTGTGCAGTGCAAAAAATTATTTTCCCCCCAGGGAAATGCTGAATTACAAGATTGGTATACCCTGTTCTATAATATACCTGCATATATGGTACGATCGAGACGTTGAAGCACGCAACGTGTTGCATAACTGTTACATAACTGAGCTAGAATCAGAGTAAGTCTTGGGGATCGATAACTGTACTCCCCAGGAAGCTAAAGGAATCTGTGCCTTCCAGCATGTGGGAGAGCAACAGGTTCCGGGATTCTGTAGAATGAAAACAAACAATTCGAAACCCTACAGCAACGTATACAAAGAACTTTACCTTGCTTCTGTCGAATAAGCTCTCAAAGAGCCAATACACAGGAAAGGTTAATGTTTCATGCAGAAACAAAAAGATTTTAACGGCTTTAGTGTATTTGAGCTGTATCATGTTTGTTCATGAACATTTAATGGTTGTATTTTACATAATGATATACATAGAAATTACGCAAGAGAATGCAGAAACTTAGTAATACTATAATATAGACTGAATAAGACATTCAATAATTATATCAGTTTTATACTAATACGTTTTATTAGTATAAACTTTTCAACAAATTACGAACTTGCCTGAAAAATAGTTTTAATTTTAAAAAGAATATCAGAAAATCGGTCATTGAAAAAGTATTATTATGGCATAAATGAATATCTTAATTAGTAATTTTTATTTATCTGTTATTGGAATACCGGCCTACTTGTCTATTTGACAAGAACGAAAGTGTTTTCAGACGATCTAAGCTAATATAATCCAAGATAATCTAAGATTATGTAATTCAAGATAATGAATCCGAGGCAATATAACCCGAGATGACGCAATCCAGTTTAATGTAATACAAGGTAAGGTAATATGAGATAAGGTCTGAAAGTATAATTAGATAAGACAAACTAAAATAAGAAAATCTAACATAAGATAACAAAAATCGAATTTGATAGAAGCAATCTAATCTAAGATGAGATAATCTCAGTTAATCTAAGATATACTAATCCGAGAGATAATCTAAGATAATGTAAGATAACTTAATCTCAGATAATGTAATCCTAGACAACCTTATCTAATACAAGATAAGATAATTTAAGACAATCTAAGAGAAGATAATCTAAGATACTCTGAGAGAAAATAATCTAAGAAAAATAAACTAAGAACAGATAATTTAATACAGTGCAAGATAATATTTGTAACATAAATGTAATATAGAACAGATGATTTAATGCAATATTAGACAATCTAAGGTAAACTAATCTAAGGTAATGTAATATAAAATATTGTAATGCAAGATAATGGAATCCAAGAAAATATGATTCAAGCTAATGTGTTCCAAGATAACAGTAATACTGAAACCCAAGATAATCTAAACCAGGATAACGAAATGAAAGATAGCGCACTCCACGATAAAGTAATCCGAGAAAGCGTAATCAATGATAACGTAACCGAAAATAAGGTAATGAGATAATCTTATCGGATAAGATCCGAATGTGTAATCAAATAAGGTAAGACAATCTAATTAAGATAAGCTAATATAAGATAAGAAAATCGGATCATTTGTAAGATAACCTATTCTAAGATAAGGTAATCAAATTTAACATAATCCAAGATAATGTTATGCATGATAATGAAGCTAAAGATAATGAAATCTAAGATGATGTAATCTGAGGTGATGTAATCCCGGATGATGTAACCCAGCATGCTATAATCCAAGATAATCTAAATCAGGATAATACAATTCAAGTTAACGTAATAAACGATACTGTAATCCACGATCAAGTTGGCCGCGCCGTGTCCGCCTCTCACCTCAAGCAACCGCATGCTAGATTTGTGGTGGACAAAGCGGTGCAGAGGCGGGTTTTCCCCGGGGTCTCCGGTTTCCTCCGCCATCTCATTCCACTGGGGCTCAATCTTGATTCCATGTGTCATCACCTGCGGTGCTACAAGTACTAAAGGCGGGCGTTAAACACTATCCAAAAAAGCTAAAGTTAATCCGAGAGAGCACGTAACCCGAAATAGCAGAATCAGATATGATGTAATCAGAGATAACGTTATCGAAGATAAATTTATAAGTTTATGTAATCTTATCGGATAATATAAGATCCGAGTGTATAATCAAATAAGATAATATAAGCTGTGATAGGAAAAGCTAATACTATATTAGAAAATCAGATAAATTATAAGATAATCCAATATAAAATAATGTAATCCATGATAATTTAATCCATGATAATGAAATTAAGATAATGTACTCGAAGGCCATGTAATTTAAAGAAATATAACTTAAGGTTATGTAAAGATAATGTAACCTAAGATATGGCGCTTAAGATAATGCAACCTAAGGTAATGAAATCCAGGCTAATGCAACCCAAGAAAAGGAAATCTAAGATAATATGTTTCTAGACTATGTAATCGAAATGAATATCATTGCCAATGAGCAGTTAAGTTGTTTCAAATAGGGAATAACAAACAACAGTTTATACCAGATAACATTTTTTGTCAATACATGCGAAAAAACAAAAAAGTAGTCGTTCACTCAAAATATCACACAATACTAGCAAGCACTTAGCACAGAGCACACAACAGAATATTATGGAAAGAGTTAATGCTATGAAAAAACTTATAATATTGTAACTTGTATTCTTTGTATACCAGAAACGTTCCGAACTATCTGTACCTATACCGATGTGTATCCTCATCGGCGAAACTAAAATTGCTACGCTTATCTTCAGTCAAGAATAAAGATTTTGTCAAAATTAACATTGCCAATATCTCACTCTCGAAGAATGTTTCTTAGTTCTGAAGGCAATCAAAAATATATTATTTTAAAAAATCGTCTGCGTATTAGTAAAATATGGTAGATGCATCTCTTATGAAATTTTGCGTTGAATAAAGGAGCTCGGCCATTTTGACTATGGGTTTTCCGTGGTTTTGTTGGTTAGCAAAGCGAATGCTGGGTAGTTTTTCTTCTACCACGAATTTCCTTTTCCTTATTTGCTCCTGCTATATTTCAGATAGATTTAGAGGCTGTGTAGTGACGGTCGGTGTTATGCAGATTGCACGCTTTGGAAAGTTCTTCTCGGCCGTGCCAGAAGGTTGTCCGAGTCCCTACGGTTCCGCCAGAGAGGAACCTTCCCTGCCCTCTGTACGGCCCGGGTTTGATGTCAGATTTGTGATGGACAAAGCGGCGTAGGGGTGGGTTTTCTCCGTGATCTCCGATTTCCCCACCATCTCATTCCACCGGTGTTCCATCTTCATTTCGTGTATCACCAGTGTCTTCGTCTGCGGTGCCATTGTAGTAAAAGTGGGCGTTAAACACTATAAAATAGTCCTCTGCAAATCTCGTCTTAGCCCGTGGTGGTAGCGTGTCTGTCCTACATTCAACAGGTCGTGAGTTCGAATCTCGCTTAGGGTGAGTTACCCGGGTAAGATTTTTTGGGGGTTTTTCCCTTATTTTGGGAAGACGAATGTCGAGTAAATTTAAGCTCCATGGACCCCGAGATCATTTGAGCATCATTTCACCAATTTCATTCAACGTCCGATATGACCAACCAGGTTAAAAGACGTTAAGCTACAAAAAAAAAAAAAAAAAAAAAAATATCTCGTCTTATTGACTGGCTGCCTGCCTGTCCTCTTTATCCCCTGCTGAGAGGCCATTTACTTTTAAAATTTCTAGAGAAAATTAATTTTCCTAAAGCTTAGGTATCATTGTGGTAAAATTTTGGGCACTATTGGAAAGCTAAATAACAAAAAACTCAAATATAGGTTTTCAACTTAGAAATGTATATTCATAAGTGATTTATAAACAAAACTATATTGGTTTACTTTTTTTTTAAGCAAGCCGTGAGTTGGACAGGAGTTGGATAGGTAGATTCAGACTGAAAAATACAATGCCATAGCCGGGATTTGAACCACGGATCTGCCGGTCTTTAGCCGGTTGCTCTCCACTGAGCTACCAAGTCAAGTTGCCGGCATAGCATTGAATTTCTCAACTGACTCGCATGTTTCCCGGTAAACCACAAGGTGTTCTCAAATTATTTTGAGATGGCAACCCCAATGGCGACTTACCATGTTGTAAAAAGTCCCAGGATTTATAGTTTAGACAACTATTATGGTCAATTAGTAATACGATCATTTCTACTAATGTTTATATTGATTAGCATTATGCAGATAAAAGAATAATCTTTTGTAACAAAAAAAAATTGGAGCAGCTAAAAAGGGTCTTTTATAGGTTAAACTGATAGTCAAAAGCTGGTTGCTATGTGACTGAAGTTCCTTTGTTTGTATGGACACGAGTTCACAAAGCCCTGTATGAGCTGAAACCAAAAACAAGGAATATCTCAAACACATCAACTCCACGAAAAAAATGTATATAACATAAATTGTGTGTTTTAAAGTGCTCTACATTTGTTATGTGGTAAGTTTTTGTCCATTTCTTACGGTTTAGCAGTTATGTAAAATTCCGTAAAATTGTCCCAGAATAAAGTAGTCTTTAGAGGCTATTCCCAGAAAATTCAAAATATAAATTTTATTTGTCAGGTAAATATTTTTAATATACAATATTTTAATCAAAATCGTTAGTCATTTTTTACAAAATCAAAATTTTCGAAAAAAGTTCCATGTAAAGGGAAGTTTGGGATGGGGGAATTTTTCTCAAAATCTTCGTGTCGCATCCCTGGAAGGTATTAAACTTAAATACCAAGTTTGGTATTTTACCAACTTTTCATTTTTGAGTTATCGTGTTCACACGGACGCACACAAACACACACACACATATACACACACAGACCTTTTTCTGAAAATGCTTATTTTGGACACAGGGACTATAAAACATATATTTCCGGTGAAACCTCGGTATCAATTTTTGGGTGGAGTGCAATACCTTCTCTACACACTATGTACATAGTACGTGTAGAGAGAATTAAAATCTGATGTTCCATTCACATGACTTTCTCTATATCTCTGCAATAAATTATTTTTAAAAAGCTTATGCTTCTATTTACTTCCTGCTAATCGATAAACAATTAGCAGAAATAGTCTTATTTCTTGATTCCTTGTAAGTAGAAGCGAAATAAGGGAGTACCATAGGTTAGAGTGATAGTCAAAAGCTGGTTGCTATGTGACTGAATTCCTTTGTTTGTATGGACACGAATTCACAAAGTCCTGTATGAGAAAAATATATGTTTTTATAGCTTAAACCATACACAAGGAATATCTCAAAAACGTAAAAGGTAGTTTGGAGTGGGGGGATTTTTCTCAAAATCTTCCTGTCGCATCCCCAGAAGATGCTAAACTTAAATACCAAGTTTGGTATTTTACCGACTTTTCGTTTTTGAGTTATCGTGTTCACAGGCACACGGACACACTCACACTGACCTTTTTCTGAAAATACTTTTTTTGGATACAGGGGACCCAAAAACATATATTTCCGGTGAAATCTCGGTATAGAATTGTTGGTGGAGTGCAATACCTTCTCTACACACTATGTACATAGTACGTATAGAGAAAGTAAAAATTGGTGTTTTACTGAAGTAGTCACTTATGCTTACCATTAGTCTGTTTTCTCCCCTTAAAATTGGATCAGAATATAACAGCCCGTGCCTGTTGATATAGCCCTGACATAGAAGCTATTGTGCAGTTTTAATATTTGCGATTGGTTTTGTAAGCAAGGTTTGATAGAAATTCATTGTATTCTCCTTAACGCGCTTGCTGCTATTTATTGTTATCTATATTCAAAGGCAAGCAAGACGAGTTTGTAAATAGGAATGCTTAAACTCTCGTTTAACGCCCGCTCTTTTTGCAGACGGTAGGACAGGTGTTGGACACATATATGAAGCGAAATGATAATTGGGAAAGGCCATTTTGATAGGCAACCTTCCAGACCCAAGTTTAGGGCATCGCCCGGCATTTGCCAGTTATAAAGACTGAGGAAGTTTCTGAAAAATCCTCGTTTGTGAGCACGAAACATGAAATTAAGTTTTATTTATGGATGCTCATTAACTACTATGGTTCTCAGCGTCCCATTCTATATTCGGCGTGAAAGACAGGACATTTTGCTCAGAGGCCGCTTTATCAAGCTTGAAGTTATTTATTCGTTTCGTAATCGGCTTATCCTCCTCGTATTTGTAGGACTGACGCCCTGCCTAGAATTAGAGGTCAGAAGCCTGTTGGGGAGCCAACGGCACGAAACCACAGAATGTTGGTTTCGAGGGGCCGGCCCATAGCCAGGCATGAACATGAAGAAGTGGATGATATGAAATGTAAACGAAATTTATGATTGGAAAGGTGATGATGGTGCAATTGTTAGAATGAGTGGCGGGGGAAACCGGAGGACCCGGAGAAACCACTTCCAGAACCCGGGCCGCCTAGATGGGAGGCGAGCGGTCCAACCACTCAACCACGGCGCCGCTGATTATTTATTGTAGTGTAAATTTATGATACAATCTAATGGATTTACTTCTCTTGCAAAGGAAACTACGCTAGCGATTTTACGCCTAGAAAAAAAAAAAACTTGAGTTGAACCCACATGAAACCCTTATACCACAGAGGAGTTTTACAGGATTTGAATCGCAAACTTCCCGTTCGCGAGTCCATGCCTTTGCGACCTCCGTCACTCGTCTCGGTGGCATAACACTTTAGTGATAAAAACAATAAAGTAAGGTAAGATTCAAGAGGCTAAACATTGTTTGTTTTTTTATTTTATTTTTTTGAAAGTTTAAATTAATCTATCATTTATTTAATTTTCAGAAAACTGGAAGCATCTTGCATTATACTATTACCAAATCTTTTAATTTGGTATTAATTAGATATACTAAAAATGATAATAACCTATTTAAATTGCACTCTAGCACCTTCAGCCCAAATGTATAACAAATCGACGGCGAAACCATTTTGTAATCATGTATCTGGAATAAGAAGTACCTAGATAGAAGAGTGGGAAGAGAAAGCCATGTGCATATAACACATGAATAATTTTGCTCTAGGAGAAGTGACTTGATTTGATTGAAATTTGCATAGAGAATTCATGCTAATCCTCCTAAATGACACTGCTACCTCAGTAGGGGTATAGTATGTATGTATATTCCCAAATTTGTTTTTTGGAACGATTAGTTTTTTTTTGTTTTTGTTTTTTTTATAATGTTTAACGCCCGCTTTAACTCTGTATGTCACCGCAGGGTGATGCATGGAATGAAGATGGAGCACTAGTGAAATACAATGGCGGGGGAAACCGGATACCCGGAGAAAACCCACCCTTGCGCCGCTTTGTCCACTACAAATCTCACATGCGATCACCTGGGAGCGATTAGTTTTATGTCATAGGCCCATATATGGAACAGATTTTTTCGTTATATATTACTGACCGTATTTTTAGAACAATTAATAAAATTACTAAGCAATAAATAATTAAGTTAACTCTGTTTTTATGTTGCACCAGATATGTCCCTTTACTACTTACGTGCCTCTTGATACATCCTCATTGATATTTTCATCGAAATATTTTATCAGCCTCCAATATTGAAGCAACACAATGAGTTTGGTTCACAGAGCAGCTTTTCTTTCGACATTTGTAATTGTACCAAACACACGTCATTCAAGCTTCACTCTCACTGGAAGACTGAATAATGTGTGTTGTAACAACATGGCGCAGCTCGAAAATGTGATTCCCCGCCAGCTTTGCGATGTCACGTGAATACAGAAAGTGATCACTAGCGCTCTCCTGTAAGTAGCGAGAACTGTGGAAACTTTACACTTGAAAGCATTTGGAAACATTGATATAAATTCATTTGTGACTATAAATACAACAGAAGTGCAATATAAAACAATACTAACACGATATTTAAGATATATTCAGTTTTGGAAGTTTCTAATTTAAATTTAAAATTGAAGCCGTTAATAAATGTGGTGTAAATTTGTAAGCATTTTCCTATATGAAAATTAAATCAATAGTGTTCCAATAGAAACATCCCTGAATTCCAAAACCATGGCCAATAAGCAAAGTATAGAATGAATAAATAAAACCATTTAATAAATTAATGTTAAATGTGTGGAAAGAAGATACAAATCCAGGTGTTTCAAAAGTAATAATTCAAATTGACAAGCGAAAATAAAGAGAGGAGAAAACGCTCCAGTAAAATAAGGTTGCAATTCTCATCTATTACATTCACATTATTTTCTCTACGCATTCCTCAACAGACTATTCTTGCAAAAGTTTATAATTCTATCTACTTAACCTTAAGCGAGATAAACATTTGCGGAAATATGATTAGGCGTACATACAACGAGAATAGGGGAGTATACTAGGCATAAACCATAGTTTAATCTTGTAAGAGCTAGTCGCTATGGATGACATTGAAATTCTCTCTGTTAGCTTGAGCAGGAGAAAGAAAAAAATGAATAACGGTTTAAAACATCCATACTTTTCTCGCATTTGAGAAAAGTATGGGTATTTTATAACTGCAACCAATAACCAAGAATATCGAGGAAATGTTTAACTACACAAAAAATTGTGTTGTGTGTTTTGATAATATCTGCATACTTTTTGTTGTAAATGTTTGAACATCTTTTATAGTTTATCCTTTATGCAAAAGTCACCTAAAATATATAATTTTTCAAGGCTATTCACAGGAAATTCAAGATATACTTATATTTTGTCATGAAAATAGCTTAAACATAAAGTATTTTACTCAAACTCATAATAGACATTTCTGAAAAAAAAAAAAAAAAAAAAAAAACATTTTTCAAGACATGTCCCGAGTAAAGGGTAGAAGTATACTGGGAACATGCAGAATTTAAATATCAAGTTAGATAATTAACTTTGTTTTCCTTTTTGAGTTATGCTGTTCACACATCCACACAAACACGTACACACATGAACGTTTTTCTAATATGCTGTCTTGTTCGTTTTGCTTGGATTCAGGTGACCTCGACTAATGTCGAATTTTTGAATGGATATCAATACTTTCTCTACTTGCCATACGTAGTAGAGAAAATAAAACTGATAAGTACTGTATGTCGGTTACGTGATAACATATTTTTGAAGGGTGGGATGTGCTGAATATGAATTAACAATTTTAGTTAATATTTTATGAATCACGAGATGATCACAGTATTTAGGTACAGTCAAACACATTAAAAATACGCCTGGCGCTGTGATTTTGCTGAAAATGTGAACATTTTATGGGGACTCGAGTCTTTCCAAGATGTTATTCTGGTACAACATACCACGCGAGTAAGCGATTGGGTAATCCACTTCTTCAACTGTCACTCCAACAGAACAGGTTGACTTGTATAAGCAGTATATTAATTTAGTCTACCACGTGCGTGGAATACCTTGGCATTAGAACTTCGTATATAGCGCAGAGAAAATATTAACCTGATTTCGTAAAACCCGGTGAGAAGGGTGGAGTATAGTCCAATCAAAAAGTTTAGGGATCACCAGTTCGCAACTCAGGATTTCATTTGTCGCAAGTTACGTTTCATATTCAACCCCTTCCCTTCCGTGGCTAGGCCGGTTCAATGCACTTTTAAGAGCATAGCAAACAAGTGAAAGACATGGGTGGAGTCAGCGAAAAGATGACGTCTTATGATACATATTTCCATGCGTATTTTTAATGTCTTTGAGTGTACAAACGAAACAATTATATATGCTCCAATAAACATTCCTCTTCAAGGTAAATAATTGTTTACAGGATAGGTGTTTCCTATGTGACCTATCATCAAAAGGTTTAATATATCAACTATAACGGTTTAGAATCGATGCATGGGCAGCATTTTGAACTCCTGCTCTTGTAGATAGTTATAGGTGTAATTTAATACCTTACTCACTACAACCAAATATGCACTTATTGTGCCTACCACTCTCCTTAAGGAAGGGATGAAGTGAGAGAACCACAGGAGTTTACAGGTCACAGGCACACGGCCTCAGAGGCTCGTAGAAATTCTTAACAGTTCCAGGTAGAAAACACGCCCCACTGCTGTAGCTGCCTAGAGAAGGGGATGAACGACCTGTCATTCCAAGATGCCCTTTAGTGTCTGCTCGGAGACTTGAGACGGCATCCGCACCATCTTATTAGAGAGGGCCATTGACGTGAATCAAACCTGGGTCCTCCCGATTGAGAGGCGCACACATTACCGTGGAGGGATCTCGTTTGGTTAGAGCCTATATATTACAAATATCTCTAGATCTGCTCTTGGTAAAAAAATATGCATTACCTCGTCGACGGTTAATTTACGAAGCATTGTTTATTGCGGTCTATGAGGCATTGTTGCAAATCCAGCCTTAGAACCCATCTAGTCCGACTATAATTAATATAACCTTGTGATCGTATCAGCTGTGAGGAACAAAACAAACAACAAAAGCCGGGTGAACTCGTGTTTCCTGTTTATAATGCAATATAACTGTGTACTGTCCCAATAATTTAATAATGCTAATAATAATATAATAATGAACACCGAGGTAAAAACTAATTTGAAACTGTGTGCCGGATAATTAAAATAAAACTCAACTTTAATCTGTATCACTATCAGGAAGAGGTATAAAATCTAGGTCTCCATCACACAATAGTCTCTCCGTCAATATCATACACGTTATAGGCTCCACTAAATCCTAAAACGCATATTTAGAAAAAAAGGTTCATTAGTGTGAGTGTGTCCGTGTGTCTGTGAACACGATAACTCAAAAACGAAATGTCGATAAAATACCAAACTTGGTATTAAGTTCAGTATCTTCCAAACTTGCGACATGAAGATTTTGAGAAAAATTCCCCACCTTAAGCTATTCTTTGCGTTGAAAAAATGTCCAAAGGTTTTGATTTTCTCAAAAATGGCTCCCATGATTATGATGAAAATACCGCATACTAAAGATATTTACATGTCAAATAAAATGTATGTCTTGAATTTTCTGGTAAGAGCCCCTGAAGACGCCTTTGTTTTCAATAAATTTTGCTTAAATTTTCATAACTTCTAAATCGTAAGAGATACACAAAAACTAACCACACAAAATGTACATGTGGTTAAAACAGACAGTTTATGTCGCATACATTTGTTTTTGTGTAGATTTTACCATCTCCGAGATATTTCTTGTTATTGGGTTCAGTTTTAAAATATTTAAAACTTTTCTCGTAAGGGAACTTGTCAACTCTTGGCAAAGAAACGAATTTCAACAATATGGCAACCAGCTTTTAAAAGATGTTAACTATTGCTTTAGTCTGGCGTACTCCCTTCTCTAACAAGGAAGCAAGTAGTAACACCATTGCTGCTAATATTTCTCAATTAGCATCAAGTAGACATAAGATAAGCTTTTAACAATAATGTGTTACAGAGATGTAAAGAGTCATGTGAATGGAACACATAGTTGTTGTTGTTGTTGTTGTTGATTTGTTTTTTTTAACAGTCTGAGAGAGACAATGTAACCGAAAGGAAATACCTTAAATTTACGAGATTTTAATCAAAATCGTTAGAGCCATTCTTTAGAAAATTTTCTAATATTTTCCCATGTAAAGGGTAGTTTGGAGTGGGGCGATTTTCTTGAAAATCTTCGTGTCGCATCCTTGGAAGATACCAAACCTAAATACCAAGTTCGGTTTTTAACGGTCTTTTCATTTTTGTGCTATGCTGCCCACAGACACACACAGACAGGCAAACAGATACACACACGGACATTTTTCTAAAAATGTTTTTTTTTTGTAGTTAAGGGGGTCTCAAAACATATATTTCCGGTAAAATTTCGGTATCGAATTTTTTGCTGCAATACAATACCTTCTCTATACACTATGTACATAGTACGTATAGAGAAAGTAAAAAAGTAACACAAGGCAAAAATATGCTGTAGCAGATCCAAGGCTTCAAATATTTACAACAACGCGCACAAAACACTTTAAATGCGAACGTTTACAAAGCATAAGAACAATTTAGCTACCAGAAGCGGATATTTGAAAGAATCCCTAGAAAGAAAGTCGGAATATATTACACTCCAATATCCTTTATTTGGTTACGGAGGAAGCGAAATGCGCTTAATAAAATGTAAGATTAAGAGATATCGTTAAAAGGAATATTGCTACGCTGTTCAAATTTACTTAAAAGAAGAGAAAATATAATAAATTCGAAGATTAAAGCAGGGTGAAAATTATTATAAATTTAGCGATTCTACTACTTGAAAAAATCTGATGTGTCCCATTCACATGACTTTCTCTACATCGCTGTAACACATTTTTTGTTAAGAACCATGTTCTTCTTTCTACTTTATGACAGTCAAGATAAACATTAGCAGAAATTGTCTTACTTGCTTCCTTATAAGGAGAAGGAAAATAAGGGAATACACTAGCGTAAAAACATAGTCAAATCTTTTACAAGCTGGTTGCCATGTGGTTGAAATCCGTTCCTATGTAGGGCCAGCCAGTTTTCCGTATGAGAAAAGTTTGTGTTTTAAATCTGAAACAAATAAGAAGGAATGTCTAAAAAATGGTCAATTTCACGAAAAAAAACTTATAACAAAGTCTATGTTTTAACTTGATCTACCTTTTTGTGTAGTAAGCTTTTGTCTACCTCTTACAGTTTACCAGGTACCCAAAATTCAGCAAAATTCATTCAGAATAAAAGGTCTTTAAAGGCTATTCCCAGAAAATTCAAGATATACATTTTATTTATTTTATCTTTAATATACGGTATTCTAATCAAAATTGCTAGAGCCATTTTTGAGAAAATCAAAATTTTTGAAATTTCTTCCATATAAAGGGTAGTTTGGGGTGGGGGAATTTTGTCAAAATCTTCATGTCGTATCCCTGGAAGATACCAAACTTCAATACCAAGTTTGGTATTTTACCGACTTTTCGTTTCTGAGTTATCGTGTTCACAGACACACGGACACACATACATACATACACGGACCTTTTTTTGACAATACTTTTTACTTTCTCCATACGCACTATGTACATAGTGTATAGAGAAAGTATTGCACTCCACCAAAAATTCGATACCGAGATTTCACCGGAAATATATGTTTTAGGGTCCCCAATATCCAAAAAAAGGATTTTCACAAAAAGGTCCGTGTGTGTGTGTGTGTGTGTGTGTGTGTGTGTGTGTGTGTCCGTGTGAACACGATAACTCAAAAACGAAAAGTCGATAAAATACCAAACTTGGTATTTAAGTTTAGTATCTTCCAGGGATGCGACACGAAGATTTTGAGAAAAATTCCCCCACCCTCAACTACCCTTTACATGGAACTTTTTTCGAAAATTTTGATTTTCTCAAAAATGGCTCTAACGATTTTGATTAAAATTTCGTATATTAAACATATTTACCTGACAAATTAAATGTATATCTTGAATTTTCTGGGATTAGCCTCTGAAGAGTAGTTTATTCTGGATGAATTTTACTAAATTTTGAATAACTGCTAAACCGTAAGAGATGGACAAAAACTTATTACACAAAAAATATAGAGCACATTAAAACACACAATTTATGTTATATACATTTTTTCGTGGAGTTCGTCGTTTTTGTGACATTCCTTATTTTTGGTTTCTGCTATGAAAAACGTATACTTTTCTCATACTGGAACTTGTCAACTCCTATGCATATAAACAAAGGAACTTCATTGACATAGCAACCAGATTTTGACTATCACTTTAACCTACGGTTTTCCCTTATTTCGCTCCTACTTACAAGGATGCGAGTAATAAGACTATTTCTGCTAATTTTTTCTGATTAGCATAAAGTAAATAGAAGTCTAAGCTGTTTAAGAATTATTTGTTGCAGGGATATGGAGAAAGTCATGTGAATGGTACACATCAGATTTTTTTTATATACAGGGGACCCTAAAACGTCTATATCCGGTGAAATCTTGGTATCGAATTTGTTGGGTGGAATGCATTACCTTCTCTATACACTATTGCATTGTACGTGTAGAGAAAGTAATAACTATTTGATTTTCGCTGTATCAAAGTAAATTTGATTTATATGTACATACATACACAGGATAAATCAGTATAGATTCGCATCTCTGAGAGACAAACAGAAAGGGGCTGAAACTCCTTCATAACTTCTGATACATTTCTAAGCATTTAGGTGAAATAAGTAAATGATTTGTAAAGTAATATTTGGCATAAACATCACGGAAACAAGCCGCACCATCTCTGTCAGATACCGATATCCACTGTGAAGTAAATAACATCGCTTTCGCTCGGAAAACTTACATCTTATACGTATCCAGAATAATGCTTGGCACAAGTAATTTTGCACATTTTTATAGGTGAAATGCATATGAACTTCTCTACCCGTAGCTTTTGTTACTGGGCACACAAATTATTCTCACGAAAGTTTATTTTTCCATTTACTTCGTTTTAATCGAGATAAACCTTTACATGAATAGCGATATTAACAGTTCGTTATAATAAAATGGGAAATGTTTTTAAAAAAAAATGATGTGTTCCATTTGCATAACTTTCTCTACATCTAGTAATAACTTATTGTTAAAAAGCTTATTTTTCTATCTACCTCATGCTAATTGAGATAAACATTAGCAGAAATTGCCTTTAGTACTCGCTTCCTTATAAGTAGAAGGCTAAAGCGATATCAAATATTTTAAAAGCTGGTTATCATGTGGTTGAAATCCGTTTCTTTGATTGCCAGAGTTGACAAATTCCGTATGAAAAAAAGTATGCCAATAACAAGGAATATCTCGGATATGGCCAGCATACAGACACACATACACACACGCTCACACACGGACTTTTTGTTTTCAAAAAATGCTTTTTTACTTTCTCTACACGTACCATATACAGTGTATAATGAAGATATTGCATTCCACCCAAAAATTCAATACCGAGATTTCACCGGAAATAAATGTTTTGGGTTCCCCTGAATCCAAAAAAGTATTTTTGGAAAAAGGTCCGTGTGTGTGCGTGCTTGTATGTGTCTCTGTGTGTCTGAGTGTCTATGGACAGCATAGCTCTAAAATGAAAAGACCATTAAATACCAAACTACGACACGAAGATCTTCAAGAAAATCCCCCACCCTCAACTACCTTTTACATGGAACTTTTTTCGAAAAATTTTATTTTCTTAAAAATGGCTCAAACGATTTTGATTAAAATATCATATATTAAGGATATTTACCTGACAAATAAAATGTATGTCTTGAATTTTCTGGGAATAGCCTCTGAAGACCACTTTATTCTGGATATATTTTACGGAATTTTGCATATATGCTAAACCGTAAGAGATAAACAAAAACTTACCACATAAAAATGTAGAGCACGTTAAAACACACCATTTATGTCATATGCATTTTTGTCCTGGAATCGAGCGTTTTTCAGATATTCCTTGTTTTCAGTTTCAGCTATGAAAAAGATACTTTTCTCATACAGGAATTTGCCAACTTTTTTTTTAGGTACATTTTTTATTACACATTTATACATAGCAAACTATTACACTATTAATAATACTATAAACATACTGTAAACTAATAATATACAAAGAATGTAATTAGTGTATAATTACACACACTCTGACAGTCTTAGCAATACCAGAATGCTTTTAACTGTCGATATAATGATAAAACAAGAGATATTTTGACAATTCAATTTCAATATCACTTCACTATCTTGCCCTTGCAATGAGACTCGTGTAGCAGCTTGTCGTTCCTTACACTCCACTCACTGAAATATCGAACTCAGGATGTTCAAACAGCAGCACTCACTTACGTCACAACAATCTAAATCGCTCTGAGGACACGCTGAGTAGACATTACTTTATTTGGCATGAAAAACGACTTACTAGCTCATTGATTGTTGCGAGTACACTGGCTCATATGCAACTGCAGGAGTTTCGACGACAATCGTCAAGAAATTGAAGGTAACTTTCTAGAGAAGAACTTTCCCTATTAAAACTTAATTTTCAATGAGGGACTAAAGTTTTGGAAAATACTTCCTCCTAGAAACACAGTTATATTATAACCTCTCTATATGCATTTAACATCTGTTTTACTTAACATTTCACTGAGGAATCTCACCAAAATAGTAAATTTCAATTTTTGTTTAACTTTAAGTGAAAATACTTCAGCTTGAACACCACACAACTACCGAATAATAAGTAATAATTCCCAACGAGGTTTCTGATGCAACTATTTCAAGGTAAGTACTACTAGTTGATGGTTATAAATTACTGGAGATTGAAAAGGAGTGATTTTCTTGCCTAAATTCCTACGTCCCATGACATTTCAATTGCAATCCAAAGTTCTTTCCTTGCTATTCCTAAAACTTTGTTGAAATACATCTCAAAATCTAATTAAATTTTCTTTCTTCATATAAACTGCCAAAACTCTTAACCTTCATTGAATAATAGTTAATTAATACAAGTTTCTAATACAAATACAACTTCGTTCCAAAACAAAGTAATTTCCTAACCAAGCTATTGTCCAGCACTAACTCACACGCAGTAATTCAGCTTAACTACTCAATGAAGAATTACCAAGAAATCCCACTCTCAAATAACAGTTCAAAATTAGTTTTATTATGAAAGCCATTATTTCTCAACCATTAATATCTACCTAACTCTCGTTTTAATTAGGACAAAGAAGAGCTGCAGCAGACTTGAGGGCATCCCAACAGCTGTATGGAAACGACTTTCAAAATTGGGCATCGTTCTGCAGAAGTCTCTTAAATAAAGTAGACGTATATCCGAATTTCATCGGGCAGATTTTATGGGGAGATGAATGCTATTTCGCCAATGACTCCACTGTAAATAGACATAATCTACGTTACTGGGCAGTTACTGAAAATCCTCACTGGTTACGACCACATCACATGCAAGCGCACTGGGGTGTTAACGTAAGCTGTGGCATTCTAGGAGACCACATCATTGGAACAGTTCATTTGGTTCCCAAACTAACTGGTCAACTGTATTTGCAATTTCTACTGAATGAGCTGAATCTCGAGAACATCCTACTTCAGTTAGCTGTGATGCACTGGTTTCAGCATCCTTTTTCCACCCCAACAGGGGTTGGACAATATCTCAACAATGTGTATCCCGAACAGTGCATTGGTCGTGGGGGTTGCACTCAATGGCCAGTGAGATAGCCTGATTTAACTCCCTTGGATTTTTTCCTACGGGGAAATATCAAAGCCAGGGTTTCGAAACGGAACCTGAAAATCCAGATTTATTAAAAGAAAGAATACGTCGTGCTTGCCCTTCAGTATCTGCAGAAATGCTAAGAGATGTCCATGGTAATAATGAGAGGCGCTTAGATCAATGCATCCAACTATATGGACATGCATTTGGGCATTTGTATTATGAATAATACAATAATAAAAATATCTTAGTCCATAACCTAGGTTTAAAGGAACATAAATGATTTATACTCTTTATTCTCTATTGTAGTCAAGGATATAATAGCATTTGTTTAATATTGTAATTGTGAGGCACAAATTGTTGTATTATGTGTTCTTGATAAATTAGGTGATTTGTCTTGAAACAAATCATTAATATGCTTTGGCACATGTTAGTATTGTAACAATCATTTTTTTCTACATAGGAGCCTTTCTCGTGTCCAGGAATCGAACCTGGCACTCTACTACAGTGAGCAAGTGCTCTAACGGCGAGCTATGGGACCAATTATAGAGTTAAGTTTTGATTTCAAAGCTGTGGTCTTATGGTTAGCAAGGTTTCCTCTCTTTGGTATCGCGTCCACTTCAATGACATGCTAAGGCAAACCTTTCGGCGTCCACATTATCCGGGAGTAACTAACAAGGACGGGTTGCGTGGGCCTTGCATATATACCCCGCCCCCGCCAAAAAAAAAAAAAAGCTAGTCTTTCACCTTACGAAGTATAATAACTTGTTCCTAAATTTTTCTCTAAAGCTCACTGCATAAATCTATGGCAGGCATCGGAATCCGGTACTCTTTTAGGATGGAAGCTACACCTTCAGTTTTTGTAATCAACTATGAGTGAAGGCATTGTTGGAACCGTAACCATATATTTAAGAATATTGGGCGAGGCTGATTTAAACCATCTTCAACATTTTGAAGACAACATTATGAATTGAATTGAATAAGTGTATTTATTAACATAGCTATATCATACATAGAATTTCAACAGTCGCACGGGTCCACAGACCGTACGTGCTTTTGTAATACACATTACAAGCAATATTAAAACAACAACAACAAAGAATTAAAAGAGTAAACACGAAAATAAAAAGACAAAGGAAATACACAGTCAAAAGCAATATTAAACAACAATAAAGAATTAAGAGTGAACCCGAAAATAAAAATACAAAGATATTCAAATATAGCAATTTAAATTTACCGCGCAGAGTACACCTTCATAAATGCACTCTATTATAATAGATAATTACACTTAAAAGATATATATACACATAATATGTACACAATATATAAAACCACAACACAACAGTGACCTAAGTATGACCTAATATATATGTATGTAGAACATTGCAGTCACTTTTGTTTAGTTGATCTTATCCCCCCCCTTCTCTATTGGCAGCCTCCTCAGATGTCAGCTGTCTTGCCTTAAGTATAAATTTACCTAGCCCGTCCATGTTTTCCGTGCCTGCCAGTAGCGTCCAACATGCTTCTAGCCCTACATTCGCAGTGGTAAAAAATCGCGGCAAATATTTTTCCCGCCATTCCTCCGTACCCCTACATCTTGCCAAGATGTGAGTCCACGACTCTTCCTCCTCGCAAATGGGACAGAAAGACAACATTATAGAAATCTTTCATTTACTCATTAAAGTCATCCCTACTGTAAGTCAGTGAAAACTTATTTTTATTTGCCAGGGAAAGTGCTTTCTTTCACAAACAACGAACTTTCACCGGAATTGGGTTGAATAGGGCGTAACAGATACACCAAACAAAGCCGCTTATCTTTAACACATCGGAATTGCCGGGACGGGTGTTGAACACGGGCGGGTCCCATCATGATCTAGACAATGTGTAAAACTTTGATTTGAGCGGTTCTAGTTACTCTTCTAGTGCTGCATATTTATTCCGCAAACATTAAAATAATTGCTGTACGTATTACAAAAATGCAGAGCCTTTAGAGTCTAGACTAATTTAACCTGAGTGGACAGTACAATTGCTGTTGTTTAGTAAGATTCCAAACACAATGTAATATATTCGCTACCCACACAATACGGCGCTATGCTATGTTCATATTTTTTTACCTTTAATAACAGCTCCATGAAATTTCCTCTGTCATTGTTTAGGTAGATCTGTACAATTTTTACTATATATCTTTCTTTCTATAAAAGTTTCAAATACGTAATACTTATACAAGTAGGTTGAGCTAGCTAGTTTGGAGTAAAATAGTTTTGCTTTGGAGTTGGTATTATTACTATCTCGTCACATTTTTTGGTACAAAAAGGTACTAAACATTTGGGTCTCAGAATAATGCTATTTTTGTGAAAGCCAGATCAGTAGGAGAGAATAACCTGAAAAGTCTCTCGTTATTTTCACTGCAAGTATTATTACCACCCAAATTACCGATATCTTCGGTCTAACAGCATTTCTTTGCAACAAAAACAAGAAGAGTTTTAACATGTTGCTCATAACTACCCGGAGTACCGACTTGGCTGACTTAAGGGGAGTCGGAATGACCTATCTTGCCAATGTTAAACTTTGCCCCATTATCTCTACAAGTATTTAAAATAGTTAGCTAAATATTACAAGATATATTCACCAATAGCTTTACTGTTAATTAATGAAAAATAGAATATATCTGTTTATTAGAAGGAAAGTATATATTTTTTAAATAAAGCTCTTCAATTTTATTGAAAAATTATGATTTTTAAATTTAAAAAAAAATAACTAATCCACGTGCATAAAAATTTTCTCGCTAAAATAAAGCCTTTTTATTTGCAAATGTGTGGTAAAAATTTCAACCCTTAGTGTCAATTAGTTTTTGAGATAATGGGGTATGTGTATAGACAATTTTGATTCTTCAGAAATGGTTTTCAAGCATAATATTGAATAAAAAATGTAATCTAATTTTCCAGGCACAACTTCGCAGTACTTCGACACTCTCACATTAAAAAAATATGAGTGTGGTGCCAATGCTGCCAATAGCTAAAGTAAAACTTTCCGATCAAAATAAAAACATCTGATGTGTTACACTCACATGACTTTCTCTAGCTGTTCTACAAGCTTCTTACATAAGATAATTCTTCTTTCTGCACTTTGCTAATCGAGGTACTCATTAGCACAATGTTCTTATTACTTAGTTCCGTATAAGTAGGAAGAAAATAAGGGAATACACTAGGCTAAACCAATACCCAAATGTTTTAAAAGCTGTCGTTACGCGATTGTCATTACAAATCGCTTCTTTTCTTGGCCAGGAGTAGAACAAAAGAAAAATCTGATGTGTTCCATTCACATGACTTTCTCTATATCTCTGTAATTTATTATTGGTAATAAGGTAATCTTTTATTTATTTCATGCTAATCGAGAAAAATTAGCATAAATAGCTTTATTGTAAGTAGAAGCGAAATAAGAGAGTACCATAGGTTAAAGTGAAAGCTAAAAACTGGTTGCTATGTGACTGATGTTCCTTTGTTTGTATGGACAGGAGTTGACAAATTCCTGTATGAGAAAAGTATAAGTTTTTCAAAGCTGAAACCAACAAAAAGGAATATCTCAAAAACGATCAACTCCACGAAAAAAATATATATAACATAAATTGTGTGTTTTAACGTGCTCCACATTTTTTGTGGGTTAAGTTTTTGTCCATCTTTTACGGTTTAGTAGTTATGAAAAATTCATCCAGAATAAAGTAGTCTTCAGAGGCTATTCCCAGAAAATTCAAGATATACATTTTATTTAATATACGAAAAGGTAAATATCTTTGATATACAAAATTTTAATCAAAATCGTTAGAGGCAGTTTTGAGAAAATCAAAATTTTCGAAAAAAGTTCCATGTAAAGGGTAGTTGGGGGTGGGGGGATTTTTCTCAAAATCTTCGTGTCGCATCCCTGGAAGATACTAAACTTAAATACCAAGTTTGGTATTTTACCGACTTTTCGTTTTTGAGTTATCGTGTTCACAGACACACGGACACACACACACACGCGCGCGCGGACCTTTTTCTGAAAATACTTTTTTTAGATAAAGGGGACCCTAAAACATATATTTCCGGTGAAATCTCGGTATCGAATTTTTTGGTGGAGTGCAATACATTCTCTATACACTATGTACATGGTGCCTATAGAGAAAGTAAAAAAATCTGATGTGTACCATTCACATGACTTTCTCCATATCCCTGCAACAAATAATTCTTAAAAAGCTTATGCTTCTATTTACTTTATGCTAATCAGAAAAAAAAAAAATAGTAGAAATAGTCTAATTACTCGCATCCTTGTAAGTAGAAGCGAAATAAGGGACAACCGTAGGTTAAAGTGACAGTCAAAAGTTGGTTGCTATGTCAATGAAGTTCCTTTGTCTATATGGATAGGAGTTGACAAGTTCCTGTATGAGAAAAGTATACGTTTTTCATAGCAGAAACAAAAATAAGGAATGTCACAAAAACGACGAACTCCACGAAAAAAATGTATATAACATAAATTGTGTGTTTTAATGTGTAGTAAGTTTTTGTCCATCTCTTACGGTTTAGCAGTTATTCAAAATTTAGTAAAATTCATCCAGAATAAACTACTTTCAGAGGCTATTCCCAGAAAATTCAAGATATACATTTTATTTGTCAGGTAAATATGTTTAATATACGAAATTTTAATCAAAATCGTTAAAGCCATTTTTGAGAAAATCAAAATTTTCGAAAAAAGTTCCATGTAAAGGGTAGTTGGGGGTGGGGGGATTTTTCTCAAAGTCTTCGTGTCGCATCCCTGCAAGATACTAAACTTAAATACCAAGTTTGTTATTTTACCTACTATTCGTTTTTGAGTTATCGTGTTCACAGACACACGGACATATGGACACACACACACACACACACACACACACACACACGCGCGCGCGGACCTTTTTGTGAAAATGCTTTTTTTGGATATTGGGGACCCTAAAACATATATTTCCGGTGAAATCTCGGTATCGAATTTTTGGTGGAGTGCAGTACTTTCTCTATACACTATCTACATAGTACGTATGGAGAAAGTAAAAGCGGACACTCCCGCCTGAGAAAAGTATAAGTACTTCACAACTGAAACTAATAATGAATACCTCGAAAACGGTAAGCTCCATGAGAAAAATGTATATGATATACCTTGTGTATTTTAAAGAAAAACCTACATTTTTTGTACAGTAAGTTTTTGTCTATCTCTTACGGTTTACTAGTTATGCCAAATTAAGCAAAATTCATCCAGAATAAACAGGTCTTCAAAAGCTATTCCCAGAAAATTCAAGATTTTATTTTTTATTTTTCAGGTAAATATCTTTAATATTCGATATTTTAATCAAAATCGTTAGAGCCATTTTTAAGAAAATCAAAATTTTCTAAAAAAGTTCCATGTAAACGGTAGTTTGGGAGATAGTAAACTTAAACACCAAGTTTGGTGTTTTAGCTACTATTCGTTTTCGAGTTTTCGTGTTCACAGACACACGGACACACACGGACCTTTTTCTGAAAATGCTTTTTATGGATACAGGGGTCCTAAAACATGTATTTCCGGTGAAATCTCGTAATTGAACTTTTGGGTGGAATACAATACTTCTCTATCCCTATGTACATTGCACATACGGGGCCAGAGAAAGTAAAAAGTCTCTTTAACACTAATATATACAAAGTTATTGATGTTTTACTAAGTGTTTTAATAAGCTGTTACACAGGATTATTTTCAAATTTGGTTTCAAACTATTTACAATTAGCATACCTCTTTGAAAGTTATAACAAAATGAGCGGGAGATTCGAAATATCCATATGTAATTAAAACATGAAAATGGAAAAAAATTATGAAAATTCCATTTCGACTCCGCTTTAAGGTAATGTATGTTCAAAACCTATATTAATAAGAGACATCACTGACCAAACTATATTAACTTTTATTGTGGTTAGTCCTTTGTATGAAGGAGTGGGTTCAATTATATCAGCAGAATTAGGAACCATTTGGAAAGTTTCTTGATTTTCTAAAGAACGGATTAATTCGCAATGTAGATGTTGTAGTTTTAAAGTTACTTAATAATTCGGAAGACTTTTCTCTAATTAGTTTCGTAATCGGCTTACCTTCCCCGTATTTATAGAATTGACAGCCCCTTAAGACTTACAAACCAATGCCTAGGAGTCAGAAGCCTGTCGGGGAGCCAACGGCACGAAACCACAGAATGCAGAACCTACTGTGTGGGGTCAGCCCGTAGCCAGGCATGAACATGAGGAAGTGGATGATATGAAATGTAAGAAAATTAATGGTTGGAAAAGTGATGATGGAGCAATTGGTAGAATGAGTGGCGGGGGAAACCGGAGAACCCGAAAAGTACCTGCCCTGACGCCGCTTCGTCCACATGAGAGCACTTGGAATTTCTCTTATTAGTATGTTTCCTATAGCGTCATAAAATGCTCATTTTCATCAGATATAAGTAATCACTTCAATGTATTCGAGTGGGATGCACTCAACATCGAAATGCATTCGCATCCTTAGTACAGAGAGAGAAAGAGCGAGATAAAATGTTGGCAAAGCTATGAGAAATCAATAATACTGAATGTTCTCTTACACATGCCATGTTTAGGCCAAGGTTGAAATGTTAGAATCAGACTAAAAAAGTCAATATCATACCCGGGATTTAAACCAACGAACTGTGGGTTTCAGATAACCAACAGAGCTAACATGGTAATCTGCCAGTACGACATTGAGCTCCGCAACTCTCGCATTTTTCTGGTAAACCACAAAGCGCTCTCAAAATGTACCAATGCAGCTGAGCTGGTTAGAGCTACGGTGCGGAAAGTCTGTGGTTCAAATCGCAGCTAAGCCACTGACTGTTTCAGTCTAATTATACCTTCCTAACCGTAGCCTATACAGGCATGCTTTTAAGAACAAGTAATTATAATTAATTGTTAAATTAAATTGTAATTAACAATCGATTCATTATGAAGGTCGGGACTTAGAGCACTTACGATATTGTTTGTCACTATTGAGGTAGGTATCAGCGGCGGCTGGAATTCTGAACTTCTGCGGTTCATAAAGTTATAGATAGCTGCAATTTCAATTTATTAAAGTAACAAAGACTTTACCATGAATTTTGGTTTGAATGCTAATTACTAACAATTGAGGCATTTCAAAATATCATCAGTCTTTTCATTATACATTTATCTGTAATCATGTTTTTGTTTTTTTAAGTCATGAAGATGATACAAATCATTCGCACCGTGGCCAAGTGGTTAGACCATTCGCCTCTCACCTAGATGGCCCGGGTTCGATCGCAAGCGACCGTATGTGAGACAAAGCGGCGCTGGAGCGGGTTTTCTCCAGGTTCTCCAGTTTTCCCCGCCATCGCATTCCACCTATCTTCTACCCATGTATCACCAGCGTCATCGCTTGCGGTTCCACAAGTAGTAAAAGTGGGCATTAAACACCTCCACTACATAAAACTCAAGAAAAACAAAATAGAGCGTTTGTGCATCACAACCACATATCCAGTTATATTTTTGTATAATCGTTCTTAAAACATGTACTGTTTTTTATTTGATGATCTACCAAGAAGATTTTTTTCCGTTCAGTGGTAAAAAGAGGCTGACCGGAATTCATTATTTCTCCGTTACATTGTTTACTTCTAGTTCACTCTGATTCGCCAGTTAAAACATGAAACATTTGCTATGAAACCAATATGCCTCACTATTTATGCGACGGAAGAAAGGTCACTAGACGCTTATCTGCATACGGAAGCAGTAATAATTCTGACATCTAGCGACCTCGGACAAAAGTAGGGTTATTGTTTAAAATAGAGTCTAGAGAAAAGTGAACGCGATCATCCTATTCTGTCCGCTGTGACCATTAGGTTAGCCAATGACATAGTGCATTATGTCACTCACTTCCCCACCACACGCCTCTCTATTCCTCTGGTTCGTCATGTCCTATACTTGTCCATTATATGACCGGGTTGCAGACAGGAATGCACTGACGCTACAAACAGTGTAGCTCTTGGATAGGCAGAGTTAGACTGAAAAATTCAATACCATAGCCAATATTTGAACCACAAATCTCCCGGTCTCTAACCAATTGCTCTACCACTGAGCTACCATGGCAACATGCCGGCATAGCATTAAATCTCTCAACTGACTCGCTTTGTTTCCTGGTAAGCCACGAGGTGATCTCAATGGTGACTTATGATGTTGTAAGTACTTTAAGTTTCACGATTCAGTGTTTAGCCAACTATTAAGGCATGTTGTCATGGTAGCTCAGTGATAGAGCAAGTAGCTATTGACCGGGAGATCCGTGGTTCAAATCCCGGTTATGGCATTGAATTTTTCAGTCTGGCTCTATCTATCCAACTCCTGCCCTACACACAGCAAATAAATAAATTTAGCACTTGGTTAAATCCACTACAGAAATCAGGTCGGGATAAATCCGAAATGTATAAATAGTATACTTGTTCATATTAAAGGGTAAGTTAGGATTATTACCATATGAATAAATCATCCCTGGCAGATAAACTATCTCAAATTGAATCTGAGAACGCCATGTGTTTTACGGGAAAAATACGAGTCAGTCGTGTAGTTCAGTATTATGTTGCCATATAAGGTCAAGGAGAACGAATATCTGTGGTTTGAATCCTGCCTATGGTATTGAATTTATCAGACAAATTTTATAAGGAATAATCAAACGTAGCGTTCATTATTGCTTTAAATTAAGCTATAAATAAAGTACAGGCGTTGACACAAAACATGAGTCGTTTCCAAATTCCATGTGTCGATCGAAGAGCTTCGTATATATTCGAAAAACTGTGTTCAAAATGTACAAAGAAGAACTTTATAATGATCTGTGACTGACAGCGCAATGGTTGACTTATGACTACTGAAAACAGATCATAGAACAACTTGGTGGCAGAGAGGTTAAGAAAGCATTGTTTTCGCTCCTAAGTTCAAATCTAGCGCTCTTGTCATCTTTTTTATGTTTGTTAATTTTACGCCTGGATATGTAGCACACAATATTGAATTAATATATAAAATTTTGTATTTTAAATTATGGACGTATCTATATACAAAAAAACATAGTTATACTAACCCTCGTGTTCAGTAACTATCAGATATGAACTACGAAACATACGAGTATGTGCGATGATTCCGGCCGCAAGGCGTGCTCCCACTACACCCACCTTTTCCCTCGGAACATCCTCTGAATTCAGTAGCAGACATCATTTATCCTCTTCATCACAAGGTAATCTCCCTGCCTTGGTGTTGAAACTTGGGTCAGCGATCCTTGGTCAAAGTTGGGCGATATAGTCTCACCAAATCACTCTGCTAGAAATCTCGGCTGTTGCCGGCCGTAACGGATCTTCATCCGTTCGCTCGCTACCTGGATGTGTTTGTGCTCCATGTTGAATTCGTGAAGCCGATCTATGAGATGTTCCATGAAGTTGACTGCTGGCTGTTTTGCCCCAAGAGATCTCTCAAATATCATGTCGGAGGTACACGCAGCTCCCAGCCAAGACGTAACTGGCTGATCTTAACCCGGTGGTGTCGTGCGTTAGAGAGGGTAAGCCAGCACGAAAATTGTTACCCTCGCATCTTCCGCAAATGTTCTTCTAGAGTCTTGATACATCGTTCAACCATGGAAGGAGAGATGTCGTTTGGTGCACTCCAAGTCTCTCCAGTGTTTCTCTCATCAGGTTGGACTCAAAGTTGGTGCCCTGATTACTGTGCAGCTCCAATAGTACCCCGTAGCGACAAAACAGTTCTTCTACGAGATAGTTTGCGATAGTCTTGGTCTAAGGAAAATAAGTCAGTTATCATTTTCAGAACAAGATATTAGTTTTTACTTTAATTGAAGGAAGAGGACTCTTTTATTTAGAAGGGGCCTCTTGGTGAAGTAATTTTTATGCCTTCAAAAGAGCTCTCACGTTAAGCTACTGCATGCGACCCCGGGTCCCGGTCTGTGTGCCCGATATGCCATTCACACGCATTGGCGGCGTCACGTCTCAGCGTCTGCCCGTAATTTCAGCCGGTAACACTCTTGTCGGAGCTTGTCAGTTCAATTGGGTCCCCAATTTTCTCCCGAAGTCCTTGTATGTACTTGCTTCAGGACTTCCTCAACCTTACTCCGAGGGAGGATCATCTGTAGTCTCTAAGTTTTCCCAGTAGGGGACTCCATCCATACCCATAACAGTACTCCTTCCTTGGTCTTCAATGAGTCCCAGTAAAACTTGTACACACTACTTCTGAGGTGATGTTCTCAGGGCAATCTAGTCCCTGCCTCCACTTCTCTCAGGAGTAACTCCAAGTCGGCGTCCACCAGATGCCTCCTCCTAAGACCCGCACTATGCCATCCAGTTGAAGGCACCGCCGAAATAACTTGGAAGCAGCGGCACCTCAACCTTGGTGTAGTAATTGCGCTCCCCTGAACACACTGTCCGCATTGGAGTGGCTCCTGCCTTTCGATGTTAAGTCGTACTCTTGGAGCCTCTGTACTGTACACATATTTGTGAAACTGCTACAAGGCATTTACGACTGCCATGAGCTCTCGCCGGGTAACACAGTAATTGTTATAATTGGTGTTTTCCGGTCCAACAAAAGGTTTTTTGACCGTTAGGCCTCCAGATGCGCCTTCACCATACTCACCCTGCATATTTCTGCATGTTCTAAGGGGCTCCGGAGAAACAACACGTCTCTGTCAATCTTCCGGCCGATGTCGGCCGCCGCCTTTTGGCTCTGAGAGCATTCAGTATTACACCTCAGCTATCCTTGCGATGAAAACTCAGAGGGGGTAATGATTAACGCCCGCTTTAACTACTTATGGCACCGCAGGCGGTGACACTGATGATACATGAATGATAATGGAGTACTGGTGGAATGCGATGGCGGGGGAAACCGGAGTACCCGGAGAAAATCCGCCCCAGTGCCGCTTTGTCCACCACAAATCTTACATGCGTCGCTTGGGATCGAACCCCGGCCATCTAGGTGAGAGGCGAGTGGTCTAACCACTCGGCCACGGCGTGGCCCGAATACTCAGGCTTATAGTGTTTTGCCCTAATGCCAACTCCAGCAGAGCACCTTCTCCACAAGTAAGATGTAGCCCTACGTGTCTCTAGCTGGAAGGGGAATGGCTATTCGTGTCGGTGTGAGTAGTATAAATTGTGCTTGAAGCAAGTAGTGATCATTCTCCACATCACTGCCTCTATACACGCTTACGTCTTGTGATAAGTTACTATCTTTCTTATTTGTTATAATTTAAACAAAGATCGAAAGTGATCCTCTTTCGTTGCTTCTATAGATACTGTCCCATAAGTAATGTCGTTTTTTAAGAAAAACCATTATTTGAAATGTGTTCTGACATGCAATTAACTAATCCTCAAAGTACACTCCATTAGAGTCTATATCTTGAGCCATCTTTCAGCGATGTTTATTATCCCACGATGGTACCAGTCTCTGGTTTTTGATGCGAAGAATTCGGTGAAACCCACTTGCACTGCTTCAATGTTGTCAAAATTTCTTCCACGTATAAAATAAGCCATGGATCGAAAAAGATGTTAATCTGATGGTGCGAGATCAGGACTGTATGCTGGGTGTGGTAGCAGTTCGATTTCTCCCAATTCCTGAATTTTTTCCATGGTTGTTCGTGCAATCGTGCAATATGGGGTCTTGCATTGTCCTGTTGCAATAGAACTCTATTTCGGTTAACTAATGCTGGGTACCTCCGTCTCAAAATTCCATGAACCTGTTCCAGTTGTTGAGAATGATGATCCGCATCAATCGCCCACTCATTTGGAACAAACTACCAGTGAATCACACCTTCAAAATTCCACCAGACACACAACATTACTTTGGGATCTAACCGATTTCTTTTAACGACGACTTTGGCAGGTAGGAGGGGATCAAGCCACTGTTTCGAACCATCAGGGTTTCGGTAATATACCCATTTTTCATCACAAGTGACAATTCTCCTGACATATCTATCATCCATGGGATTACGGATAAGCTGACGACAGATATCCACTCTACGTAGAGCCCGTTAAGGTGTCAGTTCATGAGGTACAGATCTACAGCTTCTGTATGATTTTCCAAGTGTCTTTATGTGGCAATATATATAGTATTTTTTGATGCCACAAGTTCTTCTGAAAGCCTACAGGTATCTTTTTTGCGGATTTTCTCGCAAAACTTGGCGTGTACCCTCAATATTCCGTACTTTAGGTCTTCTAGAAGGTGGTAAATCTATAGTGTTATCGTCTCCATTGTTGAAACGTTGGAACCATCGTTGTGCCACACGCTCACTAATGACACCTTCTCCTTCCACTTCACATATTCTTCAAGCTGTGGCAGCGGCTTCATAATCTTGTTTCCAGTAGTGCTTTAGAAGGACTCTAAGTTCAAACTTTACCTCCATTTTGTGATTGTTTATTAATAACTGAAGACTGATACATGCTCGCAATGTACGCAACACTTGCCATGGCATCCTGTAAATAGCATTGCTAAACCAAAGGAACCCAATAAATTTTCAAAACACCAAAATCAAAAAACTGACATTACTTATGAGACAACCTAATATATTTAGTTATATATTTATGTCTGTAAAATGTATTTAATGTCTTCATTGAGTTATATACAGCAAAGTCTAACAGCCGTCTTCCATTTCTGTTAATAACATGTTCTACACATGTACCAATAATATCTTTTATTGCATTATACCAAATAGATGCTATTTTGAGAAGCTTCTGAAAGCCTACTTTTTGGAGGGTATAAAACAGTTGGAGAAACGCTGGGAAAAGCATATTGAACTAAAAGGAGATTATCTTGAAAAATAAAAATCTATTAAACATACCTTGTTTTACCATTTTTTATAAGGACTTATTGAATGCCCCTCGTATCTTCGCGTTGCATCCTTGGAAGAAAATGCAGAACTTAATAGATTTTCTTTATAATAAAAACACAGTTCCGGAGTCTTGTCGGTACTCCGGCGCTGTATTCTTTTTTCCTCATTTGTTTTTCCCTATTTACATTTTCCTAATATTTCCTTTGCTTTTCTATTTGATTGCTGTTTTGCTTTTTACTTCTAATACACTCATATACACATTTACAAACATAAAAAAACCCATGCCAAGGTGGGACTAGAACCCACGTTCCCTGCGCCACGAAGCACCTAAGCGAAGCACTTTATGCGAATTCTTCATTGTGGTATTTAACAGACTTTTAGTTTTTGAACTATGCTGTAGACACACACACATACAAATATAATCTTTGAAATCTTAATCTAAACTTTTTGTGCTGAGGGTCCATATAATATGTAATTTCGATGAAATATTAATATCGTAGATTAGGGTAGAATACAAAATCTTCTCTACCTACTACGAGGTCTCAATCAGTAGTAAAGTTACATATAAAATTATACATACACGTTGGTCTCATTAAAATGTCGCACACTATTACGTGGTTTTTCTCTGCAATTAGAAATATTATTATATTTAATGTTGAACATAATTTCTAACGTGCTACGACCAAACGCATTATGATTTATAATTGCACCATTACAAAATCCCACATACTATTTGTGACTGCATCATCGAAACAAGTGTGAATTTTTGTTTATATAATAGCAATTAAAATAACTTCACACATTCTCAATTTTTTAACAAATATTATGTTATATTTCACGTCAATATTAATGTTGCCTAGAACAAAAATCACATTATGAAAATATTAAAAATGTTTGAATACAGTACTAAACGTGTTTATCACACCACCAACTTTTCATAAGAAATATTTTACTCCTCATCCTGCTCAATTTCCTCCATTCAATTTCACAGATTTCTATTCTTCACAGAGATTATGAATAGGTACTTCCTATATGCGGAAGAGAGTTGCCAAACCTTTGACAATCTTCATACTTGGAACCTGGAGCCAATATTTAATATCAGGGTTTACTTCCAAGGCGAAGTTTACAATGCCCAAGGGCTGCTTTAACTCTTGATTTTACGTCAGGGTATTCTTTCCCTTTTGGTCGTCTCTGAGTAATTTATTTTCCCATAAAATATCAGGGGAGGCGCCCGAATTAGAACCAGCAAACCTTGTTTGCTTGGGCTTGAGGTGTGGAACCGTGAAGCATTCCCAAAGTATATAACCTTATATCACAGAAAATATTAATAAAACAAATCACATAACTTTCTCCAGCTGCTCCATATATTAAATATTTTTACAAAATATTGTTTCTTTTATCTAAATCATGCTAATTGGGATAAACATTAGCAGAATTCGCCCTAATGCTTGCTTTCTTGTAAGTAGAAGGCAATATATTAGGCTAAAGCGATAGTAAAATGTTTTAAAAGGAGGTTGCTAAGTGAAATAATTGAGGTTCAGTTCGCTTTGGATGGTCCCGTTTGAGAAAAGCTTGGTAGTTTAAAACTGAAACCATTAACAAGGAATATCTCGAAAACGACTAACTCTACAGTAAAAATGTATATGACATAAATTACACTGGCTGTCCCAGAAGTGCCCGACCTGATGCATAGATAGCGGTTGTTGTTTTAAACAACAACGATGGTAAAAAGTACATACCTTAGAAAGCTTAAGTTGGAACTTTGACGGTTTTACATTTGTTTGGCAGCCATCATTAGTGAATGCTCTCAGTGAATTTGTAAACTTTTATAAAACTGGTCATCGTTATGCGATACAGTACTTTCATTTGAAATGTCTTAATCCATCTAATATTAAAGCTGATATAGATTCTACTTTGGAGGAGTCTGCTCCTTTGTTTACAACAGTGAAATATTGGATGGCAGGGCTTAAGCACGACCGTACGAGTTGCCAAGGCGAACATCGCAGTGGTCGACCAAATGAGGTTATCAGTCAAGAAATTGTAAAGACAATTAAAAAATGGCATTGGATGACCGTCGACTGAAAGTGCGCGAGCTGGCACACATTGCAGGCATTTCAAAAAATTCTGTACATCGCATACTGACTGAAATTTTGGATATGAGCAAGTTGTTTGCAAAGTGGGTGCCGTGTTTGCTCACAATAGAACAAAAGCAGCATCATGAGGAAGTTTTAGTCGAGTGTTTCGCTGCAATAAAACTGAGTTTTTGCGTCGATTCATAACAATGGATGAAACCTGGGTCCACCACTTCACACCTCAGACAAAGGAACAATTAATGCAGTGGATTGGAAGGGGAAAATCACCTCCGAAGAAAGCGAAGACAGTTCCATCTGCAGCAAGGTAATGGCATCAGTTTTCTGGGAACAGCTTTTAAAACATTTGATTATTGCTTTAGCCTGGTGCATGCCCTTAGCTCCCTTCTGGTTATAAGGAACTGTGAAATAATTACCGGAAAAAACGGGAGTAAGTTGGAGAATTTAGTGCCGTGCCGGCATTTTGCCATGGTAGCTCAGTAGTCAGAGCAACTGGACGGAAACCAGGAAGCTCGTGGTTCAAATCCCAGTTATGGCACTGAGTCTACCTCTCCAACTAAGCAGTAAGTAAATTTCTGGTAATGTTTATCTCGATAAGCATGAATTAAAAAAAGCTGATATGTTCCATTCACATTCTCATCTCTGAAACAAATTATTCATAAAAGGCTTATTCATTCTAATTGAGATAAACATTAGCAGAAAATGGTCTTGTTACTTGTTTCGTTGTAAATAAGAGGAAAATAAAGGAATAGACTAATATAAAGCAATAGTCAAATCTTTTAAAAACAGGTTGCCACGTGACTGAAGTTCGTTTCTTTCTGTGACCAGGAGTTGACAAATTCCCAAATGAGAAAAGTTAAAAGTATTTTAAAAGTGAAACCAATAACAAGGAATATCTCAAATATGGCCAGCTCCATAACAAAAAATGTATATAACATAAAGTGTGAGTTTTAACGAGATCTACATTTATGGCGTAGTAGGTTTTTGTTTATCTCTTCCGTTTTACCAGGTATGCAAAAATTCATCTCGAATAAAGAGATCTTCAGAGGCTATTCTCGGAAACTTCAAGCTACGCATTATATTTGATCATGTAAATATGTTTAATATATGGTATATTTAACAACATTGTAGAGCAATTTTTTATAAAATCAAATGATTCGAAAAATTTTCCATGTAAAGGATAGTTTGGGATGGGGGGATTTTTCTCAAAATTTTCGTGTCGTATCCTTGGAAGAAACATGACTTAAATACTAAGTTTGGTATTTTGCCATTTTTTGGTACTTTTGAGTTATCGTGTTCACAGACACCACAAACGGCCATTTTTCTAAAAATGTTCTTTTTTTTATACATGGCACTCTAAAACATGTATTTCCGGGGAAATATCGGTAACGAATTTTAGTGGAGTGCAATACCTCCCCTACCAATGTCCCATATATTATGCAGAGAAAGAAAAACAGAATAATCTAAGAAGTTTATATGTAGAGCACGTAGAGAAAGCCATGTGAATGAAACACGTTCTCTCTCCCTCCCTCCCTCTCTTCCGCTCTCTGTGTGTAGATTTTCAATGGTATTTGCTTGGTGTTTATTTTTACTCAATTCATCCCTTACCTACCGATCCAATTCATCCCTTACCTACCAATCCAATTCATCCCTTACCTACCGATCCAATTGGACTAATAATTAAAAAAAATATTAATAATACGAGCATCAGAACCAAAAAAATAAAACGATTTAATGTAATAACCAATGCCGATTTAGAATTTTGTAAGCTGGTTTAATTTTTCTCTCTGTAGGCTCAGTATCCAGTCCATCAAATATAATTAAGACTAGGTTTACATATTTGTTTTCTTGCATTTAGTCAGTTATTCATTTGCGCTGGGGTCAGCTACAAACATTGATTTATTATTGGTTGTGACGTGATTAACCGAAATTAAAAACTAGCGCCTCTGCAAATGTGGTTTAATCAGTGACTGTTTTGTTAGTGTGAGCTCATTTCTTTATTGAAATAATAATGTATTATTTCTTTACATTTTAATCAAAATACTTATCTTATTTCTCTGTATTAATAAGTGTTTGTTTTCTCTCTCTCTCTGCTCTCTGTAGTGTTCCCACCTCAAGGCAGGACAAACAAGACTGTCGCTGATTGGGTTATGTGTTCTGTAGCTTGCCACTTTAAGCCTTTCTTTACTATTCCCTCTCTACATCAGATAGCTACCCTTAGAGGTTTTAGGAATCTGGTTTGAGAGAAACCCCACATTCCTACAGGCATAAAAACCGGCTATCCTCATTCCGCAGATGCAACACCACATACAAAGCAATATTGGTGCATATCATATACAATTTTTCTTTCTTTTGGGGAGTTAACCATTTCCGATATTTTCTTTGTTATTTGTTTAAATTTTCCAATACTTAAACATTTCTCAACTGGAAAGTCCTTAGGCATTTACATTTTTTTTACTCCTGGCCATGTGAAGAGAACCTATTTTTAATATTATCACATGGCGACCAGCTTTTAACAGATTTGACTATCGCCTTAGGTTAAAGTAGTTCTTTATTCCTCTTGGACCTATTAGCATATGTAACGGAAGTGTGCCAAATAAGGTCAGGATAAGGTTTCATTCAATGCTAATTTACACCTACCAGGCCAAATGTTTAAAAATTTTATAAAACCTATAATTTCCTTTTACCTCGGATAAAAGGAAAACGTAAAGTATGTTGGATAACTCAAAGAATAGGGTGTTAATTTTTTTGTAATGGGACAAGATGGCTCTATTAACACCAGGGATTCCAAATACAGCGAGTTCAAATTATTTTATTTGAGGTACAAGACCGAGGATCATGTGAATTATTAAATAAGATCCTGAACAAAAAATGTGTTAAAAGCAAATGATATATGAAAGCTCAGTAATGACAAATTTACTTATATAGATCCAACAATTAGAAAACATGACACAAATGTTCACTTAAGCCTTGTCACATTCTGGACACTAACAATTAACAATCTTATTTTGCTTTTTTATACCAACACAAAGTTTATGAACATATATGTGACAACTTTTTCGCATTGTAACTTACCCAGTTTGTCCTCTTTGTACATACACCTCTGGCCTTTAAGGTCGTTTTGCGCTCTCTCTTGCATTTTTGCCAATAAAAACCTCAAATATGATACTATCATAAAACTATTTATAAAATGTGAAAGTATATTCAGTATTATTTAAAACTGAATATGTTGCAAAATATTTTAGTAAAGAATACACGGCGCCCTAAATGCCAATATACTTAGCCATTGCTAGTGTATGCTAAATAGCTTTTTCTCTCTTTTCACACATACTGAGAAGGAAATAATGGTTGACATGTTCCAAGAGTCAACGGACCACTCCAATCAAGGAGATTCTGCCACCTACTGATATACAGAAGTTTTTTCGGAAAACATTATAGGTTTATTGATCTACATGAACTTATTTATTTCACATACCTTATAAGAACAGCACTTCTGCTGATTTTATCTCGATTTGTATATAATAGATGGAATATTAAGCCTTTTTAAGAATAAGCTGTTGCAAAGTAGGTATAGAAACCATGTGTATGTAACAAATCATATTTTTCAAAGTTGAAACAAAAAATCTGATGTGTTACACTCACATGACTTTCTCTAACTGTTCTACAAACTTCATACATAAGATTCTTCTTCTTTCTGCCCCTTGCTAGTACTCATTAGCACAATGTTCTTATTATTTAGTTCCGTACAAGTAGGAAGAAAATAAGGGAATACACTAGGCTAAACCGATAGTCAAATGTTTTAAAAGCTGTCGTTATGCGATTGTCATTACAAATCGCTTCTTTTCTTGACCAGGAGTAGAACAAAAGAAAAATGGACACTCCCATCTGAGAAAAGTATAAGTATTTGACAACTGAAACTAATAACAATGAATACCTCGAAAGCGGTAAGCTCCACGAGGAAAATGTATATGACATAATTTGTGTATTTTAACAAGACCTAAATTGTATGTATAGTAAGTTTTTGTCTATCTCTTACGGTTTACTAGTTATTAAGCAAAATTCATTCAGAATAAGCAGGTCTTCAGAAGCTATTCCCAGAAAATTCAAGATATACATTTTATTTGTTAGGTAAATATCTTTAATATATGATATTTTAATCAAAATCGTTAGAGCCATTTTTAAGAAAATCAAAATTTTCAAAAAAAGTTCCATGTAAAGGGTAGTTTGGGGTGTGGGGATTTTTCTCAAAAACTTCGTGTCGCATCCCTGGAAGATACTAAACTTAAATACCAAGTTTGGTATTTTAGCTACTTTTCGTTTTTGAGTTATCGTGTTCACAGACACACGGACCTTTTTCTGAAAATGCTTTTTTTTTTTTGATACAGGGGGTCCTAAAAATGTATTTCGAGTGAAATCTCGGTATCGAATTTTTGAGTGGAATACAATACTTCTCTATCCCTATGTACATTGTACATATGGGGCTAGAGAAAGTAATTATTATAAATATTTGGTCCTCTCGTATTAAGATATTCCATAAACAAATATGTTATCAAAACACACTTCCTGGTGAGCACTGTGAGCAATTCACCGGTGTCAATGTCTGGCCGCTTCAGTGGCGCCAAGTGTTAAAGCTCCATCGAAATGAAATTGCACTTTTTCAACCAAAATACCCATCTCTGAGCGTCGTAGTAATTTTGTTTTCAAGTAGTGTTAACTCTTTTAAAACAGATTTTGCTCAAGTCTGTCTTAGCAAATCGTCTAACGCCATCTTGTGCGACTGAAATTGTTGAAACTTTTCGCTTCTTGTGAGTGTTTTTTTGGGTTTAAAAGGAAATGTAAGTCACTGAGTGCAAGGTCAAGGGTAGGATCGATACTCTGTAAGTGCACATACATCATTGTAACTACATTTACAGTAGTTAAAACTTCCAGTCGTTTCAAGAACTGCATTTATGTTAGAGAACTTCACATATCTTCTTTTTTATGTTTTCTAGCGGAGTTGGCGTAGCTCAGTAATTAATGGGTACAAAAAGCTGCACAAGTTTTCTGACCTATATTCAGGAAGTTAACCAACAAGAAGGGTAATGGTGTTTAGAATTTTTTTTCTGCACTTGTACCGTAATTAGAACTTGGAGGAGGAAATGGAAACTGTCACACCATTTATTGAACCTTTTACTTCTATGTAAGGTGAATGTTTAACAACCTGCAGATTCTTTGTCTTTCTATTCGTACCTTTCCCATTTACTATTTTCGTTTTAAGAACATTCTTAGCTGTTCTGCTTTTTACTTTCTCTAGCCCCGTATGTATTGTTTTCCATATAAAATTTCGATGTCGAGATTTCATCAGAAATATATGTTTTGCGGTCCCCTGTGTCCGAAAAAAGCATTTTTTAGAAAAACGTCCTGTGTGCCTGTGGACAGCATAGCTCAAAAACGAAAAGACTGTTATATACCAAACTTAGTATTTAGTGTTAGAATCTTCCAAGGATGCGACACGAAGGTTTTCAAGAAAATCCCCCACCACAAACTACCCTTTACATGGAAAAATGTTCGAAAATTTTGATGCTCTCAAAAATGGCCTCAATGATTTTGATTAAAATCCCGTATATTAAAGATATTTACATCCCAAATCAAATGTATATTTTGAATTTTCTGGGAATAGCCTTTGAAGACCTCTTCATTCTAGATGAATTTTGCCAAGTTTTACCTAACTGATAAACCGTAAGAGATAGACAAAAACGTACTGTACAAAAAATGTAGCTCTCTCAATACCCACAATTTATCTCCTTTACGTTTTTCTTGTGGATGTAAGCGTTTCCGAGATATTCCTTGTTATTGGTTTCAATTGTAATGTTCGTTTTTATTTTGTTCTGCTCCTGGCCAAGCAATGAAGCAATTTGCATTGACAATCGCATAACGACAGCTTAAAACATTTGACTATCACTTTAGTATAGCGCATTCCTTTAGTTCCCTTCTACTTATAAGGAACTAAATAATAAGAACATTCTGTTAATATTATCTCGATTAGCATTGTGTACAAAGAAGAATATTCATTTATAAGAAGTTTGTAGAACGGCTAGAGAAGACAATGTGAATGTAACTCAACAGATTCTTCATGTTATAATTTAACCCAAAAGATTGTTGTTACTGGAGCATTAATTAATATTCCATGTCTTCTACTATACTTCTCTGCCACAAAAACGTTTCCCATTCACTACTTCTTGCAGCGTATTTCTTAACAAATACTTCTTCACATCCTCTTTCTCTTAAATTTCTGCCTCTTTCCTTTTTTGCCCATAATATTAAAACAAGCTTCTTATTTGCTTTGTGTCCAATAAACCGACCTCTTGGGCGGCGCCATGGGTAGGTTGTTAGACCGTTCGCCTCCCATTTGGGGGCCCAGGTTTGAACCCAAACTCCCGCATGTGGGATTTGCGGTGGAAGAAGTGGCGTTTGGGCGGGTTTTCTTCCGCTCATTAATTTCGCTTACATTTTATATCATCCAGTTCTTCATGTATATGCCTGATTACGGCTGACCCCTCGTAACAGGTTCTCTATTCTGTGGTTTCGTGCCGTTGGCTCCCCGACAGGATTCTGACCCCTAGGCATTGGTTTGTAAGTCCATTCTGTGGTTTCGTGCCGTTGGCTCCCCGACAGGCTTCTGACCCCTAGGAATTGGTTTGTAAGTCCTAGGGGTGTGTCAGTTCTACAAATACGGGGAGGGCTAGCCGATTACGAAACGAAACGAAAACAGACTTCATTCACCACTATATTCATAAGTAATTCGAATCATTTTCTCCATTACCTCACATAGGCCAAATTGGTCCTATAGAATGCCACAGCTCAGTTTCTGGTTTTCATTAAAATATTTTTCCGCCATTGCCATTCTCTAAAATTCTTGACAAATTTTCTTCTGTAAGGATGGATACGCCACCTATCTACGATTCACCACATCAGAACCCTGAGAACATTGGCGTTGTTAATAACTTTTTTGTTCCATTTATATCTGCCTTTAACATCTAAGATAATTTCGACGGCTTTATCTTTGGAGTAATTGCTCATCAGCAGTGACATTCTCTGGTTTACTTTTCTGCCAATCTTTGGATTATGTTACGTTGAATTTGTTTTCTAAACATTCTCACTCATTCTTGCAGACACTAGGAAAGACGGAGAATAATTCTGGTTCAAGAAAATTACCGTCCTAAGGCCGAAAATCGAACCCGGGATCACAGCAATTGGAAGCCTAAAAGTTAACTATTCACAAGTGCAGTCCATTAACTATAAGATTAGATTTAGGCATTTGACTGGGAAGGTTCCAGTGACCACATAAGAGCTGAGCTGGCCTTGGGTCTAATAAGAAATATATTGTACGATATTAACATTATAAAGAGAGAGAGAGAGAAAAAAAAAAAAGGAAATTATGTGTGTGAAATGAAATGGTATTTTATTTATGGACGCTCTGTAACTGCTGTGGTTCTCAGCGTCCCATTCTATAGGCCGCTTAATTTTGCTCAGAGGTCTCTTTTCAGGCTTGAGGTTCTTTTACGTGCCGTAAATCTACGACAGGGGACCAACGGCTTAACTTCTCTTCCGAAGAAAGCCATGCTAAGGATTTCTACACCCAAAAAAATTCATTGTCCTCCGCCGTGGTTTGAACCCGCGACCTTGGGTATATGAAGTTAGCATGGTAACCATTACACCACCGAGAGCGACTGTGTGTGTGTGTTAATCTCAAAAACTACCGGTTCCGTTAATGGTTTCTCCGTAGAAAGTTCAATTTATTTTCTCATTATAAAACGGGTTTTATTTTATTTCGTAAATTACCAAAACATTAAAAAGGATTTACAAATCTCTTCTTCTTTAACTCGAGACATTACAGTAATTTCAGAACGAGCTTGCAAAGATAGTTTCGATTATCATGGTTTCGTGTTTTAAAAAACATAGACGAGAAAATAGTAGCCATACCATACCAAAGAAAACATATGTAGCATATGTAAAAGTCGTGTAAGCAATATTTTTTGCGATTTAGAAACTAAGAAACACCAAAACAAAAGAGCATTAAATCTGCTTATAACGACACGAAATGAAATTGAATGCTATTTAAGGACGCTCTGTAACTTCTGTGGCTCTCAGCGTCCAATTCTATCTTAGGCGTGAAAGACCGCTTAATATTTCTCAGAGGCCTCTTTATCGGGCTTGAGGTTCTTTTATACACAAATCTACGACTAACTTCTGTAGAAATTTATGCCAAATATTTTTACCCTCGAAAAATTCCATCGCCATCCGCCGGGTTTGAAACGGCTAACTTGGGAACCAGAGGCTAGTATGTTACCTCTAGACCACGGAGGACGACATAACGATATGATGCGCATTCTATACCTGCACCACTTAAAGAAAAAGCCTTGCATTAAACATTAGCACTTAGCGAGACGTCACACTTTGAGCTTTGTGATACAATAAGCTCATGTTGGATTTGTGTACAACTGTGGAAATATATTCGTGTTAGTGGTTTTAAACTTTATTCTAATGTTAAAAGCATAATGCTGCAGAAGCACCAAATTGTAATGTTAACTACTCGAACAAATCAAAAGTGAGTGTGTTTTCCTTTCCTAGGTATGTTACAGTAGTGGCATTAGTTCTGGGCACTTTTTGGTTAAGTTAACATTCACATTACAATATTGCATTAAACTCTTACTCACGACTATTCTTATCTGATGACAAATTATAGTCAGGAAATCCCAACTTAATACATTGTTGAATCTTTTAATACAAACTGGAACTTATTGGGCTAATTTGACCCAACTTTTGAGAATATATGTTTTATAAATATATACATATTTTATATTAGAATTATTGCTGCATTTTATAATAAAATAACTCGAATGTGTAGATATCTATTAATATTTGTACTATACCCTCTTAAATATATAACATTTCCCCAATTTTGAGCTCCTATTATAAGAGAGTAATAATTTATTATATTTCATATTGGATGCTATATAAACCAAACAGGTATTTTCCAAGTGTACTTTTATTGTATTTTGCATCCAATATGAAATATAAAAAGTTGTTACTCTCATATAAGGGGCTCAAAATTGGGGAAATCTCGTTTAAGATTATTGTTCATCGTGGTGTTCATCGTGTTGAACTGTCATAATCTTAAAATTACTAGATTCCCTAAATTTTGAACTTCTTTTGTAGGTAATATGATTTATTTCAATTTTCACATTTGATATAAAATAAAAATAATTATTTATAAAATAATATATTTTCAAAAGCTGAGCCAAATTTAGCCACTTAAGAGTCAAATTATCTCCAGTTTGTGTTAGAAAGTTTAATAGTGTATTGCGCTAACAGTTTCTGACTATAATTTATCAGGTAAGAATAATCCTGAATAAGAGTTTAATGAAATATTGTAATTTGAAAGTTAATTTACCAAAAAGAATCCAGAATTTATGCCACTATTGTATATTATATGTTTTAACTATTATACTTTTGAAACTGTTTAGCATTCCTAAATATTAAATTATGAAGTAAACTATTGAAAAGTGTTTTCTGTGATCATTCATTTTCCATTGAATATATTGTAAGTTTGTGAACCGTACTTTAAGAAACATGAAATCTAGATTATTATCGTTGAAATGATCTCGAAATAGTTTACTAATACGTCCTTGATCACAAATAATGAAAATTATTTAATACGAGTACATTTAATGTGTTATTTGTGAGGAAATACATATTATTGCGTTAATTTACATTGTAGCAAAGTAGTTTAGGTGCCGGATCTCTGTTTTAATGCAGTTTAGATGTATTTTGCTAGGCTAACAGTTAAAAATGCTAACATTCAGGGAAAAACAAATGAAACGTCTTACCAGAGGTGTTAAGCATATTATTTTTTATGTGTCTGCGAAACGCTGCATGGAATAGAAGTATATAGAATACTATAGAAGAATAAGTAATGAATAACCTGGGAATTATCGCATATTATTGCATAATAGTCACATATAATATAATTATTCGGCTGTTACTGAGATGATCTGCTTTGTTCCTACGTTTGCAGTTTCTTTTAATAAAGTCATTGTTAGCGATGGCACTGTACTGGGAATTTAACCCTTAGTTGTCTGCATTAGTATACATATGCCATTTTCCCTTTACTTCAAGTTTAAAAGTGGAGTTCCAGTAAAACATATGGAAATAAACCTATAACATTATTATATAAAATAATAGAACAAATAATAGAAATGAAAATATATGTAGATCCTTTATTAATCTTTTTCTTCCCAATTAAAAACTTAAGTTCTTTTAAACCTGTTTTCATAATGCTGCCAAAGGCACTGCTAAAAAAGTTGTTCAAATGACCATGAGTGTTAGGTGATAGGTAATGTACTGGCCATCCATTCAAAGCCAAATGTTGCAAGCTCAAATCTCAGTGATTGTGGTAAAGGACGGGGAGATCCAAAGTAAAATAATTGGTGTGATGTTTGGAAGCTAATCGGGTTACATTTGACTGTAGTTATGTCGGTTTTACTCTTATATTTATTTAAAAAAATCACTGCAATTTTAGTGAAAAAAACTTGTGTTACACTCACATAACTTTCTCTAGCCGTTCTACAAACTTCTTACATAAGATTATTCTTCTTTCTGCACCTTGTTAATCGAGGTATTCAGCACAATGTTCTTATTACTTAGTTCCTTATAAGTAGGAAGAAAATAAGGGAATACACTAGGCTAAATCGATAGTCAAATGTTTTAAAAGCTGTCGTTATGCGATTATCATTACAAATCTTTTCTTTTCTTGGCCAGGAGTAGAACAAAAGAAAAACGGACACTCCCCAGTACTTCACAACTGAAACTAATAACAATGAATACCTCGAAAACGGTAAGCTCCACGAAAAAAATGTAAATTGTGTATTTTAACAAGGCCTACATTTTTTGTATAGTAAGGTTTTGTCTATCTCTTACGGTTTATTAGTTATGCCAAATTAAGCAAAATTCATCAAGAATAAACAGGTCTTTAGAAGCTATTCCCAAAAAATTCAAGATATACATTTTATTTGTCAGGTAAATATCTTTAATATACGATACTTTAATCAAAATCGTTAGAGCCATTTTTAAGAAAATCAAAATTTTCGAAAAAAGTTCCATGTAATGGGTAGTTTGGGGTGGGGGGATTTTTTTCAAAATCTTCGTGTCGCATCCCTGGAAGATACTGAACTTAAATACCAAGTTTGGTATTTTAGCTACTTTTCGTTTTTGAGTTATCGTGTTCACAGACACACGGACACACAGACACACACACGGACCTTTTTCTGGAAATTCTTTTTTTGAATTCAGGTGGTCCTAAAACATGTATTTCCGGTGAAATCTCGAGATCGAATTTTTGGGTGGAATGCAATACTTCTCTATCCCTATGTACATTGTACATATGGGGCTAGAGAAAATAAAAATTGTATGTATATTTACAATATAAGACAGTGTTGATTACTTGTCGTTTATAGTTGAAGCCTAATATAACATGAAATTAATTCTAGAGTACAATCCTGTTTGTGTAGTTACACTTAAAACAAGTGGAACTTAAAGGTACCGACAGGCAACAAAGGGTAGAGATCTCATTTTGCTTTGGTAGTAAAGACTAAAAGATCTACTCTAAAAGTACCGTTAGTATAAATAAACCATTAACTTTTGACGGACCCGCTCAAACCTAAAGAGCCTATCCCGTTTTCTACGGGACGAATGGTAGGCTAGCGAACATAACCATATAAACTCGTTAAAGGTTCGCCCCTTGGTATCGGCCACCGTATTTGACGGTTTATTATTGTGTGTAAATTGTGCGGACTTTATGTTGTATAATAACTTTGGGAACAAATAGAAAGTACAACGATTTAAAATGCCACCTTTTGTGATTATCTACAAAAAGTAGTTTAACATTTTGACCAATAATTATTCCACCGCCAAAGGGCACGTATGGGCTATGCAGCATTTCCAGAATTTGCAACACTGTAGGGGAAGTTAAGGAAGTTGGACTTGACGACGTAGTTATACATCCTCTTTGCGTGAATATTAGGAGTTTTAATTTTGTGTGTTCCGTTCACATGACTTTTTCTATCTGTTTTGTAACCAAACTATTATTACAAAAGATTGTTGTTTTACATACATTATGCTAATCGAGATAAAAAAAAGAGCAGAAATGGTCATATTATGTGCATCCTTGTAATAGAAAGGAAATAAGGGAATACACTAGGCTAAAGCGATAGTAAAATATGTTAAAACTGTCACTATGCGATTTTCATTAAAATTTGGTTGCTACCATGGCCGCGAGCATAAAAAAAGAAATGAAACGGGCCAAGAATTCCCCGCTTGAGAAAAGTTAAGTATCCTCAAATTTTAACAAATAACAGGGAGTTTACTGGAAATGCTTAGCCTTACAAAACAATGCATATGGCATAAATTGTGTATTTTAACGAGATCTAAATTTTTGTTCGTTAAATTTCTGTCTACCTATATATCTTTCGGCTTACCAGTTATGCAAAAATCATTCAAAATGAAGAGGACTTCAAAAACTATTTCCAAGAAATCCATTATATATATTTTTGCAATGTAAATATCTTTAATGTATTTTAATCAAAATAATTGAGAATTGTTGTGCAATTGTTGAGAATATACACATTTCCATAAACGTTCCATGTAAAGGATAGTTTGGGGTAGGGGATTTTCTTGAAAATCCACGTGTCGCATCCTTACAAAATACTGAGCTTAAATGCCAAGTTTGATACTTAACCAACATTTTGTTTTTAAGTTATGATCCATAAACTCACACATACGAATTTTTTCTAAAAATCTGGTTTGTTCTATTCACGACTTTCACTAACTGCTCTGCAAACTAACTATTCTTACAAACGATTATTCTTTTACCTACATTATGCTAATCAAGATAATCATTACCTGAAATAATTGTCTTAATACTTAGTTTCTTATAAGTAAAAGGGAAATAAGCAAATACACTAGGCTAAAGCGACAGTCAAATGTTTTAAAAGCTGTCGTTATGGGATTGTCATTGAAATTCAGTTCTTCCCAAAGACAATAAAGATATGAAACAGACGCTTTATGGATTCAGGAGTCCTGGAAACTTGCATTTCCATCGAAATCTCGATATCAAATTTTTGGATGGAATATAATATCTTTTCTACCTATGTATGTTGTACATACGTGGTAGGGAAAGTAATAAAATACATATCTTACATTAGTCTTAATTAGCAGCTCAATATTTCACTTTTTATTCTGCATGATTTAAAAGATTACATTGAATTGTTAGACCTTCGAAGCTAAGCGCCAAAGCCTCTAATGAATGTTTCTTTAATATATGTGGCAACAGTGCGCTCCATTTAACTTGTACTGTCTTTTAAGCGTGAGACGCGCTTTAGTTCTAGCAGTTTTGTTCAATACCTCCATTAGTGCCATCTACACATAACTGTCACTTGCACATCTTTCTCTAAGTTATCACTCTAACTAGACACACCTCTGGGAGGAACGCATGAGGTGAAGGAACCGCAGAAAACGTATGAGCTCCAAGACAGTTGAGGTAGACTAAAAAGGCGGGCGGCATTCCCTAATAGTTTCAAACCGCAAACCTCTCCGCCATCTGTCTGACACCGGGGTTCATTCAGCCCCGGAACCAAAGTGTAACGTGAAAGAAGGAAATCAAATGAAAGGCAAGGGACAAGAGAGGGAATCTATGGTAAGGTACATCATCCCGACATTCGCCTTGCTAACCAATGGAAAACCAGAAAAAACAACCCAAAGGAAATCGAAACCGAAACCTCTCTCATGGGAACCTCATAACTCATAAGTAACCGCGGTGCCATCCCGCTAAATTTCTCTAAATAACGTCGATCGATATTACTAGCAATCTAGCAATACCTCAAATACATTTCTTAGAAACGGTTATCTTCGGTATGGTTAGCACTTCCATCTTTGTGAAGTACCGTCTCCTACTATTCTCGCGTATAACTGGCCAAAAAATAAATAATAATAATAATAATAATAATAATAATAATAATAAATAAATAAATAGAGTTGCTCTCTTCCTTTACCTAAACGACTCTCTTTTTTACTTTACACGTACCACGTGTATAGTGTATAGAGATAGAAGGCATTCCACTCAAAAATTCGTTACCGAGAGTTCACCGGAAATATATGTTTTTGGGTCCCCTGGTTAAAAAAAAAAAAGCATTTTCAGAAAAAATGTCCGTGTGTGTGTTGTTGGACAGTATAGCTAAAAAACGAAATGATCTTTAAATACCAAACTTGGTATTTAATTTTAGTATCTTCTAAGGATGTGACACGAAGATTTTGAAGAAAATCGCCCCAACCCTAACTACCTTTTACATGGAACTTTTTTCGAAAATTTTCATTTTCTCAAAAATGGCTCCAACGATTTTGATTAATGTTTAAGATGTTTACTTGCAAAATAATGTATAACTTGAATTTTCTGGGAATAGCCCCTAAGGACTTCTTTATTCCGGACGATAATTTTTTTAATTTTGCATAACTGGTAAACCGTAAGAGATAAACAAAAACTTACTACACAGAAAATGTAGATCACGATAAAATACACAGGTTTTGTTATATAATTTGGTGAAGCCTTTGACTAATACTTTAGCCTAGTTATTCCCTAATTTCGCTTCTACTTACAAGGAAGCAAACAATAAGACTATTCCTGCTATATTTTTTCTCGATTAGCATGAAGTAAATAAAAGCATAAGCTTTTTAACAATAATTTGTTGCAGAGATGTACAGAAAGTCATGTGAATGGAACATATCAGATCTTTTAAAGTGTAACGTCATTTAACCTCGAAGGTCATATCGAACGATGAATGAATGAAATTGGTGAAATGTAGCTCCAGAACGCCCGGAGTTCATAGAAATTGGAGTTATACGAAATGTATCCTCTCAGGATAAGGGAAACCCCTGGGAAAAATCTGTAGTGCTGTATTAACATGATTTTTCTCTATATATTTGTAACAAATTGTTAATAAACGTATTCTTCTTTCTATTTAATGATAAAACATTAGCAGAAACGGTCTTATAACTTAGTTTCTTTATAAGTAGAAGGGAAAAACAAGGGAATACAATAGGCTAAACCGACAGTCAAATGTTTTAAAATATGCTTGCTATGGGATTGAAATCCGTTTCATTGCGCGGCCAAGCGTTGCCAAGTTCCCGTATGAGAAATGTTTAAGTATTTTAAAAGTGAAATCAATAACAAGAAATATCTCGAAAACGGCCAACTCCATGACAAAAATGTATATTATATAAATTGTGCGTTTTATCGTGACCTACATTTTTTTTTTTTTTTTTTTGTAGTAAGTTTGAGTCTATCTCTTACGATTTACTAGTTGCAAAATTCCGCAAGATTTATCCAAAATAAGGATGTCCTCAGAGGCTATTCCCAGAAAATTCAAGATATACGTTTTATTTGGCATATGAATATTTTAAATATAAGAGATTTTAATCAAAATCTTTAGAGCCATTTTTGAGAAAGTAAAAATGTTCGAGGTTTCTTCAATGTAAAGGGTAGTTTGGGGTCGGGTTTTTTTTTTAAAATCTTCGTGTCGTATCCATGGAAGGTATCAAATTTAAATACCAAGTTTGGTGTTTAACTATCTTTTCACTTTTGAGCTATGCTGTCCACAGACACACACACGGACTTTTTGCAAAAATGTTTTTTTTTTAGGATTCAGAGGGACCCAAAACAAGTATTTACGATGAAATCTCAGTATGGAATTTTTGGGTGCAATACAATACCTTCTCTACACACTATGCACATAGTACGTGTAGAGAAAGTAAAAAGCCTTATCCGGGAAACTAACCTTGAGATTCCATCAGCTCTTGTCCGTCTCCTTATTTGCTATCGCTGCTTCTATCAAAGTCTGAATTATTTTGCTTTGTTAATGTCGAAGTTAGCAATTTTTAAAGAAAACCTAGTGTTTATCTTGTTCACTTTATTTAATAATTTTTCTGTATTCCTACTTTGGCCTGTTTCATTTGTTTTCGTCTTCTGTTAACCTCACTGGATTCCTATTTTTACTTTCTCTACACGTACTATGTACATAGTGTATAGAGGAGGTATATTATATTCTACTCAAAAATTACATACCGAGATTTCAACGGAAATATATGCTTTTGGGTCCCCTGAATCCCCCCCAAAAAAAAAGTTTTCAGAAAAAGGTCTGTGTGTGTGTGTGTTTGTGGACAGCATAGCTCAAAAACGAAAAGATCTTTAAATACCAAACTTGGTATTTAAGTTTGGTATCTTTCAAGGACGCGACACGAATATTTTCAAGAAAATCCCCCCAAACCCCAACTACCCCTTACATGGAACGTTTTTCGAAAATTTTTACTCTCTCAAAAATGGCTGTAACGATTTTGATTAAAATCTCTAATGTTTAAGATGTTTATATGCAAAATATCTTGAATTTTCTGGGAATAGCTTCTAAGGACGTCTTTCTCCTGGACGATATACATATATATATTTATAATTTTTTTTTTTTTTTTTAATTTTGCATAACTAGTGAACCGTAAGAGATAGACAAAAGCTTACTACACAAAAATGTAGATCACTATAAAACGCACAATTTGTGTTCTAGATTTTTTTCGTGAAGTTATTGAGATATTACGTGTTATTGGTTTCCGCTTTAGAAAACACATACTTTTCTCATACAGGAATTTGTCTACTCGTGTCCATACAAAGAAAGGAACTTCAATCACATAGCAACCAGCCTTTGACTATCACTTTAACCTATGGTACTCCCATATTTTTCTTCTACTTACAATAAGAAGTAATGATACTGTTTCTGCTAATTTTTTCTCGATTAGCATTAATAAATAGAGGAATAAGCTATTTAATAATGATTTATAGCAGAGATGTGTAGAAAGGCATGAGAATGGAACACATCATAGCTTTGTTTGTTAAATTGAAACAAGTTTGAACAGTTTCCTAGCAGTTTCTCTTTCTATTTGTTTGGTACACTCCTATATGCTAATGATTGATCTTCTTCTTCTTTTCTTCATATCCACAAACACCTGTTCTGGAGAATGGCTACTTATTGTCTATATATTCTCTGCGCTATATTGTTAAACTTGACAATTAACAGAGAGCGGATTAGAGACCTATTTCCAGCTTAAGTCAACATTTACTATACGTCTACACAATGGGAATGTTGTACTTCACGCCCTTTTGTTTCTTTATTTTTTGAGTCTATAATCCATCTTGCTGCACTACTATAGAGTGACACAGCTAAATTTTCTCCAAATATTAAATATAAACGTTCATTGGTTTTGCTGGAAGTTACCGGGCTGATAAAAACCCACTCATAATCAAATAAAAACTCCAAACAATTAACATGATTATTATCAAATTCAATCCACTACATCTTTCTTATTTTAATTTTATTTTGCACTGAAGAATTTTTACTTTCTCTACACGTACTATGTTCATAGTGTATAGAGAAGGTATTGCAACCCACTCAAAATTTTATTCCGAGATTTTACAGTAAATACAGGTTTTAGGCTCCCCTCTATCCCAAAAAACATATTTTCAGAAAAAGGTCCGAGTGTGTGTCTGTGAACACGATAACTCAAAAACAAAAAGTCAGTGAAATACCAAATTTGACATTTAAGTATAGCATCTTCCAGAGATGCGACACGAAGATTCGGATAAAAATTCTCCCAACCCAAACTACCCTTTACAAGAAACAAAAATTCGGAAATTTTGATTTTCTTAAAAATGGCTCTAACGATTTTGCTTAAAATACCGTATATTAAATATATTTATATGGCAAATAAAATGGATGTCTTGAATTTTCTAGGAATAGCCTCTACAGACCTCTTTATTCTAAATGAATTTTGCTGAATTTTGCGTAACTTTTTAACAGTAAAAGATAGATAAAAACTTACTACACAAAAATGTAGATCACGTTAAAACACACAATTTATGTCATATACGTTTTAAAGTGGAATTGGCTATTTCTGAGATATTCCTTGTTATTTGTTTCAGGTTTAAAATACTTAAACTTTTCTCACTCGGAAAGTTGTAATTTCCGGGCCCTGCATAGAAACGGACATGGCAACCAGCTTTTAAAAGATTTTAGTATCGTTTTAGGATAGTGTGTTCCCTTAATTTCCTTTTATTTACAAGAAGCAAGTAATTAAGACCATTTCTGCTAATGTTTATCTCGATTATCTATAGAGTAGATAGGAGAATATGCTTTTTAACAATAGGTTGTTATAGCGATGTAGAGAAAGTCATGTGAATGGAAGACATCAGATTTTTGTAATGCCTATCTACTTATTAATTTCCAGGATTCTTCTCTAGCTAACCCGACTTTGCTTGCTGGTGTACTTCTGAATAGGAATCTGCTTCATAAGTCTTAAAATATATCACTGTTGAATGCAGATATCCAGTATCCACATTTATTACATCGTTTTGCATTACATTTTGTCAACTTTCTAAATGAGAAACATATCTTTTAAGATTGTAAAACCTTTAGTTTTAATAACTTAAAATATGTCTATACACACAAACAGAATATTGATTTTCAATGTATTTTGGAGAAATCACTAGAAATGGGATTTTTGAGGACAAGAAATAGATCTAGATAGGTCCCATGATCAAGAAAATAATTTTCATACGCTTATTTGCTTTTTCCGCTACGCAAGCGGAGGGAGTATTATCTGACACTCAAAATGTGTTAGCGTTCACCCAAATATATTTGTGATGCCCTCTGAACTCCTAAAAACATGTGTGTACGTATAGGGTTGTGAAGTGCTAATTCTAAGAAAGAACCAATTCCAAACTTAGCATTTACCTACCTTCCAAGGGTACGACTGCAATATTTTCAAGAATATCCGCTGATCATGAACCATCCTAAAATCTAAATATTCGTAACCTCAGTATCATTGCTATCCATTAGTTTTTCATGCATGCAATATCTTTAGAACATTTTGATTTTCTCAAAGGTATGCTAACGATTTTGCTAAAATATCACATTCAAGATAGTTTCCGGAAAATTGAAATATATATCTTGAATTTTCTGGAAACATAACTTATTTAGTTCATTTCATTTTAAATGGCGTTTGCATAACTGGAAAACCGTAATACAGACAATGTTTTATAATATAAAAATGTAATCTCCTTAATGCACATTATCTATTTTTCTAGAATTAACAATTCGTTAGTTACCTACTCTTTATCATTGTTTTGAATTTCCAGACACATGTATTTCTCTCAAATTTGAGGTCGTTTGTTGTTTGTTTCCTCGTGGTTACAAGAAAAGGGAATTTCAAATCTACCAGATATTGATCTATTCTTAAAGGTATTTTCTATCGCTTTAGCCCACTATGTGTCCCTATTTCCATTTTACCTCCAAGGAAGTATATAAAAATGTATCTCGATTGCACGAAGCGAATAGAAGAATAAGCTTATATAGCAATTGTTTGAAGCATGGATGGAGAGCGTCATGTGAAGTAACACATATTTCAAAGTAGTATTATAATATGAAAAGATCCTATCAGCAAAATAAATCAGGAGGTATGACTTTAACATTAAATATATAATGTAAAAGGAATACATAAAATGCAATGCATACAAAGGAGTTTTATGGTGTTTTTCGCTTTAGAATAAAGATGTGCTCTGCATAGAAAGAGATAGGGAGAGAGAGAGTGAGAGTGAGAGAGAGAGAGAGTGAGAGAGAGAGAGAGAGGCAGGCCTGATTCTGCAGATACCACAAAAAGGAGAGCAAAACTACATTGTTTGCTAACGATTATATAATATAATGATCGATTTTAAAGCAGAAACTTACATTCGGAGACATTTGGTGGCGTCATCTTCTCAAACTAGAGGCGAAGTTGCAATAGTAATGTTAAGGCAGTATGTACGGTGGTAACGTTGGAGGCCGATTAATGTCCTAGGAGGTCATGGTTTTCAGACATGAGTCTCAAGTCGCCTCAGGCTTGACCCGAATCGTGAGGCCAACGGCTCTTGTTATTACCCAGCGAGGATTTGGTCCTTTCCGCGCGGGTATCAAAATCCCCTCACCGTGTGCAACGTCTGCTTTCATTCGCACGCTCCACCAAAGCTTGAAAAATCAATGCGAAAAAGCAGGACGATAAAACTATCCACACGTTATGAGTGATCTATCTCGGAGCACATCTGAAACGTTTCTTGTGCTGTTATAATAAAAAGGTAATATTTTGTGTAAGTGTACTGAATCTAATATTATTTTCACCAACTGTAGGAGACATAAAAGTACACATAAGTTACGAAGGCGACTCAGATTTGTCGATGGAATGTCGAGTAGCAAAGCAATTATTACGTGAAAGAAAACGCGTGTAAAAGAAAAAACAAAGAAAAAAAAAATTCTAATGTGTTCCATTTACATGACTTTCTCTAGTTCTCTGCAACAAATTATTGTTAAAAAGTTTATGATTCTATTTACTTCCTGCTAATCAAGAAAAATTTAGTAGGAATAGTCTTATTATGTGCTTCGTTGTAAGTAGAAGCGAAATAAGGGAGTACCACAGGCTAAATTGATAGTCAAAAGCTGGTTGCTCTGTGACTGAAGTTCCTTTGTTTGTATGATCAGGAGTTGGTAAATTCCTGTGTAAGAAAAGTGTATCTTTTCAAAGCTGAAAAAAAAAACGAATATCTGAAAAGCGATCAACTCCACGAAAAAAATATATATGACATAAATTGTGTGCTTTATCCTAATCTACATTTTTTGTACAGTAAATTTTTGTCTATCTCTTACGGTTTGCCAGTTATGCAAAATTCAGTAAAATTCATCCAGAATAAAATAGTCTTCAGAGGCTATTCCCAGAAAATTCAAGATATACATTTTATTTGTCAGACAAATATCTTTAATATATGATCTTTTAATCAAAATCGTTAGAGCCATTTTTAAGAAAATCAAAAGTTTTGAAAAAAGTTCCATGTAAAGGGTAGTTGGGGGTTGGGAGATATTCTTGAAAATCACATGACTTTCTCTAGCTGCTCTACAAACTTCTAACAGAAGAATATTCTTCCTTCTATTGCATGCTAATCGAGATAAACATTAACAAAATGTTCTTATTACTTAGTTCTTTATAAGTAGAAAGAAACTAAAGGAATGCACTATGCTAAAGTGATAGTCAAATGTTCTTAAAGCTATAGTTATGCGATTGTCATTGTAAATCGCTTCTATGCTTGGCCAGGAGTAGAACAAAAGAAAAACTGACACTTCCTGTCTGAGAAAAGTATAAGTACTTCACAATTGAAACCAATAACAAGGAATGTCTCATAAACGGTTACCTCCACAACAAAACTGTAAAGGACATAATTTGTGTGTTTTGATGAGATCTAAATATTTTGTGTGATAAGTTTTTGTGTATCTCTTACGGTTTAGCAGTTCAGCAAAAATCGTCGAAATTTCCAGATTAAAGAGGCTATTCCCAGAAAATTCAAGATATACATTTTATTCGGGATGTAAATAGCTTTAATATACAATATTCTTATAAATAAAATACTATAATACTCTCTTAAAAAAAGTAATGCAAAATCAAGAAACCATGTTTTTAATAAACAGGTGAGCAAAATATTTACCTAATTCTTCATACTTATATATAATCAATCTATCATAACGTAAATTAAACATTTTGGATTTTAATCAAAATTGTTAGAGCCATTTTGGAGAAAATCAAAATTTTCCAAATTTTTTCCATGCAAAGGTTAGTTTGTGGTGGGGAATTTTCTTGTAAATCTTCGTGTCGCATCCTTGGAAGATACTAAACTTAAATACCAGGTTTGGTATTATACGGTCGTTTTGTTTTAGAGCTATGCTGCCCACAAATACACACAATGTGGACATTTTTCTAAAAATGCATATTTTTTGGATTCAGAGGGTCCTGAAACATGTATTTCCGGTGAATACTCGGTATCGAAGCTTTGGGTGCATTACAATACCTTCTCTATACACTATGTACATAGTACGTGTAGAGAAAGTAAAAAGCATTTCTGGAAAAAGGTCCGTGTGTGTGTGTGTCCGTGTGACTGTAAACACGATAACTCAAAAACGAAAAGTCGGTAAAATGCCAAACTTGGTATTTAAGTTTAGTATCTTTCAAGAATGCGACTCGAAGATTTTGAGAAAAATCACCCCACCCCAAACTACCCTTTACATAAACAAATTTTTGAAACAGTTGATTTTCTCAAAAATGGCTCTAACGATTTTGATTAAAATACTGTCTACCAAAGATATCAATATGCAAAATAAAATGTATATGTTTAATTTTCTGGAAATAGTCTCCAAAGACCTCTTTATTCTGAATGCATTTTGCTGAATTTTGCATAACTGGTAAACCTTAACAAATAGACAAAAACTCAATAGAAAATTTAAAGCTCGTTAAAATACACAATTTACGTTGTGTACATTTTTTCGTGGAGTTGATCGTTTTTAAGACATTCCTTGTTATTGGTTACAGCTATAAAAACCTTTCTCATACGGGAATTTATCAACTCCCTCCATACAAACAAAGGAGCTTCAATCGCTTTTGACTATCACTTTGAACTATGGCACTCCCCTATTTCTCTTCTACTCACATGCAAGCAGGTAACAAGACGATATCAACTTCTTTCTTTTTTTTTCGATTAGCATGAAGTAAATAGAAGAATAAGCTTTTCAACAATAATTTTTTGCAGATATGTGGAGAAAGTCCTGTGAATGGAACACATCAGACTTCTACTTTCTCTATACGTACTATGTATATAATGTGTAGAGAAGCTGTTGCACTCCGCCGAAAAATTCGATACCGAGATTTCAGGAAAATATATGTTTTAGGGTCCCCTGTACCCCTGTATCCAAAAAAAAAAAAATCTGATGTGTTCCATTCACATGACTTGCTTTACATCTCTGTTACAAATTATTGTTAAAAAGCTTACGCTTCTATTTACTTCATACTAATCGAGAAAAAATTAGCAGAAATAGTTTTATTACATGTCTCCTTATATATAAAAGTGAGGTTATTCCCAGAAAATTCAAGATATACATTTTTACTGTCAGGTAAATATGTTTAATATACGATATTTTAATCAAAATCGTTAGAGCCATTTTTGAAAAAATCAAACATTTCGAAAAAACTTCCATGTAAAGTGTAATTAGGGATGGGGGGATATTCTTGGAAATTTTTGTGTCGCATCATTGGAAGATACCAAATCTAAATACCAAGTTTGGTTTTTAACGGACTTTTCCTTTTTGAGCTATGCTGCCCACAGACACACACACACGCACAGACGGACATTTTTCTAAAAATGCTTTTTTGGATTCAGGGGGTCTCAAAACATGTATTTTCGGTGAAATCTCGGTATCGAACTTTTGGGTGCATTACAATACCTTATCTATACTCTATGTACATAGCACATATAGAGAAAGTAAAAAACATTATCAGAAAAAGGTCCGTGTGTGTATGTGTGAGTGCGTGACCGTGTGTCTGTGCACACGATAATTCAAAAATGAAAAATACCAAAATGCCCTTTACATGGAACTTTTTTCGAAAATTTTGATTTTTTCAAAAATGACTACAGCGTTTTTGAAAAAAATATCGCATATTAGATATTTACCTGACAATAAAAATGTATATCTTGAATTTTCTGGGAATAGCCTCTGAAGACTATTTTATTCTGGATGAATTTTACGGAATTTTGCATAACTGCTAAACCTTAAGAGATAGACAAAAACTTACCACACAAAAAAATGTAGAGCACATTAAAACACACAATTTATGTAGTATGTATATTTTTCGTGGAGTTGATGGTTTTTGAAATACTCCTTGTTATTGGTTTCAGCTTTGAAAAACTTTTCTCATACAGGAATTTGTTAACTCATGTCCATACAAACAAAGGAACTTCAGTCACATAGCAACCAGCATTTGACTATCACTTTAATCTATGGTACTCCCTTATATCACTTCTACTCACAAGGAAGCAAGTAATAAGATTATTTCTGCTAATTTTTTCTCGATTATCATGAAGTAAATAAAAGCAAAAGCTTTTTAACAATAATTTGTTCCAGAGATGTAGAGGAAACTCATGTAGTGGAATACATCAGATTTTTTCCTTTTCACTTCAAGTTAATGGGGATAAATGGTAGCAGAAATAATTTCATTACACATTTCTTTGTAGGTACAAAGGAAATAAGGAAAGTTGAAGCTACAGCAAAGTGTTTAAAAATATGGTTGTTACAGGCTGGCTTTAAAATGGATATTTCTCGATGACATAGTCGGAAGCAACTGGATGGTGACAGTGTTTGAAAAAACTGCCAAGCAAACTGTATTGTCAACAAAGATTACTATAGATAATTGTTATGTTTTGAACACCTCTAAATATTTCTGAAATAAGCGTTTCACTCTCAATTGTGTTTATTAAGTTATATAAAGGTATACATTTTATTACCAATGTAAAAATCTTAAGTATATGACACTTTAATTAAAATCGATAGAGCCATCTTTGAAAAAATCAAAACTAACCTAACATTTCCCATGCAATTCATTCTGTGTGATGCTGCTACTCCCCCCCCCCCCATGGGTTCCCTAAAAAGCTTGCTGACGCAATTGTGTAAGAAGCTCTTATATATTTCAATTGCAAATTTCTCTATTGTACTCGTCAGTGGATAATTGTATTCCAAGCAGTAGTAGGTATAACCGGATGGCTATGATTTAGTAACTGAGAAAACTAAAGTCATTGCAGCAGAGAACAACCTACATAAGGTATTTATCTATTTTTTTTACAGGATATTCAAGTACTGAGGATGAGCATGCACATTAATCGTAATTCTAAATCTACAGATGTATGCAACAATGTCTCTGGATTTTAAAACCCTTAGTAATGCTTATGAGAAACGTTCTGTTATATATCCTCTGCATATTGTGGTTAAGTACATTACCAGTGTGTGCTAAATAATTATATCCACAAATAAAGAAATTGAAGGGTCAAGAAAAAGGATAAGGTAAGTTCAATATTATAAATTTTAAAGACATCAATGTTTCCGTTTAATGTTTTTCTTAATCTTACAATTCTGTAACATTTACACTTATTTTGCAAAATTACAGACCTTAACTAATATTTTAGAAATGTGCTATAATATTACTGTAAATTTATTCAATCTTTGGAAGTTACATGTTAAGTTGAGTAAGAATAACATTCTTTGAAAGAAGAGGCTGAGTCCATGATTTCAAAGTAGTAAAGAACATTGCTTTCTCCTTTATGACTTGAAATAAGAGACAAATATGTTTACATATCTGATATGTTCGATTACATGACTTTCTCTAGCTGGTCTCTAACAGAAGCTGATACTTCTCTCTGCTTCAAGCTAATCAGGATAAACATAAAAAAAAATGGTGGTATTAATTACACCCTTATAATTAGAAAGGAAACAAGGTTAAAGCGTTGGTCAACTTTTTTAAAGATTGCTACTTTGTGTTTGAAAGTCATTTCCCTATATGGCAGGAGTTGACAAACACTCGCATGAAAAAAGTTTAAGTATTTTAAAACTGAAACAAATAACAAGGAAATTCTCGGAAATGGTAATTTCCACGGTAAAAATATGTGTATGACATACATTGTGTGTTTTGACGATATCTAAAATTTTCTTACGGCGTAAGTTATAAAAAAGTAATTCAGAATGATGAGGTCTTTAGAGTTATTTCCAGAAAGTTCATGATATATATTTTATTTGCCATGTAAATATCTCTAATACATATATGGTATTTTAATCAAAATCGTTAGAGCCATTTTTGAGAAAATCAACATTTTCGAAATCTTCTCCATGTGAAGCGTAATTTACTTTGGGACTTTATTGTCAACATCTTGTGTTGCATTCTTGGAAGAAACTTAACTTAAATACCAAGTTTGGTATTTTATCGACTTTTCGTTTTTGACGCGCGAACACACACACGGAAACTTTTACTAAAAATGCGGACTCTAAAACATGTATTTCCGGTGAATCTTGAGATCGAATTTTTGGGCGGAATGCAATACCTTCTCTACCTACTATGTGCATTGAATATAGGTGCTAGAGAAATTAAAACGCAGTACAAGTGCTTCTATACTTTCACTATAGGCATCACTGAATGATTCATTTATCATTTATCAGTATTTAAAAAAAAAAGAAAACGGATGTTACATTCACATGACTTTCTCTACATCACTGTAACAAATTATTGTCAAAAAGATCATTCTTCTAATTACTTTATAATAATCGAGATAAGCATCAGCAGAAATTGTCTTAATTACTTGCTTCCTTGTAAGTAGAAGGTAAATAAGGGCTAAAATGACAGTCAAATCTTTTAAAAGCTGATTACCATGTGGTTGAAATCCGTTTCTATGCATGGCCAGGAGTTGACAAATTTCCGTGTGAGAAAAGTTTTAAGTATTTTAAATCTGAAATTAATAACAAGGAATGTCTCAAAAATCGTCAACTCCACGCCAAAAATGTATATATCTAAATTGCGTGTTTTGACGAGATCTACATCTTTTGTGTAGTAAGTTTTTGTCTCTTAACAGTTTAGCAGTCACGTAATATTTAGAAAAAATTATCCAAAATAGAGAAGTCTTTAGAGGCTATTCCCAGAAAATTCAATATAAATATCTTATTTGTCATGTTAATATCTTTAATATAGGGTATTTTTATTCAAACTCGTTAGCCATTTTTGAAAAAATTAAAACTGTCGACATTTTTTCCATGTAATGTGTAGTTTGGGATGGGGGGATTTTTGTCAAAATCTTATTGTCTCATCCCTGGAAGATACTAAACTTAAATACCAAGTTTGGTATTTTACCAACTTTTCGTTAGCGTGTTCACAGACACACACGGACCTTTTTCTAAAAATGTTTTTTTAGGATACAGGGGGGTATATTTTCGGTGAAATCTCGGTATTGAATTTTATGGTGGAATTCAATACCTTCTCTATATATTATGTACATAGTACGTGTAGAGAAAGTAAAAAATGCAGAAATGCTAGATTAGTATACAAAGACTTGCACACAAGCGGTTAATGTATCAACAATGCCCAAAGGTACTACAATGTTTTACAATAACTGTAGGGCTACAACATATATCATATTTTACTTTAATGGACTAAAGATTTTATTTTCCTGTTTCGTAAGGACTGACCTCTTTCTACCCCTTTCTTTCAAAGTTCATTTACAGTATGACTGAACTTAATTTTACTTTCTCTACATAGTGCATGGTAGAGAAGGCATTGCGCTCTACCCAAAAATTCTATTCCGAAATTACACTAGAAATACACGTTTTAGGGTCCCTTTATTCAAAAAAGTACTTTAGAAAAAGTCCACGCGCGCGCACGTGTGTATCTGTACACAATTACTCAAAAGAGAAGAGTCGTTAACGTGCCCATCTTGGTATTTAAGTTTAGTATCTTCCAAGAATGCGACACGAAGATTTTAAAGAAAATCCCCTCCAAACTACCTTTTACATGGAAAAATTTCGAAATACTGATTTCCTAAAAGATCTAACAATTTTGATTAAAATTCCGTATAATAAAGATATTTACATAAGAAATAAAATATATATTCCTGAATTTTCTGGGAATAGCTCTAAAGACCTCTTTGTTCCGGCTGAATCTGGCTAAAATTAGCATAAATGGTAAACCGTAAGCGATAGACAAAAAATGTAGATCTCATTAAAACACACAATTTATGTCCGTGAAGTTGACTATTTTTGAGATATTCCTTTTTATTGATTTCAGTTTTAAAATAGTTTTAACTTTTCACATACGGGAATTTGTCAACTCCTGGCAATGGGAAGAAACGGATTTCATCCGCATGACAACCAGATTTTAAAACATTTGACTATCACTTTAGCCTAGTGTATTCTCTTATTTACCTTTTGTTTATAACTAAGCAAAATGACCATTATTCTGCTAATGTTTATGTCGATTAGCATGAAGTAGATAGATGAATAGGCTTTTTAACAAGATTGTATTACAGAAGTGTAGAGAAAATCATATGATTGGAACACATATCATATTTTTTCCCATACACTGTAGTGGAAAACATTTTGTCTATTTCCACACTTTCGAATACTAGTGCTATAACAAAAATGAAAACATGAACTTAGATCATTCACTTGTGTTAAGTATTATAAACAAAACAAAAAACAAAAGTGAGCGCTTCATTCACGTGACTCTCTCTATCTATTCTGCACCAAACCATTCTTACAAAACCTAAAATCTATGTACAGGATAGGGACAAACATTAATAGAAATAGTTTTATTACTCGTTTTCTTGTAGGCACAAGGGAAATAAGTGAATACACTAGGCTAGTCAAATCATTGAAGAAGTGGTCGCTAATTGATGACATTGAATTCCCTTTTCTTTGCATGACCAGAGGTAAAAAAGGAAATAAATAAAAACAGATGATGGTTTCCCATTTGAGGAAGTTAAAACTTCCTGGAAAACTTAAACCAATTACGAGGAATATCTCCGAAATGGTTAACTCCGTAAACCATCTATTTGACTTAAATTGTGTATTTTAACGACATTTATATTTTTGCAGTAAGGTTTTGTCTGTCTCTTACGGTTTGCTGGTTATGGGAAAGTCATGCAGAATGATAAGGGATTTAGAGGCTATTCCCAGAAAATCCAGGATGCACATCTACCTTCCCATGTAAATATTTATACTGGCTTTTCGTTTTTGATTTATCTGTTCACAGGAATACACACACATGCGCAGCCCCAAGCTGAATCCATTCGGACTTTTGTATAAAACAGATTTTTACTTTCACAATTTTTACTTGCATTCCACACAAAAATTCGATACCGAGATGTCATCGGAAATGTACGTTTAGGGTCACCTGTGTCCAAAAAAGCATTTTTAGAAAACTGTCTATATGTGTGTGTGTTTGTGTGCCCGTGTGTCTGTGAACCGATAACTCAAAAACGAAAAGTCGGTAAAATACCAAATTTGGTATTTAAGTTTAGTATCTCTCAGGGATGTGTCATGAAGTTTTTGAGAAAAATTCCCCCCAAGCTACCCTTTAGATGGAAAAAATTACGAAAACTTTTATTTTCTCAAATTTCGCTCTACTGATTTTGATTAAAACACCATACCTATATTAAAAGCATTTATGTGCAAATAAAATGTATATCTTGAATTTTCTGGGAATAGCCTATGAAGACCTCTTTATTCTGGATGAGTTTTAGTGAATTTTTCATAATTAGTAAGAGATAGTAAGAGACAGACAAAAACTTACAACACAAAAACTGCAGATCTCGTTAAAACACACAATTTACGTCATATACGTTGTTTTCTGGAGTTGGCCATTTCTGAGATATTTCTTGTTATTTGTTTCAGATTTAAAAGACTTAAAACTTTTCTCAGACGGAAAGTTGTGAACTCCTGGCCCTACATATAAACGAATTACAGCCACATGACAACCAGCTTTTAAAAGACTTGACTATCGTTTTAACATAGGGTATTCCCCTATTTTCCTCTACTTAAAGGAAACAAGTAATAAGAGAGTGGTCAAGTGGTCAGCGAGCGGGGAATGTTTCTTTAACCAGAATTATTCCCTATCCCCCACAGAGTCTGGAAGTATGAATGTGAGAGTGAATGTGTAAATGATTTAAATCAAATCTAAAAAAAACCTACAGACAACGAGTTGTTTCAAGTGCAAAGCCTCTGATATGACCTTAGATGTTAAAGGGGATATATAAATGAAAAAAAAATAAATACAAGTAATAAGAACCATGTTTTCTAATTGATTATTCTGAAATAGATAGAAGAATAAGCCTTTTAACAATAATTTTTTACAGAGATGTAGAGAAAGTCATGTGACAAATTTTCTTTTGTTCTACTCCTGGCTACGTAGAGAAGTGAATTGCAATGGCAATCGCATAACGCCAGCTTTTAAAACATTTGACTATCGCTTTATTCTAGTGTAAGTATTCCCTAATTTCCCTTCTACTTACAAGGAACTAAATAATATGTACAATCTCGTAATTTTTATCTCGATTAACATGGCTTTGAAAGCAGAATAATCTTTTGTAAGAAGTTTGTTTATAAAACATGTAGAGAAAGTCATGTGGGTGTAACACATCAGATTTTTTTTGTTATTATTATTCAAGAGTTTCCAAAACTTATATGTCCGGTGATATCTTGGAATCGAATTTTGAGTGGAATACAATACCTTCTCCACCTACTATGTATGTGCATAATACTTGGTAGAAAAACTAAATATGACTTCTGAAATATTCACCGTACTATAAACAGCTTACCAAGCAAACAGACTTGCAACTCCATGGAAAACTGAAGTTAACGCAGCGAGTACAGCGCGAGCCCAGTAGCTACGAAACACAAATTTAATTAAATGAAAGCTAATGAACCGGAATAGCAAACTCTAACAGAGCAGATCGCAAATATTTTATCAGCCTGGACAGCTGTAAACAGAAGATAATAAGGTTTAATACAATATGCAGCAACATTTTTCACAGACGACATTTTAATCTTGACTATCGTGAAAATAGAGCTAAAAATTTAAAGGCATAAGGTATTATTCCAGTGCGATGCTAGTAGATTCGTCATTACTCCTATAATCTTGTCCGGGTACCTTCGTAATGTCGTATCGCAAATATACAACCGTCCGAATACTAAAGAGAAGAGTTTCCTAACCTGCTACTAGCTCAATTGATACACTACCTGCCATCTGGGGCTGGGAATTTCTCCCTAGCGAAAATTATCCCCTGTCCTCCCTGTAAGAATGAATGACAGTGTGAATATACCTTAAAGCCGATATGTACACACACATAAACATAGTTATAGAATAGAAGGTGCATACGTGAAAATATTTGCATCAGCGTTTGAGGAAGATATGATGAACCAATATTTGCAGTTTTTTGCTATTTATTAAAGTTATGTTAATGAGGAAAATTGCAGGATGTTTTTAAAATGGCTATTATTCCCTATATCAGACGTTCGTTTGTTTAAGTAACTGGTCGCACGGTTGACCCCGCCTCTGTTCTGTCCGACAATAGGTGGTGTGACGTATGTAAACACAGAAGAGACATAGCTCAGGGCTGTTCCAAACACATTAAAACCCTGAAAGTTGTGCTCAATTTATGAAAACGATGTTAGAAGAGGACAAAATAAGATACGCTTACGTCTTATACGTATTTTTGTCTAGTAAATATCAAATTATTTCCACTTATTCACCTCCCATCCAGTATATATGTATATGAAACATAGAAAAATCCAGCGACATTGTACAGGAACCTTCCGATTGTCAATATGTTTCAAAAGTAATAGGTCGCTTATATGACAAATTCAGTTAAAACAGCGTATAAATGAAAAAATAAATAAATAAAACAAATATTCCCATTTTATCCGGGCTTAGGATTGGAATAGCTAAAAATAACTGAATGCAAAAAAAAGTCAATCTAAACAAATCTATTATCCACAATTTACTTGAATTAAAATAAGTAATGATAGAGAAATCTCTCATGGGCTATGCATATACGAGTTGCTTATTACTGGTTAAACTATTCTTTGCGCATTTATGGATTGATGCTTCCTGGTGTTATTGATGTCGTTTGTTGGTAAAAATTAAATTTAGCAGTTTTTTGCTCGGTTGACATATATAATGTCGGTTCTTTATCAATTACTTATTTGTTTGCCATTGCAACGTTTATTATATACACATTTACAGCTTGTGCAATTATATACAATAATACAATATTTTAGATGGTGACATTAAAATGTTTCCAATGGTCTCACTACTTGAACAGTTATACTAAAAACTTATGAAAACTTTTTATTTTTACAATACTCTGTTGGACGTATTGGAGAGTTGTTGTAAAGCATTTCCATTATTTAGATGTAGCAGGAAACATGCGGGACTTTTGAAACGGATTATATATCAATCTATCAAACATATCATAAGATATTTTCATGAAAATTCTAAATGTTACGATCTTTTTGCCCGGCAATATATTAGCGAGCGTGTACAATACCATAAGATATAACAATAATTTATATTTACCATAACATTTTCTAAGGAATAATTTTATAGTGATTTGACTATTTTTGGATTGCCGCATTTCAAAGTATCGGTATTCATAAAATCATAACTGTAATGGATATTAATATATTGTAAATATTTTAAATATTTTCTTATTTTATGGGTTTTATTTTATTTGTAAAAATGTCAATAATGATTTTCTTTCACATTGTAGACATCAAAGGTGGCCGCTGTATTTCGGATTCCTACCAAAACAGTTATAATAACCTTGAAACCGCCTCATATTCTCAAACTTATAGGTGCAACTACAATGATGATAAGTTCATACCTTATCATAAGGGGTGTTGGAAATCTATCCGCCCACACATTTCTGACATCTCTCAGGGAACTTTCATTCACACTCGAGAGCTTAAGTGAATTTCACACCTGATGTACTCTTTTAGTTCATCCGGTACGTGGGAGGTTCTGCATACTCTTTAGTTTCCAAGTTTTACCTACCACATACAGTTAAATCAGAAGATCTTGTGGGCCGTTATCTATCACTAATTAATCTCTTCAAACATTTTAAATTAAATTGAATGCCGCATCAGCGGTATGCACTGTGGCAAAAGTGTTGGGGAATTGGAGGTGTACAATTCTGCTATGTTTAAGTACTACTCCGGTAGATATGCTGGTTTCCTCCATGCTGAGGAAGTTAGAAAACCTGGTTTATACTACTACGGCAAGAGTGTTGGTTTAGAGAGGGTGAAGCAGGAAAGGGAAACCTATCGCTTCAAAACACTTCACGGCTAGTGGATTGCTAAATGCTACAACGCATGACCTGACGATACAACTTCCTAATGCTTATACATTTTAGATTTAAATTATGCTCTCCACACTGCTAATGAAATAATAAAACTTCCGCTTTAAAATTTTTCCGAATTTTTCATTGGTATTATTTCAACTACTACGTTAAACAATAGGGTTTTTGTCATTTTAAAATAGAGATATTTGCAAAAGTTTTCATTTATCAATAAAAGTATATTATTTATTATAAATTCTAATTATAACATTGTTATATACCAGTGTTCAAAACCGTGCAAAATGATATTTTTACCAAAGCATACAAAGGACTTGAGATATTCTTTAGAATTTCATAATTATTTATTAATCCGCTGGGTAGTGGAGTAGTAGCGTTTCTGTCTCATATTCTACGAGTCGCGAGTTCGTGAGTTACCTGTATAAGGTTTTTTTTAGGCGTTTTCATTTATCCTGTGAAGACGAATGTAAGTAACTTTAAACTCCATGGACCCCGAGATCATTTGAGCAGCATTTCACCAATTTCATTCATCGTCCAATATGTCCAATCACCTTAAATGATTATATATATTATATATATAATCATTATATATAATATATTTACCTTTTTTCTCTTTTAATTGTCACCTTAAAGAGTTGCACTTCCAGTTTAAGGACACTGGGAAGCTGTAACTCAGTTTTTTACTGCTGCTTGCGTGTCGGCATTGTTTCCAAGTTTCTCAAAAACTATTTCACACACTAAAATAAAACTTTGACACTGAGCACAACAATATTTCTCAAATATTATTATTATAAAATTATCGCAGTATGGTACATACGTGTTACATACACATCATACATAACATGTTTTTAGATTAATTACATATGCGTAATCCATTAAGATACAGGGATGAAACTTTTGAAAGCTCATTTCTCAGTCTAATTGCTATCTACTGAACCGAAAAGTATTACTCACATTGCTCATATAATTTTATAAACTACATACACATATATAAATATAGTACGAATTCTGTATTCATAGTATTATAATAAAAATGAGAGGAGATTGACTTCAGACATAAAAAACAAACTTAGGTGGAGATGAAACATATTGTTCCCAGTGATAATTTAAAAATCGATTAATATTATTTGTTACATACGTATAACATTAATCTTTACATCTGTAATTTTATATGGATTAATTATGTTTGACAAAGATTGCTATAATTCATGGTCAAGTTTTTATTTCATTATGTTAGACTAATTTTAAGTTTCTAAATATAAATTGGCACTGAAACAGCAGTCAAAACGTTCACTTACAACCACCCAGTGTCCTTAATAATGTGAAAAACATAGGAGCTAATCTGTCGTACCTTTGGAGCTCCATCACCGCAAACAGGTTCTTTTAAACTGAAGAATTTAAAAACTGTAAAATATAGAAAATTAAAGTTAAATCATCTTACGATATCGAAAGAATTGAAGCAAATTAGAATATATAAACTCGTATGGAAACGAAAATAATTTGGTGAAGAGTATAACCGTTAAACGTTGCAAAATTGTAGTCATTTATTTAAAAGCTTTCTTTCCTAATATATTCAAGCAGTATTAAGAAATAAATACTTCTCGATATTTAACAGTTTCCACAAAATATGCTGTAAATTAAACTTGGTTTAAAATATAGGAATTTTTGGGCTTCACTAAGTTTTGATCCAAATTAAGAATAGTTTTATTCGACATCTCAATGTAATTGTGGAGCTATAGAGATGTCTACTGATTCAAGAGCATGGAACTGATATGTCCTGACCGCACTAGATATGTGAAGGAAAGGGTTGAAAAAGTTAATGGGGGCTACGGAATGGGTTTTCATTAAAAAATAGTTTTCAGTTATTGTCTGAAGTATTTATTTATTATTGAATGAAGTTTTTCTCTTCATTATGTCGTTTGAATTACCTTGATTATCTATCTTAAAAGTTGGTTAACTATTAACATATAGGAATAGATGCACACATTTTCGTCTGCTTGGCTTGAACAATAGTCTCTTGCTAGCTATTAAGCTGTCATTAAATGCCTCCATTTGAGACTTTTCAAAACTGCCGCTGTTTCCGGGGACCACAGAGGAGGACAAGAGGTCTAGGGTTAACATGCTAGCCTCTGGTTCCCAAAGTCGCGGGCCGGAGGTCGGCGATGGATTTTTTTCGTGCATCAAAACCCTTTGTTAAACCATTGTAGATTTACAGCACATAAATTAACCTAAAAACTGATAAAAAAGCCTCTGAGAAAAAGTAATCTGTCTTTCTCGCACAATATAGAATGAAGCGTTCAGATCCGCAGGAGTTACAGAACGTCCACAAATAAAACTCAATTTGATTTAAAGAGAGAATAGGGAGTGCAATATAATAAGCTTCATAAGCCTTTAAATCAAGCATAAAGAGGCTTCTAAAGGAAGATAACAGCTGGAAAATGAAGAGATCAAGCTATGGTGCAGGTCTTCACACATGTTTCAACCCATTTAGCACACATTTGAATTTTCCTCACATAAGGAACGTTTTCTTAATTGTAAATTAATATTTTGGCCTGAAATTTTTAGCTCTTTGTGTTGGTATCAATATACATTGAAATAATGGGTTTTAAAATAGTTAACATTTGACAAAATGTTTAACAAATAGAATGTGAGTAAAATTGTCACAAGAAAAACAAAATGTTTTCAAATTGGTGAATAATTTTTTACTTTCTCTATACGTACTATATATAGTGTATAGAGAAGGAATTGTATTGCACCCTAAAATTCGATACCAAGATTTCACTGGAAATGCATTTTTTGAGACCCTCTGAATCCAAAAAAAGCATTTTTAGAAGAATGTCCGTGTGTGTCTATGTGTGTGTGTGTGTGTGTCTGTGGGCAGCTTAGCTCAAAAATGAAAAGACCGCTAAATACCAAACTTGATGCGACACGAAGATTTTCAAAAAAAATCCCCCCACCCCAAACTACGCTTTATACGGAAAAAATTTCGAAAATTTTGATTTTCTTAAAAATGGCTCTAACGATTTTGATTAAAATAGAGTATATTACGGATATTTACCTGACAAATAAAATGTATATCTTGAATTTTCTGGGAATAGCCTCTGAAGAGTACTTTATTCTGGATGAATTTTACGGAATTTTGCATAACCGCTAAACCGTAAGAGATGGACGAAAACTTAAGATACAAAAAATGTAGAGCACGTTAAAGCACAAATCTATGTTATACTTTTTTTTCGTGGAGTTGATCATAGTTTAGATATTCCTTGTTTTTGTTTTCAGCTTTGAAAAGCATACTTTTCTCATACAGGAATTTTTCAACTCATGTGCGTACATACAAAGGAACTTCAGTCACATAGCAACCAGATTTTGACTATCACTTTAACCTATGGTACTCCCTTATTTCGCTTCTACTAACAAGGAAGCAAGTAATAAGAATATTTCTGCTAATTTTTTCTCGACTAGATGAAGTAAAAAGAATAATTTGTTGTAGAGATGTAGAGAAAGTCATGTGAATGGAACACATCAGATTTTTTAAACTTTTATTTCAGCTATTATAAGGATATTACACCTACATGCTGTAAATATTTAAGCTTTCTAGGTTGTGTAGTTAGTTACTAATAAAATGTTCCTTACATATGGCTTATTTTATCACTATGAAGATACGGTGGACCGTAACCCCTTCAAATAATACCTCCCTCACGCCAGAACGAATACTGTGCGTATTCTCTAAACAAGGAGTATTTTTACTTTCTCTACACGTACTATGTACATAGAGAAGGTATTGTAATGCACCCAAAAATTCGATACCGAGATTTCACCGGAAATACATGTTTTGAGACTCCCTGAATCTAAAAAAAAGCATTTTTAGAAAAATGTCTATGTGTTTGTGCAGCATAGCTCAAAAATGAAAAGACCGTTAAAAACCAAACTTGGTATTTAGGATTTGTATCTTTCAAGGATCCGACACGAAGATTTTCCAGAAAGTCCCCCCATCCGCAAATAACCTTTACATGGAACTTTTTTCGAAAATTTTTATTTTCTCAAAAATGGCTCTAACGATTTTGATTAAAATATCATATATTTAAAATATTTACACGACAAATAAAATGTATATCTTGAAAACTAAACACCTCTATTGGAAATACGCAGATTGATATTCAATGTCAGTCAGCTGCTGAGAAAATGGTGTAAATCATTCTTGCACATTTCTGCACTTATTGTTAAGAAAATATCACCTAGCAATTTCCGTGTCATATAAAGGGAACTGATTTCTAAAATCGGATTTCTGTGTGCTCATAACCCTGTAAATGGGTCCATGATTCTTCAATGAAGGCATTAATCGTGGGTCAGTTACCCTATTCTTGAAATTTCGCAAAATCTAAAATAGAAATTCACCCGATTTTAATGATCAAATGGAACATAAAGGCGTACAATAAACCCAATACACTGACGAAGTAAAAGAAAACGCCAGGAGAAATTTACTCAGTTTCAGATATTGAATTCTCGAGTGTGAATGACAATTTCCTGAAAAGATGTCAGAAATGCGTGTATAGACATGGCAACATTTCCAATATATTCTGTGCCAGGGTATATACTTCGTAAAACTAGTGATACATGTGAATGAATATTCACGTTAATAGTTTAGAGAGATTTTTCCCCAGTTAAAAAAAGAACCAAAATATTTATTTCCACAAAATAAATTGGTTTTAACGATAAGAACAGTTTTCATGTACCTAGTAAATTTAAGTCTATCTCTACTGGTTTATCATTCATGCAACATTCAGAATAAAGGTACAATTTTCTTATGCCCAATATAATGATTTTTACTTTCTCTATACGTGCTATATACATACTGTACAGAAAACGTATTGCACCCAAAAATTCGATACCGAGATTTCACCGGAAATATATGTTTTAGGGTGCCGTGTATCCAAAAAAAAACATTTTCAGAAAAAGGTCCGTATGTGTGTGTGTCCGTGTGTCTGTGAACACGATAACTCAAAAACGAAAAGTCGGTAAAATGCTAAATATGGTATTTAAGTTCAGTATCTTCCAGGGATGCGACACGAAGATTTTGAGAAAATCCTCCCACACCAAACTACCCTTTACATGGAACTTTTTTCGAAAATGTTGATTTTCTCAAAAATGGCTCTAACGATTTTGATTAAAATGTCGTATATTAAAGATATTTAAGTGACAAAAATAAAATGCATATCTTAAATTTTCCAGGAATATTCTGAAGACTACTTTATTCTGGATTAATTTTATGGAATTTTGTATTACTGCTAAACCGTAAGAGATGGACAAAAAATATATAGCACAAAAAATGTTGTGCACGTTAAAACACAGTGTTTATGTTATATACAATTTTTTTCGTGGAGCTGATCCTTTTTGAGATATTCATTGTTTTTGGTTTCAGCTTTGAAAAACTTACACTTTTCTCACTCGGGAGTTTTTCAACTCCTATCTATACAAACAAAGGAACTTCATTGACATGGCTATCAGCTTTTGAGTACTCCCTTATTTCGCTTCTATTTACAAGAAAGCAAGTAATAAGACTCTGCTTCTGCTAATTTTTCTCGATTAGCATGAAGTAAATAGAAGCATGAGCTTTTTAACAACAATTTGTTGCAGAGATGTAGAGAAAGTCATGTGAATGAAACACATCAGACTTTTTACAATGCTGCTCTCGCACGATTCTATTATGCATTGTTTGAAATACGTTACAAATTACAACGTAATTGTTTTAGGTGGTGTCAATATTTTTTAGTAAACCTCCCAAATATCCAGTTTTATTTAGTAGAATTGGCGTCATGAAAAATAAGCGAACTTCCAGTTGTTAGTCTATTTCAAACGTTGGGGTACGGGAGAAGTCACTTTTTAGTATTCCGAGTTGGGATAAGTAATGCGTGCAGAAAGAAGCTGTTGCCGTTCAAACATTAAGTATGAATCTAAGGGAGACCTAGCTGGAAATAAAATAACCAATACGAACAAATCGTATCTGGCTAAAAGTATAATATTACGAAGGTTGACATAATGGACTGTGTTATAAGGTTATTACTGGCCTTCGGACACAGTTGCGATTTTGTTGCACTCTGGCTGGAACATACTATGCGCGCACCTTTTCTGAGCGCTCAGTTCCCTATTTACATTCGGCAGCATTCTCGCAATTTCGGAATCAGAGCAGAGTGACAACATGAAGTATGGTATACTATACCTTATATACCTTACTATACCTTATATCTAGTAGTGTCGATATTAAGGTTTTATTCTGATTGTAGATTCCAGAGTTTACGCACGAGCAAGTGAACTCTGTTTTGTTTAATAATGCAATTAATTTGCGGATAACTTTTTCGCTATAATGGCTGAGGGCCTCAAAGAAAAAAAATCTGATGTGTTCCATTAATATGACTTTCTCTATATCTCTGCAACAAATTATTGTTAAAAAGATTAAGCTTCTTTTTACTTCATACTAATCGAGAAAAAATTAGCAGAAATAGTCTTATTACTTCATCCTTGTAAGTAGAAGCGAAATAAGAGAGTACCATAGGTTAAAGAGAAAGCCAAAAGCTGGTTGCTATGTGACTGATGTTCCTTTGTTTGTATGCACAGGAGTTGACAAATTCCTGTATGAGAAAATTATAAATGTTTTAAAGCTGAAATCAAAAACAAGGAATATCTAAAAAAAACAAAATAAAACGATCAACTCCACGAAAAAAAAAAATGTATATTACATAATTTGTGTGTTTTAACGTGCTTTACATTTTTTGTGTGGTAAGTTTTTATCCATCTCTAACGGTTTAACAAATATGCAAAATTCCCTAAAATTGATCCAGAATAAATTAGTGTTCAGAGACAATTCCCAAAAAAATTAAGATATACATTTTATTTGTCAGATAAATATCTTTAATATACGATATTTTAACCAAAATCGTTAGAGCTATTTTTAAGAAAATCAAAATTTTCGAAAAAAGTTCCATGTAAAGGGTAGTTGGGGGTGGGGGGATTTTCTTGAAAATCTTGTGTCGCATCCTTAGAAGATACCAAACTTAAATACCATTTGTTATTCAACGGTCTTTTCGTTTTGAGCTATGCTGCCCACAGACACATACACAGGCAGACGCACAGATATACACACACGTACCTTTTTCTGGAAATGCTTTTTTTTTAATTCAGGGGGACCCAAAACATGTATTTCTGGTGAAATCTCTGTATTGAATTTTTAGATGGAATGCAATACCTTCTCTATATACTATGTACATAGTACCTGCGTGTAGAGAAAGTAAAAAACTATTTGGTAGACAACAGTGAGGAAAGACAGGGGTCAACTTTCTCTTCTTCCCCTTAGCTCTCGCTTCCACGTAGAACTACCCACGGAAAGGTGGGCGCATAATATTTACGTACCCACAAGATTGCACTGGGACCTCCCCCACCCCTTTTCGGTCATACATTCTAAGCAAGCTATCAGTAAATGCACAGAATGTTCTGAAAGTACGAATTCAAAGAAATATGTTTTGCTTTTGATATATTTAAAAAAAAACACATTGTGAATACGTCCCACGAACGTATGTGAACGTGTTGTTTCGTAAACCATAGCTGATTGTTGGCATTTATTGTTACACATATATTAGTGGACATGTATGCCGGATTGAAGCTGTGATTGTTACACCTGTGCGAGTGGACACGTATTCTGCCAGAAAGGTCTTTGATGTCGAAGTGAGTTTGTGATACCTGTGGTGGTTTGCATGTGGGAATTTCCAGCCACGTGACCGATATGTATAAAAAGGGGAACGAAGCCCTACCCATAGACCATTTTCAATTGGGAATACGAACGAGCGGTAGTTGATAGGGTTTCGACGCCGCAGCGAACGTCAAAAGGAAACTATACGTCAAGGTTTTGTTACGAAAGCGTTGAACAAAGACAGTTATTCTGAATGTAATCAGTTTATGGAAGAAATAAAGAGTTTAAAATAAGAACTGAAGCTTTCCTGGCGACGTATTAATTCAAAATTTTCTCCGGCTTCTAACCCGAGAAGATTTCGAATAAATAAAGAGTTGCTGGAGTGAAAAGAATTTTTCTTAAAATATTTTAATCCATTGAAGTTGTTGTACGCGCAGGTAAATACATACTAAACTGATTATTTCATCTGCCTCACAACGGATTTATTAATTTGTTCATTTTTATTTACATTTTTAATTAATACTTGGGTTAACTACAGAGCTGTATACATGCTTCTGTTCCACCTATTCCTATAGTACAAAGTAATGCTAGGGATTTCTGCCGCTCTCCTCTCCACTCGCTTGTAAACAAAAACCAGTATACTAGAATTTAACCTAAAGTCATGTCAGTAGCTAGTTATTGCAAGATGTGTGTTAGAACGTGACTGCAGTGCTTAATGCAATCATATACGTAACCTAAATGTGTGCTTGTGAAGTGGGTATTAGCAGTTTGACAAACTAGCTATAGAATTAGCTAGCCAAAGTCACGGTGCGTTCACATCTAGAAAACAGTTTACAATTATTAGCGTCGAGAGATTAGTGTTCTGATTACGTAAAAGAGAATTTTGCAAAACTACATACGCATATTGGTGCGGGGATATAACCAAAGTTGACAGAAACTTGCAATGACAAAGTTCTGTTGTCGGTGATTTAAAACATTGCCGATGTGTTTCCAGTAGTGTTGGCATTGCGGCCCCCGGCCGGACGCCCGAGGCAATGATATTATACGCATGGTAGATGCGGACCCTCAACTCAGTGTAGAGGGCCCCTGGCAACCCACACACCATCCAAGAGGTCAAGGACGGGCATCCGTTATTGACTTCACGATCATCAAACAATTCCCTTTTCATACATCTCTCACTTCGATCAGCGCACTTCATTCCAATCATAATCCCGTGTTAGCTGAGGTTAACTCACGGGTTGCCAGTCATGACGTCTCACACCACATCACCCCTTCACCCGGATATCCTTCCCCTTGAACTCCATCTGCTCGTCCGTCGATCCTGGGCTGCCCGCAGACTTTACCAGCGTCACCTCACGCCACATAACCGAGCACTTCTGAGACGTTTACGCGACTACGCGAGCACATGGTACGAGCGTGGGAGGAGACGATGGCCAGCCTGAGGCTCGAGGATGGCGACGTGTGGAGGATTGCCAAAGCTCTCCGACATCGTTGAGGTCAAATCACCTCCCCAAGCTAAAGCCGATGTGTTCGCTGACTACCTCGAAAGAAATATGAGGCCACGAGATGACCCCCAGGACGAAGAATTCTCGGACCGTGCTCGTCGGGAGGTGCGTCGATACCTTCGACGTTCCCCTGACGAGGCGGACCGACTTCCTGTCATCCGTCCCAGTGAGCTCCAGGGCACACTCCGGCGTCTTAACCCCAAAAAGGCAGCGGGCCCTGACGGCCTAACTGCCGCCATGCTCCGCTGCTTTCCCAACAAGGCGGTGCTCTTTCTAACCAAGGTTTTCAACATGTATCTCACCTTGTGCCACTTTCCACGCGAGTGGAGGGAGGCCCGGGTGATATGCATTTTGAAGCCGGCGAAAGACCCACTACCAATCCATCAGTCTCCTATCAGTTCTCTCGAAGGTCTTCGAGAGGCTACTACTAAACCGCTTGTCCCCTCTTTTGGGCGACATTCGAGCCATCCCAGACCACTAGTTTGGTTTTCGTCCTGGGTATTCTACACCCCAGCAACTACTGCGAGTGGTGGAGGCTGCTGCCCTGGTTTTCCAGGACAGAGCCTTCACTGCGGCGGTGTCGCTGGACGTGGAGAAGGCCTTTTCTACGACCTGGCACGCGGGTCTGCTATTTAAACTCACCCGTCTGGAGCTCCAGCCACACATCATACACCTTCTACACATACCTAAAACACAGATATTTTGTTGTTTCAGCTGCGGGACACAAATCAATACTTAGGCCAATTAGAGGCGGAGTCCCTGAAGGCTCTGTACTATCCCCCATGCTATTTAGCGTCTCCATGGCCGACTTACCAACAGAGCAGCACGTCAACATAGCTCATTACACTGACAACGTGTTGTTATTCTGTACCAGCAAAAACCCACGCAGAGCCTTCAACCCCATTCAAAGACACCTCCACCTCCTCCAAGAGTTGTGCGAGCGTTGGCGGTTGTCTATCAATCCGGAGAAAAGCCACGCTATACTCTTCACCAAGCGCCGCTCTCCCGCAAACTACCCTACATTTACGTACCTCAAACGAAGGATACAATGGACGAAAACCATAACCTACTTGGGGTGAAGCTTGGCAGGGGCGTCACTTTTGGGGATTACATCAGGGGACTGAGGTGTCGGGGCTACGGGGTTATGGCCTCGTTGTACCCGATGCTGAAGTCCACGATGCCGGCTGCCCTTAAGTTGCGCCTTTTGAGGGCTCTCATAGTCCCCTTGTTAAGCTACGCCTGTAAGATCTGGGGCATGGCGGCAGACTTCAGTCTGCTGTTGCTTCAGCGGGTACAGAATAGATGTCTCCGGGCTATCTATTCTGTGCCTCGTGGCTAGACTCCTCCACAAAGCCTCTGGTCCACCATACCTGGAGGACGAGATTAGGCGTCGGGCAACAAAATTCAACGAAGGGTTACCATTCCATTGGAGCGCCCTTGTTAGTTCTCTTCGGGATTACAATCCCACAAACCGCCGCTTCAGACATTACCGGCTTCCCCGCATGGCTTGCGGGCATCTCTGGTAACGAAGGAGCACCTCCAGCAGCTGCTACGTCTAAGCTCCTTACAATCCTTCAAGAGTTGCCTGGATATCAAAATTACAACCTCAAAATAAATATTTTTGTATAAACATCACACCAGCGGTGCACAAGGGCCGTTGCACCATAATTGGCAACCGTCGAGGAGCAATACTTGCCTCCTCCTGTCACTCCACAACCCCAACCTCACCCACCACCCTGCAAACCCCACAATCCCGTCAGTACGTGGTTAAGTTCTCTCCGAGAACAGGGACACGTCTAACACGCCTCGGGCTGCCCTCAGCCTGCCAACTGCTCTGATCTGGTTCCAGTAGCTCATCTCAATATTACCTAGAGCCCGATTCCTCTCACACCAATATCATCATCATTTAGCAAAAGAAAACGTCGATAATATGCTCTGAGAAAAGCTCTTCCAACATTTTAAGAATTTCGACATCAGGAAGGTCATCTCCTAAGGTGGACTCAGGCATACCACTCATTATTTTCGAGTAATGACGAATAGCCCCAAAAATTGTAAAGAAAATCCACAAAATGGTATTGGATGACTGTCGACCGTGTGCGAGCTACCAGACATTGCAGGCATTTCAAAAAGTACTGTACATTGCATACTGACTGAAATTTTAGATGTGGGCAAGTTGTGTGCAAAGTTGGTACCGCGTTTGCTCACCATAGAACAAAAACAGCGTCGTGAGGATGTTTCAGTCGAGTGTTTGCCAATGTTTTGCTGCAATAAAGCTGAGTTTTTGCGTCGATTCACAACAGTGGATGAAACTGGGGTCATCACTTCACATCTGAGACGAAGGAACAATAAAAACAGTGGATAGGAAGAGGAGAAACGGCTCCAAAGAAGGCGAAGACAGTTCTATCTGCAGGCAAGGTCTCGATGTGTTTTTGGGACCTCCGCGGAGTAATTTCCATTGGTTATCTCGAAAAAGGAAAAGTAGTGAATGGGGAATATTAGGCGAATTTCTTACAGCGTTTGAGTGATGAAATTGAGCAAAAACAGCCGCATTTAGCGAAACTTTTGTTTCATCAGGACAATGCACCAGTTCACACGTTCATTATCGCCAAGGCCAAAATCATTAAAGTTCGAATTGCTTTCTCATTCACCCTATTCGCCAGATTTAGTCCCCTCTGATTATTTTCTGGTACCAAACTTGAAGAAATGGCTTGATGGTAAAGATGTTTTACCCCAAAGTTTTTGTGCTTTCTTTGTTAGGTCGGGTACTTCTGGGACAGCCCTAATAATTTATAAAACTAAGGTGGTGACAGGTTTCAAAAATGTCGTCACTTAAATTCTACCTTAAAGATGAGTGGCTATAGTATGTCGGTTTAGAAACTCCTTACTCTCTGCAAACATTGCAAGTAGCAAATGAATAGTGACTACACTTCAAAAACGCTGTTTCGTGTTATTTGAGATAAATTTGATTTTTGTTCTCGTTGTAAGAGCACAAGAAAAACTGAATAGCGACTTTGTATTTCAAACGAGTATAAAGCATTTGACAATTCAATCCGATAATAATGAACATTTAAGAAATGGCTACTTATACCATATAATATAACGCATGTGTGATAAAACGAAAACTATATATATTTAAGTAGCATGTGTGATAAAACGAAAACTATTTTTCTTTTGTGATGTAAAATTTTGGGTATTTGCTAGCGGTATACAAAATGAATTCGGAACTAAGAGGACTTCACAGGTCATTCCTAGAAATCTTAAGGTATAAATTTCATTTGTGATGCAAATATCTTAAACATGTGTTCTTTTTTTTTAAAAAAATGCATACAGCTATTTCTGAGAAACTCCGAAATAATGAAATATTTTCCTTATAGCTGCTAGTTTTGGGAAGGAGGAGAATTATCTTGACAATTTTCATGTTAGCTCTTTGAAGATGAACCTAGTGCCAAACTTGTTTAAGTTTTCGTTTTTACTTTCTCTACACGTACCATGTACATTGTGTATAGAGAAGGTATTGTAAGGCACCCAAAAATTCGATACCGAGATTTCACCGGAAATACATGTTTTAGGACACCCTCAATCCAAAAAAAGCATTTTTAGAAACTGTCCCTGTCCGCGCGCGCGCGTGTGTATGTCTGTCTGTCTGTGGGCAGCATAGCTCTAAAACGAAAAGTCCCTTAAAAACCAAACTTGGTATTTAGGTTTGGTATCTTCCAAGGATGCAAGACGAAGGTTTTCAAGAAAATCCCCCCACTTCGAACTATCCTTTACACGGAAATTTTTTCGATAATTTTGATTTTATGAAAAATGTATCTAATGATTTTGATTAAAATATCGGATATTAAAGATATTTACCTCATAAATAAAATGTATATCTTGAATTTCCTGGAAATAGTCTCTGAAGACCAGTTTATTCTGGATGAATTTTACGGGATTTCACATAACTGCTTAACCATAAGAGATGGACAAAAACTTACCACACAAACAATGTAGAGCACGTTAAAACACACAATTTATGTTACATACATTTTTTTCGTGGAGTTGGTCGTTTTTGATATATTCCTTGTTTTATTGTTTCAGCTTTGAAAAACTTATATTTTTCTCATACAGGAATTTGTCAACTCGTGCCCATACAAACAAAAGCACTTCAGTCACATAGCAACCAGCTTTTGACCATCACTTTAACCTATGGTACTCCTTATTTCGCTTCTACTTACAAGGAAGCATGTAATAAGACTATTTCGTGTAATTTTTCTCGATTATCATGAAGTAAATTGGAGCATAAGCTTTTTAACAATAATTTGTTGCAGAGATATAGAGAAAGTCATGTGAATGGAACACATCAGATTTTTTGGTTATGGTGTTCACAGATACATGCACATGAACACACGTGCATAAGCACATTTTTCTAAAAGTGATGGGTTCAGAAGGTCTCAAAATTTTGATATCCTGTGAAATTTCTACCTACTCAAGCTGGTAGTGAAGAAGAAATGATACCAAATATCGCTTAATGCATTAGTCAACCTTGATAGAATTTAAGAACTGCATAGGTTAAAATATTCCTGAAATGTCCCTTATAAGCGTAGGATAGCATCCCACAGTGACTCCAGCTTCCTGCACGCTTGCAGTATAAAATATTGACTCTCTTTCCCAGCGCTGTACGGATAGATGAACAGTAAATGGTTAGAGAGGGTTTACAAGAGTAGAAGCAAACATGTTATGCGCAATGAAAATATGGGGGTATCAGACATAGGAAAATAAATACACCGTGGATATAAAATGTTCTGTAAACAGATTGTAAAACTAAGCAGAGCAGCATCAAAAGGCGAAGCAATGGTGGGATTGGGAAGGCCGGTAAAAAGAGCAGTGATTGTAGAGGCGGCGTTGAATATTGGTATGCACTAGTTTAAACTCTCAAAGTGTATTTTGATTTGTGTCGTGTCGTTCTTCCTCTACCGGCTTCCATATCTCTTCCCCCATGAAAGAGGTAAGAAGAAAGCATTTGGAAATTATAGTATAATTTGAGCTATATCAGTTTCTTTAAGAAAATGAAATATATTTATATATTTTTGTTTTCTACAGGATTAACAGTTTGTTATTATTTTCGTTTGTTTCCGAAGGCACTGCATCCGAACGGGTTCGAATTGCCCTGAGAGTTAAAGTGACAGTAAAGGACGGGGAGGGCCCAATTAAAATAACTGGTGTAATAGCACGCTTGGAAGCTGACGGGGTTATATTTGACTGCAGCTGCGTGGATTTTGGCCTTTTCTTTAAAAAAAGAAAAACACTACAGGTTTATTGATAAAGTGCAATATATATATTGGACCTACAATATTAAATAATTATATTTATCTTGAAGGTAGATTATTACGAATCCTGTTTATACAGTTGCATTTAAAGCAAGCGGGACGGTTTTACTCTACTTAGTGAAGAAATGTATATAATGAAGGAAGAGAATATGCTAAATTATGTTTGAAACAGCTCAAGATAGTTAAGAATAAGAACTGCTGGTGGGTGTAGCTAGAAAAACTCTTGTTGAAATGGGTTGGAAAACATATGGAGGAAGGGAGAAGAAAATTAAAAAGATTCTGGAAATAATATTCCCCATTCTATCAAGAGCAACATTTATAATTCCTTAAGTGCAATCGGAAATTAAAAAAATTAAATAAATAATAAAAATAAAATGAAAGATATAATGAGTTATGGGCTAAGTTGGTAAGGAAATTAGTAAACAGCTCCTCCCACATGCACAGCACACCTGATACTAGCAAGGTTGATTGGCGCATCCTTATTTAGAAATGGCGAATGTGCATCAAAGGAGCGTCCTACAAGGTTTTAGATTCGTTGAGAAAATAGTATCAATTTGGGATTATTAATAGTTCATTGATATTTGAAATCTGAATAGAATCAGATTTCATATTATGTATCTCGACTTTGGCGTCCGTTATCTCAAGATAAGTGAGAACGCCCTGTGTTTTATCGGAAAATTTTGGAATCATAAAGAATTTCATGACAAGCTAATATTGACGTATAGCTCAGATGGCAGAATAGCTCTATTAGAAGCCGAATATTAGTAGTTCGGATCCCGGCAATAACACTGCATTTTTATTCTCGTTCTACATTTCCAATATTAATATTGCCTTATTTTTTTTATTTTCAGATCATTAAAAGGAGACCAGTATAAGTAAAATAATTGCTTTTTCTTTTTCGTGGTTCATTTTTATCTAAAGTGCTTCCTAACCACGATGTTTTACTTTTGTTTGTAGTACTAAACTGGCCTAATAGCCTCGTTCGCGTTATTTATCCAACCAGTTTGCTGTTCTTGGATATACTCCATATAACTCCGCAGCCCTCGGATGGCTAAATCTTGCTCAATAAGAGTAATGATTTTATTTTCGGTTTGTTGCCCAAAAAGGAGTTTCTTTCAAACGACATATAATGGCGAAAATGTTTGCAAGGTAATTTCAACTAAACTCTCCTCATAATGTTTGTGTTACCTCACTCCCATCGTTCCTTCTCTGCTGGACCAGGCATTAACCTCCTCCATTTATTGGTTAGGGTATGAGAGACAGACTTTTGACATCAAACCAAAAAGATATGGGTACATCCAAGAAGTGTTTCAGCTAGAATGATAAAATGTTTTCGTTTTCCACCCCTTTTGCTGCTCACTACATATTCAAATCAATAAGAGTTAACACAATTGAGTAGGTGTGAAAAATACTATAGGAAGTAAAAAACATTGACATTATTATTATTATTATTAATATTATTATTAATTGATTTTATTTTATTTATTATTGTTTTAAATCTCATACACACTATAATTGCATGCCTAGAGTGGCATGTCGGATTTTCGGACGAGTCACGATCTAAATCTAGTTTACATGAGGTACTTGTTTCCCCCACCCTTTACCATGAGAAATAAACGTCGTGAAACGTTAACGTTAAATTCTAAGGGCTCTGGGCGTATTTAAGGGTATCCTAGGGCATTCACTGGCCCGCTCGGTTAAGCACTCGCTTGGCACTGACAATACAATGTGAAGTAAATGTAGTTGTGAATCAACACAGCTACACTATTTTGTTATGATATATTCATGTTGTAATATGTCCGGAGATGTTTCAACTACAGCCGTTCATGTTTACGCCCGTCGTCACTCGAATCTGGTCACCTTTCGTGATTCTCTCCTCCCTGGGGTCACGAAAGAGGCAAAAGGGCCTATGTCCGGTGCTTCCCCAGTATCTTGGGGCCCTGTCTGTGTCTAATCCCAATCCTACCATCCCGCAGGAGGAAGGGATAAAGTGATGAAACCAAGGCAAACCACATGTCGCAGACAGTCAAGGGACGCTGGGATGTACCTAACAGTTCATGGCCTAAAGATCCGTCCCACACTATTGAGAGGCGATGAACAAGCCGTCTCGTGTCCATGGGGAATACTCTTTCCTTTAAGCAAGCGTCCGCGCCATCTGTTCGCCACCACCCTCAAGTATACCAGAAACCTACAGTAATACTTGAAACATGAGAAGGAAAGGGAATGAAAGAGAAAAGATAGAAAAGAAAACACAGTAGATGAGAAACCCTTCCAACATTTGCCTAATGAGAAGGAAAAACCAGGTCACAGTAGGGAACGTAACTGCAATCCACCGATTAGGAATCTTCCCTCTGTATATCAGCATGCTACCCTAAAACGTGTATTTCCGGAATCGAACTTTTCGGTGGAGTACAATACCTTCTCTATACACTATGTATATAGTACGTGCAGAGAAAGTAAAAAGGTGATATTTATATGAACATGTATTTGCAATCATATAAGAAAGTCGTATTTCAACAATGCGAGTATGCTATATGGTGTGTGTGTGTGGACATCATACCTCAAAAACAAAAAGTCCGATAAATACCAAAATTGATATTTAAGTCTAGCATCTCCGAAAGATACGACACGAAGAGTTTTCAAGAAAATCCCTGCACCTCTAACTACCCTTTACACGGAAACAATTTCGAAATTGTTTTATTTACTCATAAGTACCTCTAACGATTTTGACTACGATATCGTATATTAAATATATTTATATCACAAAGAAAATGTATATCTTGAATTTTATGAGAATAGCTTACTACATAAAGAACGTAGATCTTGTTAAAACACACAATTTATGTCATACACATTTATTTCTGACGATTACCATTTCCGAGATAATCCTTCTGTTTTAAAATACTTAAAACTTTTGTTATATGGGACTTTGTCAACTCCTGGTCATGCAAAGAAACGAATTTCAAACACATAGTAACCAATGTTTTGATTATCGCTTTTTGTCCCTTATTTTCCTTCTACTTACAACGAAGCAAGTAATAAACCATTTCTGCTAATGTGTATCTCAATAAGCTTGAAGTAGATAGAATAAGTTTTTTTAACAATAAAATGTTAGAGATGCAGAGAGAGTCACGTGAATGGAACACATAATATGTTTTATTTCTTTCTCTCTTGGAAGCACTCATCATCGGGGGTAAAAAAAGAATGAAACATAGATCTAGGGACCATTTTCTGTTGTTTTTTTTTCTCTGTTTTATTATTCTATCTATATTCTTCTTTTAACCATGGTCATATTGGCGCCTTTTACCTTTCGGACACATTATTGCCCACCGGCAATGGTGTTAACTCATGTACCGTTCTCATTGGATTTTATTTCTTTGTATGTTGTATATTAGATCGCACACATATTCACACTTTCGTTCATACAACCAGAATCGGCGAAGGATAGAGAATAATCCTGGCTAGACAAAATTCTCGCACAACCGGCAGATGCTCGATGCATTTTTACTATTAAAATCGCAGTTCGATCTACATCAAAGTAAAAATATGTTGTGTTCCATTAACATGGCCTGCTCTGCCTTTGCTTTATTGCTAAAAAGCTTACTCTTCTATCTACTGCATGCTAATCGACATAAACATTAACACAAATGGTCTTATTACCTACTGTTGCCTTGTAAGTAGAATGGAATTATGGGAATACATTGGGCTAAAATGATAGTTAATGCTCTAAAATCTCGTTTCCATCTGGTTGAAATCCTGTTTCCTTGCATTTCCAGGAGTTGACACACACCCGTAAGAGAAAACTATTTTAAAGCGGAAACCAATAACAAAGAATATCTCACAAATGGTGAAATCCATAAAAAAAAATTATATTACATAAATTGTTTTTAACGAGATCTAATTTTTTGTGTAGCAAGTTTTTGTCCATTTCTTGTGGTTTACTAGTTGTGCAAATCATGAAAAAATTCATTCAGAATAAAGAGGTATTCAGAGGTTGTTCCCAAAAAATCCAAGATACACATTTTATTTGCCTTTAATATACGGTCTTTTAATCAAAACTTTCGAAAATGTTTCCATATAAAGGGTAATTTGGGGTGGGGGATTTATCTCGAATTCTTTGTGTTGCATCCTTGGAAGATACAAAACTTAAATACCAGGTTTGGTATGTTACCGATTTTTTGGGTTATCGTCTTCACAAACACACACACACACACACACGTGGATCTTTTTCTAAACATGTTATTTTTATATACAGACAACTCTAAAGCGTGTATTTCCTTTGAAATCTCGGTTTCGAATTTTGGGTGGAGTGCAATATCTTCTCTACCTACGTGCCATATACTATGTGGAGAAAGTAAAGTTAGCTCCTTTAGATTAAGTACTGTGTTCCCCTCAGGAGGATGTGACTGTAAGGAATGTGTTGATATCAACTTAAGCGTTACCTGAGAAAGAATGATGCTTTACTTTGAACATATCGACAAAGCTTATTAGGATCTTGAAACATATGCTGCTGTGCTAGCAATGCTGAACACACGCTGGGTTGCTAGCGTTGCGCGATGAATGTAATGTTGGTGTATTTATGACATGTGTTTAATGTTCCTCACCCCTCCAAAGAGCAGAACACTCCGCAAGGCTCCAAGTACGTAGAACAGAAATTAAAAATAATTTATTTTACATTTATGGTATAACTTTATACTAGCTTAAAAGTACGAATGTGAGGTTAAGGCCATGGAGGGTTTAAGAGAAGTTGAATCTACTTATCTGCAAATTAGTTTGTAACATTCAGTATTTGGAGTTTGGAAAGAAAGCTTTCCATGGTATACATTTAGCAACGCTGGAGAGCTACCTCCATCAGCTCCTCTGGCTGTTTCAGGTGCACGTCAGAGAGCATCAGAGTATTTGCCACTCACAAAAGTCTGCATGCAGCGTGCAATACAACTCGGAATTGAAGCAATCTGTCATCGCCGCTGAATGGAGTGTCAAAGCACAAGCACCTGTCCAATGAACTTTGCTCAGTGACATAGTAGACATTACACTCCTCCTTCACCCTGGCTCCGTAAAGTGTACCACACTGTACACCGAATATTCTGACTAACCCGTGCAGAGTTGGAACAGCCTGAATTAATGGACATAATCATTACCTTAGTCACATACTTTGGTTGGGGGTTTCGTGTAGATAATAGCATTTTTAGGATGCGATAATGTCACTAACATAATCCTATAATGAATGTATGCCCATACATAGCAATAAGAACGATGTTAGTGTTGCAGCAAATACATGACAGTTGTTCTGAAAAAAATAGATGCATCACTCGCTAACGGCTTGATGTTTTCATTTTTATCTGTTTCCTGGCTTTTACTTTTTCTAGCCCCAAATGTACAATGTACATAGGGATAGAGAAGGTATTGTAATGCACCCAAAAATTCGATACCGAGATTTCACCGGAAATATATGTTTTGGGATCCCCTGAGTCCGAAAAAAGCATTTTTGAAAAAAGGTCCGTGTGTGTATGTTTGTCTGTGTGCGTGTCTGTGGACAGCATAGCCCCAAAAACAAAAAGACCGTTAAATATCAAACTTGGTATTTAGGTTTAGTATCTTCCAAGGATGCGACACGAAGATTTTCAAAAAAGTCTCCCACCACAAACTACCCTTTACATGGAAAAAATTTCGAAAATTTTGATTTTCTTAAAAATGGCTTTAACGACTTTGATTAAAATGCCGTAAATTAAAGCTATTTATGTCCAAAATAAAATGTATATCTCGAATTTTCTGGAAATAGCTTCTGAAGACCTCTTTATTCTGGATAAATTTTGCTGAATTTTGCTTATCTGCTAAACCGTAAGAGATAGAAAAAAACGTACTACACAAAAAATATACCTCATGACAATACACACAATTTTTGTCCTTTACGTTTTTGTTGTGGAGATAACCGTTTCCGAGATATTCCTTGTTATTGGTTTCAATTGTGAAGTACCTAAACTTTTCTCACACAGGAAGTGTCTGTTTTTCTTTTGTTCTACTCCTAGTCAAGCAAAGAAGTGATTTGCAATGACAATCGCATAACGATAGCTTTTAAAACATTTGACAATCGCTTTAGCATAGTGCATTGCCTTATTCCCTTCTACTTATAAGGAACTAAGTAATAACATTCTGCTAGCATTTATCTTACTTAGCATTGTGTACAAAGAAGAATATTTTGTAGAGCAGCTAGAGAAAGTCATGTGAGTGTAACACATCAGATTTTTTAGTAGTGGTTCTGCTGCTGGCTGGCTGGTTCAGTGGTACGCAGTGAAAATGGAACAACACAAATTAACTTTTCTAAGAATGTTTAATGAAGGATAATAATTCATCTCCGCGGAACGATTTGCCGAATATTTTAAGCTCAAAAATTAACTGTTCCTGAATGAAAGCACAGGAATTATAACTGTCGTATTAAATCTGCTAACTGACTGAGTATAAGAATTTCATGTTGTAGGCACAATGCATTTTCGAATGAAGTTACGACTTTTAATACCGTAAAACTGGTACCGGCGAATTCTTTTTGAGGCAACGTTTTCGACGGGAAGTGATATGCGCAGCAAGCGATTTTTACTTTCTCCATACGCACTATGTACATATTGTATAGAGAAAGAATTTCACTCCACCAAAAAATTCGATACCAAGATTTCACCGGAAATATATGTTTTAGGGTCCCCAATATCCAAAAAAAGCATTTAAACTAAAAGGTCAGTGTGTGTGTGGTCGTGAACACGATAACTCAAAAACGAAAAGTAGGTAAAATACCAAACTTGGTATTTAAGTTTAATATCTTCCAGGGATGCGACACGAAGATTTTGAGAAAAATCCCCCCACCCCCAACTACCCTTTAAATGGAACATTTTTCGAAAATTTTGATTTTATCAAAAATGGCTGTAACGATTTTGATTAAAATTTCGGATATTAAACATATTTACCTGGCAAATGAAATGTATATCTTGAATTTTCTGGGAATAGCTTCTGAAGACCTGTTTATTCTGGATGAATTTTACTAAATTTTGAATGACTGTTAAACCGTAAGAGATGGAAAAAAACTTACTACACAAAAAATGTAGAGCACTTTAAAACACACAATTTATGTTATATATATTTTTTTCGAGTTCGTCGTTTTTGTGACATTCCTTATTTTTGGTTTCTGCTATGAAAAACGTATACTTTTCTCATACAGGAACTTGTCAACTCCTATCCATATAAACAAAGGAACTTCATTGACATAGCAACTCGCTTTTGACTATCACTTTAACCTACGGTTGTCCCTTATTTCGCTTCTACTTACAAGGAAGCGAGTAATAAGACTATTTCTGCTAATTTTTACTTTCTCCATACGCACTATGTACATAGTGTATAGAGAAAGTATTGCACTCCACCCAAAAATTCGATACCGAGATTTTACCGGAAATATATGTTTTAGGGTCCCCAATATCCAAAAAAAGCATTTTCACAAAAAGGTCCGTGTGTGTGTGTGTGTCCGTGTGTCTGTGAACACGATAACTCAAAAACGAAAAGTCCTTAAAATATCATACTTGGTATTTAAGTTTAGTATCTTCCAGGAATGCGACATAGCAACCAGCTTTTGACTATCACTTTAACCTACGGTTGTCCCTTATTTCGCTTCTACTTACAAGGATGCAAGAAATAAGACTTTTTCTGCTATTTTTTTTATCTGATTAGCATAAAGTAAATAGAATTATAAGCTTTTTAAGAATTATTTGTTGCAGGGATATGGAGAAAGGCATGTGAATGGTACATATCAGATTTTTTCTTTCTCCATACGCACTATGTACATAGTGATTAGAGAAAGTATTGCACTCCACCCAAAAATTCGATACCGAGATTTCACCGGAAATATATGTTTTAGGGTCCCCGATATCCAAAAAAAGCATTTTCACAAACAGGTCCGTGTGTGTGTGTGTGTGTGTGTGTGTGTGTGTGTGTGTGTGTGTGTGTGTGTCCGTGTGCCTGTGAACACGATAACTCAAAAACGAAAAGTCGGTAAAATACCAAACTTGGTATTTAAGTTTAGTATCTTCCAGGGTTGCGACACGAAGATTTTGAGAAAAATCCCCCACCCCCAACTACCCTTTACATGATACTTTTTTCGAAAATTTTGATTTTCTCAAAAATGGCTCTAACGATTTTGATTAAAATTTCGTATATTAAACATATTTACCTGACAAATAAAATGTATATCTTGAATTTTTTGGGAATAGCCTCTGAAGAGTAGTTTATTCTGGATGAATTTTACTAAATTTTGAATAACTGCTAAACCGCAAGAGATGGACAAAAACTTACTACAAAAAATGTAGAGCACATTAAAACACACAATTTATGTTATATACATTTTTTTCGTGGAGTTCGTCGTTTTTGTGACATTCCTTATTTTTGGCTTCTGCTATGAAAAACGTATACCTTTCGCATACTGGAACTTGTCAACTCCTATCCATATAAACAAAGGAACTTCATTGACATAGCAACCCGCTTTTGACTATCACTTTAACCTACGGTTGTCCCTTATTTCGCTCCTACTTACAAAGATGCGAGTAATAAGACTATTTCTGCTATTTCTGATTAGCATAAAGTAAACAGAAGTATAAGCTTTTTAAGAATTATTTGTTGCAGGGATATGGAGAAAGTCATGTGAACGGTACACATCAGATTTTTAAGAATGCATTCTGGGTTCAATTCTAGCTCAGGGTTGCAAGGGCATTTTGTCTAATATATGGTATAAAACGACTGGTTTGTTTATATTTTGCTCAAAAAAACTTTATTTACCATCACCTTTCTGCAGTTAATTTTGCCTCGATACACACGTGCATTGCCAAATCAACCTATTGTTTTATAGATACATACGTCTAACATCCGGCTGCGTAATTTGCTGTGTACTTGTCAATACATTATCTTGTATAACAGCAACCTCGTTTGATATACATCTCAGCTACGGATGTAAGTCTGACTTTACAACTATGAAGGTTTTTCAACATTTTAACTTCTGCTCATTGCAGATTTCTATTTTCGGTTGTTGCTTCGCCACATGACTGATATATCGTTTGCCAGTGGTCTCTACGTACACTTCTCTTAAACAGTATGCTTATGTGTACACGAGCGTTGAGCTCTTGTGTAAAACTTTCACTAAGTAACCGTAAATGTTCCTCTGCGGGGTAACTACCCAACCCTTCTGGTCTCACTATTGTTTGACTCTAGACACAACTGCCAAACCCCTGAGGGTACACAATTTTGTGTTTAGCTTGCCTTCTTTAGCTTCCAAACATTTCACATGTCTATGACCCACATCTATTTTCTGCTTATCATAAACATTAATATTGGTATTATTACTCTTATTGGCGCGGTCATTGTTAAGATCCCCAAGGCCGCGATGAGATTATGAAGAGTCTTGAAGCGTGAGAATGTTTCGAGCGGAGCGGAGCGCCCCGTTTCTCAGCGCAGCGTTGAGAGATCTACAGTTCCTGCTCTTCCAGGCCATCTCTGGCATTCTAGGCGCTTGCTTATTAGCGCCACCAAGCAGTAGCCTGCTATCCAGAAAACCTCGCTACCACCCAGAGAAGCATCAGCTGACAAGAATCTACCAGATTTAACACCAAGGACCCTGATTGGTCGGCCACCACAACTGGAAGTAACCCTATTGAGCTGCTTCAGGTGATCTGGCCAATCACTCCAATAAGAGCGGAGTGCACTTCCAGACCATCGGAAGTGCAAAGGCAGCGGGTAGCCGAAACAAGGCCACAGCCATCCGACCTTCTAGGTTCGGGTAAGGCGCGCTAATAAAGCGTCCGGTCCTCTGTTTCGGCCTGCTTCTTAGCCCCTGCTGCCTGCATGTGAGGGTAAACCAAGGTATGATTTTGTGCACTGCACCCTAGGGTGCAGGGCAAGTATCCCTGTCCTCTACCACCATGACCAGAAGTAAATCCAAACCAACTAAAGGCAAAGCCCCAAGCGGCTCTGCCAATGATGAACGAACGGCCGTTGCCAGCACCAGCACTGGTGCACACACCCTGCCCTCCAGTGGCCCTACTACTGTTGAGGGTAAAAAGAGGTCTAGCTAGGAACGCCAAGGCGGTAAAGGCAAGATCATATGTCTGGACTCATCCAAGCAAACTACCAATGAGGGCCTCCCGCGCGAACCAGTTTCAAGTGTAGACCAAATTCCGGAGCCTGACTCCGACGATGACTGTGTCAGTGTGTGCAGTAACATTTCACACCACAGCGGCAGGACCTCGGTCCTTTCGTACCACTCATCCTCCATGATGGTGGATCATGAGGAGTCCTCTTCCGGCCTCTCCACAGACGGAGAGGATGATTTTCGTGTAGTGGCCTCGAGGAAGGAGAAGAGGCAAACCCGATTGGCTGCAGAGGGCGTGCCCTCTGGCCAATCCCAGACAACATCCCGCCCCAGTGATTCTGGGCCCGCCCAGAATCCTGGGTCGAGGAGGCACGTTCCACCGATTATCGTGGACGACTTTAAGGGAGTGGTAGGCTTCCTCAAAGAGGTAATGCCATCCCTATCGAGTCAGTGCACGGTTCGGAAGAACAAGCACCGCTACGTCTTCCAGGCGAAGATTCTGGAGGATTATAACCTCATATTGCAAGCCCTCAAGAGGAAAGGTTTTCCTCATTTTACCTTTGGACTGGACAAGTCCCGTGACCTTCGCAGGGTCATTCGTGGCCTACCAGTCGACACCTCGGTGGAGGATATCTCGACAGACCTCATCCGCCAGGGCATCACCCCAAGACTGGTGAAACAGCTCACCAGGTCCGCTCCAGATGGGCAAGGCTCCAAATCCCCCTTCCCCTCTTCCTCGTAGTAGTGAAGCGGGCCAATGACCCTGAGGCCAAGATAGATGGCGTCCCCGCCATCTGTTACCTCAAGGTCAAAATTGAACCTTCCAAGGGCTCTGGCGGCCCCCCCTCACCGGTGCCTGGGGTTTAACCACTCCAGTCACTTCTGCTTCCGTAACCTGCGCTGCTTAAGGTGCGAGGGCGCCCACCCTAAAGAGGTCTGCAAGATAGCTCCCACCGCGAAGCCGATTTGCGCAAACTGTGGTGGCGATCATATCGCTTGTTATGGTGGCTGTCCTAAGAGGATCGCTGTCATAGCGGCCAGGAGACCGCCGCCAGAACTACAGCAGGCCACAAGAACAGTACCTGTAGCCAACCAGCGACCAGAGGCGCCAACATCTGCACCTGCCCCTCCTGCAAGACAGCCGGCGCAACAAAGTATAGCCACCAACACCACTACGGCGCAGAGGCCTGCGAAGCCACGGGATGGTAACAACACAAACCAACCCCCACGCAACAAAGAAGCTCCAGCCAACGCCAAACAAAAGCACCCCACCCAAGCTAAGGTGCGTTGGCCAGCCAGGCAGCCTAACTTATCCCCCAGGGCTGCGCAAGGGAACGGTACTCCCGTACCCGAGCGACAGCAGGGGCAGGAGGCGGCTGGCGGCGTGCCAGCGCCCCGATGCACTCCTCCCACACCCTCACCCAGAAACATCACCCCCACCACTCCTCCTGTCCTGCAGATGTCGGATGTGATGGCATGGATACAGCAGCTTTTGCTGAACCACAGCCGGTGCATCTGTGATCTGCTGGTCAGATTTCTATATGCCACAGACCCAGCCGCAAAGATGGCTGTCACCATGGAGGGACTTGCCCTCCTGACCGTGATCGTCCAGACCGCCCAGAATGGCGAATCGAAATAGGTCTCGTACCTCTTTCCGATTCACTTTCTGGAACGCGTGTGGCCTGAACGGTCAGGGGAGTGAGCTCCAACATTTTGCCGGCTCATTTGCCCTAGACCTCATGGTAGTCAGCGAGACTCATCTCCGTCCAGACACCTCATTCCGACTTCCGGGCTACAACTGCCTCAGAGTGGATCGTGTGGGCCGCCGAGGAGGTGGCACAGCGATCTTCGTGAGAAACAGGGTAGTCCACAAACCCGTCCAGCTCCGGCCTCTACAAACCATGGAAGCCACGGCTGTCTGTGTTGACCTAGGCGGTACGGAAGTTTTACTGGTGTCTGTTTACCATCCACCCCATAGGCAGTTCGTACTAAACGATTACCTTTCCATCCTAGCCCTTCATCCTAATGTCATCCTGGCCGGGGACTTCAATGCCAAACATCCGCGTTGGCATTGCGGCCCCCGGGCAGACGCCCGGGGCAATGATATCATACGCATGATAGATGCGGACCCTCAACTCAGAGTAGAGGGCCCCTGGCAACCCACACACCATCCACGAGGTCAAGGACGGGCATCCGTTATTGACTTCGCGATCATCAAACAATTCCCTTTTCATACATCTCTCACTTCGATCAACGCACTTCATTCCGATCATAATCCCGTGTTAGCTGAGGTTAACACACGGGTTGCCTGTCATGACGTCTCTGTTCAAAACCGCGACGTTGACTGGGAATGCGTCAGGGTTTACCTCAATGACTCCATCCCGCCGAACCCTAGGATCACAAACATCCCATCCCTAGAGGCTGCGGTCCAATCCTTTACCTCCATCGTGGTGCGAACTGCCCATAACCTAACCGCTCACACCCCAGCACCTCTACATCCGGATGCCCTTCCCCTTGAACTCCATCTGCTCGTACGCCGTTCCTGGGCTGCCCGCAGACTTTATCAGCGTCACCGCACGCCACATAACCAAGCACTCCTGAGGCGTTTACGCCGAGAGGTCCGGACCCGACTACGCGAGCACAGGGAGCGCGCGTGGGAGGAGACGATGACCCGCTTGAGGCTCGAGGATGGCGACGTGTGGAGGATTGCCAAAGCTCTCCGACACCGCGGAGGTCAAATCACCTCCCCAATCCAAGGCACCCAAGGCCTGGCTTATGAACCCCGAGCCAAAGCCGATGTGTTCGCTGACTACCTCGAAAGGACTATGAGGCCACGAGAAGACCCCCAGGACGAAGACTTCTCGGTCCGTGCTCGGCGGGAGGTGCGTCGATACCTTCGACGTCCCCCCGACGAGGCGGACCGACTTCCCGTCATGCGACCCAGTGAACTCCAGGGCGCACTCCGGCGTCTCAACCCCAAAAAGGCAGCGGGTCCTGACGGACTAACCCCCGCCATGCTCCAATGCCTTCCCATCAAGGCGGTACTCTTTCTAACCAAGGTTTTCAACATGTGCCTCACCTTGTGCCACTTTCTACGCGAGTGGAAGGAGGTCCGGGTGATATGCATCTTGAAGCCGGGGAAAGACCCGTTACACCCATCCAACTACCGATCCATCAGTCTCCTATCAGTTCTCTCGAAGGTTTACGAGAGGCTAATAGTAGTCCGCTTGTCCCCTCTCTTGGGCGACATTCAAGCCATCCCAGATCACCAGTCTGGTTTTCGCCCTGGGCATTCTACACCCCAGCAACTACTGAGAGTGGTGGAGACCGCTGCATTGGGTTTCCAGGACAGAGCCTACACTGCGGCGGTGTCGCTGGACGTGGAGAAAGCCTTCTCTACGACCTGGCACGTGGGTCTGCTCCTCAAACTCATCCGACTGGAGCTCCCGACACACATCATACACCTACTACACGCATACCTTAAACACAGATATTTTGTAGTTTCAGTTGCGGGACACAAATCAACACCTAGGCCAATAAGAGGCGGAGTCACCGAAGACTCTGTACTTTCCCCCACGCTCTTTAGCGTCTACATGGCCGACCTACCAACAGTGCAGCAAGTCAACATAGCTCAGTATGCTGATGACGTGCTGTTATACTGTACAAACAAACACCCACGCAGAGCCTTCAACCCTATTCAGAGACACCTCTGCCTCATCCAAGAGTGGTGCGACCGTTGGCGATTGTCCAAAAATCCGGAGAAAAGCCACGCTATTCTCTTCACCAAGCGCCGCTTTCTCGCAAACTTCCCCACATTCACGTACCTCAGACGAAGGATACAATGGACCAACACCATCACCTACTTGGGGGTGAAGCTTGACAGGGGCGTCACTTTTAGGGAGCACATCAGGGGGCTGTGGTGCCGGGGCAATGGGGCTGCGGCCTCACTGTACCCGATGCTGAGGTCCTCGATGACGGTTCCCCTTAAGTTGCGCCTTTTGAGGGCTCTAATAATCCCCTTGTTAATCTACGCCTATGAGATCTGGGGCATGGCGGCAGACTCCAGTGTGCTGTTGCTTCAGCGGGTACAGAATAGGTGTCTTCGGGCTATCTATTCTGTGCCTCGAGGCTTTCCAACGAGACTCCTGCGCGAAGCATCTGGTCTACCATACCTGGAGGACGAGATTAGGCGTCGGGCAACAAAATTCAAGGAAGGGTTACCATTCCATCGGAGCGCCCTCGTAAGGTCTCTTGGGGATTACGATCCCACAAACCGCCGCTTCAGGAGATACCGGCTTCCCCGCATGGCTTGCGGGCATCCCCGGTAACGAAGGAGCACCACCAACAGCTGCTACGGCTAAGCTCCTTATAATCCTTCAAGAGTTGCTTGGATTCAAAATTAAAACCTCAAAACAAACATTTTGATGAACACACACCAGCGGTGCACAAGGGCCGTTGCACCATCAAGGCAACCGTCAAGGAGCAATATTTGCCTCCTCCTGTCACTCCACAACCCCAAAACACACCCGCCATCCTGCAAAACCCACAATCCCGTCAGAACGTGGTTAAGTTCTCTCCGAGAACAGGGACACGTCTAGCAGACCTCGGGCTGCCCTCAGCCTGCCAATTACACTGGACTGGAGCGTGAGAATACGTCAATTGTAGCCCAAGAGTATCCATTAGCAACTAAATTGTCGAAAGAGTATCCTTACATTAACCTAAAACTATAGCTCTTAATGTATATGTCTAATTTTACACTTCATATTAGTATCTGAGACACCCTTTCATTCCCTTGCCTGTTTGTTAATACTTACGTCCAAGTCTCTTTGGTTTGTTAACATGCTGACTTTCTAGGAATTCTACTTGCCGAGATTCCTGGATCCTAATTTGCACTTTCGCTAGTCTAGCTTCGTGCTAATTGCTTCGCAAACACTTGCCTTTACTAATGACATCTTACATAGCAACAGATTTGGTAACATTCAGTTTGACATTATTTGATTGAAATAAATTTACTATTTTACCCAGTTTATTTATAAAACAGTAATTAGTGAAATACGAACATAATTCCGGTAGACCGTTTCAGAAGTCTCTGTATCCGAATCAAAGAGAGCAGTGGAAATTGCTTGCAGGCTTTGTGAAGTTGTTTTTATTGGCACCTTAGGGACGTCTTTTATATTGGCACCGTGCGTTTTTGAACAGTGTTATAAATAACTGTTTGCTTTTCTGTTTTGTGTCGTGCAAGTAATTAAAGTTCCGTATTTTCTGCCATGCCCCTAAGTCATTGTTTTTTCTCTATGTTTCTGTAATTTATCCTGCTTTCAACTCTTCGCTCTTTGTTTGTATATGTTCTTTTATTGCCTACAGGAAATCTGTTTTTGTACCTTCTTAGGCTTTTACATTTACTTGTCACTGTTCATAAAAATAACCAGCAGCACACTGGGAAACATTTCAGTTCCAAGCTTTATATGCAATGAATTTCTACTTCATGCGGCAAATCTCCGTTTACCTTCGATCAGTGTAAAATATGCGCCCTCGGGTTCCCTCGCATTTGGGGTCGGGGGTTCTGGGTTCCGCTAGCGTGGGACCGGCAACTCTGACCTTCAGTAGATTTACGGCATGATGAAAACTCCTGCGACAACATCGTTAACAATCGAAATACTTTTTATCCAGGTGGGTAGACGAATATTGGGAATGTTTATTCTTCCACCACCAATTTCTCATCCATCACTTTGTCCCCATAGTTTCCTTTCGACCGTTTCATGTTCGTGAGTTTTAGGACAAGAAGACGGCGACCAATGCGTGGCGGCGGGACGATGGAATCTGTGTTGTTTAAAAATCTTCCTTCCAGAGGTCACAGATCTACCGACTAAACCTAACTCTCAACGCAGTTATCAATTAAAATGAAACTGGACATATAGGCACTACGATAGGAAACAAGTCGTGCGCAACAATAGTAGCTGTAGGATCGATCGTCCTGTTTTCTTTTAATGTTTTAATTTTTACTTTCCCTAGCCTCATATGTACAATGTACATAGGGATAGAGAAATATTGTGTTCCACCCAAAAATTAGATACCGAAATTTCACCGAAATACATGTTTTAGGACACCCTGTATCCAAAAAAAGCATTTTCAGAAAAAGGTCCTATGTGTGTCCGTGTGACTGTGAACAAGATAACTCAAAAACGAAAAGTAGATAAAATACCAAACTTGGTATTTAAGTTTAGTATCTCCTAGGGATGCGACACGAAGATTTTGAGAAAAATCCCCCCACCCCAAACTACCCTTTACATGGAACTTTTTTTGAAAATTTTGACTTTCTTAAAAATGGCTCTAACGATTTTGATTAAAATATCATATATTAAAGATATTTACCTAACAAATAAAATGTATATCTTGATTTTTCTGGGAATAGCTTCTGAAGACCTGTTTATTCTAGATGAATTTTGCTTAATTTGGCATAACTAGTATACCGTAAGATATAGACAAAAACTTACTGTACAAAAATTTAGGTCTTGTTAAAATATACAAGTTATGTCATATACATTTTTCTCGTGGAGCTTGTCGTTTTCGAGGTATTCATTGTTATTAGTTTCAGTTGTGAAATACTTATACTTTTCTCAGATGGGAGTGTCCGTTTTTCTTTTGATCTACTCCTGGCCAAGAAAAGAAGCGATTTATAATGACAATCGCACAACGACAGCTTTTAAAACATTTGACTATTGGTTTAGCCTAGTGTGTTCCCTTATTTTCTTCGTGCTTATGCGGAACTAAATAATAAGAACATTGTACTAATGAGTACCACGATTAGCAAGGTGCAAAGAGAAGAAGAATCTTATGTATGAAGTTTGTAGAACAGCTAGAGAAAGTCATGTGAGTGTAACACATAAGATTTTTTACTTTCTCCATACGCACTATGTACATAGTGTATAGAGAAATTATTGCACTCCACCAAAAATTCGAGACCGAGATTTCACCGGAAATATATGCTTTAGGGTCCCCAATGTCCAAAAAAAGCATTTTCACAAAAAGGTCCGTGAGTGTGTGTGTGTGCGTGCGTGTCCGTGTGTCTGTGAACACGATAACTCAAAACGAAAAGTAGGTAAAATACCAAACTTGGTATTTAAGTTTAGTATCTTCCAGGGATGCGACACGAAGAGTTTGAGAAAATCCCCCCACCCCCAACTACGCTTTACATGGAACTTATTTCGAAAATGTTGATATTCTCAAAAATGGCTCTAACGATTTTGATTAAAATTTCGGATATTAAACATATTTACCTGACAAATGAAATGTATATCTTGAATTTTCTGGGAATAGCCTCTGAAGAGTAGTTTATTCTGGATGAATTTTACTAAATTTTGAATAACTGCTAAGCCGCAAGAAATGGACAAAATCTTACTTCACAAAAACTGTAGAGCACATTAAAACACACAATTTATGTTATATACATTTTTTTCGTGGAGTTCGTCATTTTTGTGACATTCCTTATTTTTGGTTTCTGCTATGAAAAACGTATACCTTTCTCATACTGGAACTTGTCAACTCCTATCCATATAAACAAAGGAACTTCATTGACATAGCAACCAGCTTTTGACTATCACTTTAACCTACGGTTGTCCCTTATTTCGCTCCTACTTACAAGGATGCGAGTAATAAGACTATTTCTGCTAATTTTTTCTGATTAGCATAAAGTAAATAGAAGTATAAGTTTTTTAAGAATTATTTGTTGCAGGGTTGTGGAGAAAGTCATGTGAATGGTACACATCAGATTTTTTTAATCACACTTGCCATTTGTGGGGATCATGTGAGTCCCTGGAGCTCATATCAGCGCAGAAATTCTTTAATATGCCAGTAAACCTATTGGCCTGGGACTACCATTTTTAAGCACCTTAAAAACCTTGGATTTAGGCTGGGATTGAATACGCCACTTTGGGCAAAATAAAAGCAATGTTTTATTACTTTCTCTAGACGTACTATGTACATAGTGTATACAGAAGGTATTGCACTCCACCCAAAAAGTCGATACCGATATTTCACCGGGAATACATGTTTTGGGTCCCCCTGAATCCAAAAAAAGCATTTTTGGAAAAAGGTCCGTGTGTGCGTGTGTGTCTGTGGATGGCGTAGCTCAAAAACGAAAAGGATTCAACACGAAGATTTTCAAGAAAATCCCCCCACCCCCACTACTTATCAAAATTTTTGATTTTCTCAAAAATGGCTTTAACGATTTTGAGTAAAATATGTCATATATTAAAGATATTTACCTGATAAATAAAATGTATAGGTATCTTGAATTTTCTGAAGACTACTTTATTTTGGATCAATTTTACGGAATTTCGAGTAACTGCTAAACCGTAAGAGATGGACAAAAACTTACCACACAAACAATGTAGAGCACATTAAAACACACAATTTGTGTTACATACAATTTTTTGGTGGAGTTGATCGTTTTTTAGATATTCCTTGTTTTTGGTTTCAGCTTTGAAAAACTTATACTTTTCTCATACAGGAATTTGTCAACTCCTACCGTACAAACAAAGGAACTTCAGGTACAAAGCAACCAACTTTTGACTATCACTTTAAGCTATAGTGCTGCCTTTTTTCGCTTCTGCTCACAATGAAGCAAGTATGTCTCCTAATGTTTGCTTGATTAGCATGAAAGAATAGAAGCATTAGCTTTTTAAGAATAATTTGTTACAGAGATATAGAGAAAGTCATGTGAATGGAACACATCAGATTTTTCTGAGTAGTTTATTTAATAAGAATGAGATGTATTTAATTTCATTTCTAGTTGTTTTAGCTGGTATAACTAAGAGTGCTCAAATTCCTTTTTCGGCGTGATTACCAGCTGGAGGAAAATTATATATTCATTCGATTGATCTATTCATTTGGGATGAATATAGAACGGATCGTTTAGAAATTATGCTTTCTCATAAAATGCATTTATATAGGCAATACATCAAGATTTAGCAGGATTTTTGTCCCACCAATCCAATGCACCCCTTTTCTTTTTATTCTCCTCATTTGCTGTAATCATCAAGGTTATCGCACATTGCAAACACTTCATGTAACAACAAACTCCAACATTTAATTGGAAGTAGGGAAAAAGGCGCGAATCGCTGCTCAGTCAGCAGTGGTTGTTATATATCTCTTAGTTGCGTTTAAAATAAAACAGATTTTATTTATATACACCTATATATATATATATATATATATATATATTTTTTTTTATATGTTTATAATTCGCGTGACTTAGTTGAATATGATGTGTACTGGGTTATTAATAGCGTACGTACTGTATATGACAACGCATTAAACACCTTAGCTAGTCACCCTCCGTACTGACTTCATATACCTGAGGTCGCGGGTTCAAACCCGATGGAGGACGATGGATTTTATCGGGCGTAAAAATCCTTAGCATGGCTTCCTTCGGAAGGGAAGTAAAGCCGTTGGTCCCGTGTCTAGATTTACGGTACGTGAAAGAACTTCAAGCCTAATAGAGATGCCTCTGAGCAAAATTAAGCGGTCTTTCACGCCCAATTTAGGATGGGACGCTGAGAACACAGTAGTTAAAGAGCGTCCATAAATAACACGCCATTTTTATTTACCTTAGCTTTAAATTGCCAGAAACCGACTTAGTTGGTTTTGGAATCCATTTCTTCAATTACAGAAAGTAATGGTCAACGACAAAGGTTAAAACGTATGTACAAGCTTAGAATCTACCATTACTACTTTCCTTTGGAGCTCTATCACCGACTGTTAATAGGCTACGTCATTTACCTGTCAGGTACATCGACCGAACTTCTGCTACACCTTTCTTGTGTCGTATGCGGCAAGGTCTAGAACAAATGTGGTTCCCGAACCAGTAAATGCCCATGCTTGGAGTAGAGATGATCGTACAAACAACAGGTTTTTACAATAATAAGAACTATTTACATGTCAAACGCATTTGAGACGCTAGCAATGTACATATGTTGTAATCTACTTATCTTGAAAAAAAAATCTGATGTGTTCCATTCACATGACTTTCTCTATCTCTACAACAAATTATTGTTAAAAAGCTTATGCTTCTATTTACTTCATGCTAATCGAGAAAAAATTAGCAGAAAAAGTGTTATTACTTGCTTCCTTGGAAGTAGAAGTAAAATAAGGGAGTATCATAGGTTAAAGTGATGGTCAAAAGCTGGTTACTATGTGACTGAAGTTCCTTTGTATGGACACGAATTGACAAATTCCTGTATGAGAAAAGAATACGTTTATTAAAGATGAAACCAAAAACAAGGAATATCTCAAAAACAATCAACTCCACGAAAAAAATGTGTATATCATAAATTGTGCGTTTTAATGTGCTCTAAATTTTTTGTGTGGTAAGTTTTTGTTCATCTCTTACGGTTTAGCAGCTATGCAAAATTCCGTAAAATTCATCCAGAATAAAGCAGTATTCAGAGGCTATTCCAAGAAAATTCAAGATACACATTTTATCAAGTAAATATCTTTAATATATTTTAATAAAAATCGTTAGAGCCATTTTTGAGAAAATCAAAATGATCGAAAAAAGTTGCATATAAAGAGTAGTTGGTGGGGATTTTTAACGGTATTTTCGTTTTTGAGCTATGCAACCCTGACACACATTTATCAAAACATGTATTTCCGGTGAAATCTCGGTATCGAATTTTTGGGTGCATTATAATACTTTCTCTATTCACTATGTACATAGTACGTGTAGAGAAAGTAAAAATGAAACTGCCAATGATGCAGAGAATTTATTGCATAACAGCAAAGGAATTATGTAAATGTTACAACGGTGAGTTCCCGTAAATCAATAGTGTTTATGTTTACCGCCCATCCAACCTGAATGCGCTGCTAGTCAAAACATGACTGTCTACCACACCTTCCTTGTTATTACCACTACGTAGACAGCAGTGTAAGCACACCACAACCATACAGCATACTGGTTAACTTCGTTTCCGTCCCGATATCGCTAGTTATGATTATGCAGGTCGCTTTGTTTTTATGAAAATATGTAGTCCAGCTGCAGGAAAAGCATTTATTACTTGAACGACTTTTATTTCCTTTATTGCATAGACAAAGTGGCGCTAAAGAAGGAATTGCATTGATAAAAATCTGATGTGTTCCATTCACCTGACTTTCTCTACATCTCTGTGACAAATTATTGTTAAAAAGCTTAATCCTCGATCTACTTTAAGATAATCGAGGTAAACATTAGCAGATACTGTCTTAATTACGTGCTTCCTTGTAAGAAGGAAAATAAGGAATACACTAAGCTGGTTGCCAGGTAGTTGAAAACCGTTTCAATGCAGGGAATTCCATCTATATGACATAAATTGTGAGTTTTAACGTGATCTACATTTTTTGTGCAGTAAGCTTTCGTATATCTCTTGCAGGTTACCAGTTACGCAAAATTCGTTCAGAATAGAGCTCTTTAGAGGCTTTTACCAGAACATTCAAGATATACATTTTATTTGTTGTGTTAATATCTTTAATATAATATATTATAATCAAAACCGTTGCAGCCACTTTTGAGGAAAACAAAATGTTTGACATTTTTTTCCATTTAAAGGGTAGTTTGGGGTGGAGAGATTTTTCTCAAAATCTTTGTGTCGCATCTCTGGAAGATACTAAGCTGAAATATCAAGTTTAGTATTTTATGGAATTTTCCTTTTTTTTGGTTATTGTGTTCAGACACGCGCACGTGGACCTTTTTCTGAAAATACTTCTTTTTTTTTTTAATACAGGAGTCCACAAAACCCGGTGAAATCTCAGTATCTAATTTTGAGTGAAATACAATACCTCCTCTATACACTGTATATAGTACGTGTAGAGAAGGCCACTCCCCTCTCACCTAGACGTCCCGGGTTTGATCCCAAGCAACCGCGTGTGAGACTAGTGGTGAACAAAACGGCGCAGGGACGGCTTTTCTCCGACTTCCCCCGCCATTGCATAACATTGGTGCTCCATCTACATTTCATGCATCATAGTGTCATCGCCTGCGGTGCCACAAGTAGTAAAAGTGGGCGTTAAACACTGCGAAAAAACGTGTAGAGAAAGTAAAAATGTAGTATAAATATTTCAATGGTAATATAAAATTGAACCATTGCACAGTAATTCAGAACGACAAAAATCACAAGTTATAGTTTACGACAGGCGAGAAAAAAAAATCCAATGTGTTCCATTCACGACTTTCTCTGTATTTCTGCAACAGATTTTTGTTAAAAAGCTTAGGCTTCTATTTACTTCATGCTAATTAGAAAACATTAGCAGAAATAGTCTTATTTGCTTCCTTGTAAGTTGAAGCGAAATAAGGGAGTACCATAGGTTAAAGTCATAGTCAAAAGCTGGTTGCTATGTGACTGAATTTCCTTTGTTTGTATGGACAGGAGTTGACAAATTTCTGCATGAGAAAAGTATAAGTTTTTCATAACTGAGACCAAAAACAAGGAATATCTAAAAAGCGATCAACTCCACGAATATATATATATAACATAAACAAATTGTGTGTTTTAATATTCTCTACATTTTTTGTGTGGTAAGCTTTTGTCTATCTCTTACGGTTTAGCAGTTATGCAACATTACGTAAAATTTATCCAGAATAAAGTAGTCTTCAGAGGATATTCCCAAAAAATTCAAGATATACATTTTATTTGTCACATAAATATCTTAAATATAAGAGATTTTAGTCAAAATTGTTAAGAGCCATTTTTTAGAAAATCAAAATTTTCGAAAACTGTTCCATGTAAAGTGTAGTTGGGCGTGGGGGGATTTTCTTGAAAATCTTCGTGTCGCATCCTTGGAAGATACCAGACCTACTCGTACTAAGTTTGGTGTTTAACGGTCTTTTCGTTTTTGAGCTATGCTGCCCACAGACATACACACGCACAGACAGACAGACAGACACACGGACATTTTTCTATAAATGCTTTTTTTGAATTCCGGGGGTATCAAAACATGTATTTCCCGTGAAATCTCGGTATCGAATTTTTGGGTGCATTATAATACCTTCTCTTTACGCTATGTACATAGTACGTATAGAGAAAGTAATATGAATTAACCTTTAGTCAAAAGAGGTGTCGGTATCCCAAAGAAATAATGTTTAACTCTCTTTACTTTCTCTGTACATACTATGTACATAGTCTATAGAAAAGATATTGAATTGCACCCAAAAATTCGACATTTCACCGGAATATATATTTGAGACTTCCTGAATAAAAAAAAGGAAACATTTATAGAAAAATTCTCTTGTGTTTGTGTGTCTGTGGGCAGCATAACTCAAAAATGAAAAGACCGTAAAAAAAAAGCCAAAAAAAAAAAAAACTTGGTATTTAAGTTTGGTATCTTCCAAAAATACGACCCACAGATTTTCAAGAAAATCCCCCCCACCCCCGACTGCCCTTTACATGGAAAGTATTTCGAAAATTATAATTTTCGAAAAAATGGCTCTAGCGATTTTGATTAAAATATCGTATATTAAAGATATTTACCTGACATATTAAATGTATACCTTTCTTGAATTTTCTGGGAATAGCCTCTAAAGACTACTTTATTTTAGATGACGTTTACGGAATTTTGCATAACTGCTAAACCGTAAGAGAATGACATGAACTTACCACACAAAAAACGTAGAGCATATTAAAGCACACAAATTATGTTATATACATTTTTTCCGTGGAGTTGATCGTTTTTGAGATATTCCTTGTTATTGGTTTCAGCTTTGAAGAACTTACACTTTTCTCATATGGAGTTTATCAACTCCTGCCCACAAAAAGGAACTTCAGTCAGACAGCAACTAGCTTTTGACTATCACTTTAACCTATGGTATTCCCTTATTTCGCTTCAACTTACAAGGTAGCAAGTAATAAGACTATTTCTCCTTATTTTTTTCTCGAATAACATGAAGTAAATAGAAGCATAAGTTTTTTTAACAATAATTTGTTGCAAAGATGTAGAGAAAATCACGCGAAAGTCAGATTTTTTGTTTATATGCTCAGGCCGCAAAGTACAATTCCTAACATCTTCATTTTCAAGACATGCTTTGCAATTGTTTTAAGACTTCATATGGAAATTATTTTTGCCTCAGATGCAAGAATTATGTTCAGTAGACTTTAAAAGTCCATCTTCTGCATATCATACGATGTCATATATGAATTGTGACAAGATAGCTCATTTTCATTTCATTTCAAAGCTCAACAAAATTAAAATCTTCGGTCTCAAAGTTGTCCCCAGTTGTCTCAATAGAGATGGTTAAAACTAAATGAAATTTAGCTAACATTTTTACGTCTAGTAAGTAGAGGATGAATTGTATTCCCCTCATGAATTCTATGCTAAACATCACCCAGTGGTAAGTTTTGAGGCCCCTGAAACCAAGAAATAACATTTTTCGATAGAGGTCCGCATATGCCAATGTGTCTGAACAGCATAACTCAAAAACGAAAAGTTTAGTGTTAAATTTTCTAAAACCCTCTTTCTTGATGGTTTTTATATAACCGATAAGAGATCCATAAAACCTTAATGCACCAAAAAATAGAGGTGGTTAAAGTATAAAATTTGTAATGTTTTAGTCAACCATTTCCCAGGTATTGCTTATTTTTTGTTAAATGTTCCAATACTTCCACTTCTGTCAAATGAAAAGTCATTATTTGCCTCTCCCCTTTTTGTCAGTTTACAGATTAAAACCGTAAAAGAGAGAGGGAAAAGAGAGAAATCCTAACTGCAGACTTCAGATATTTGCAGGCAGTTAGAATTTGAACCACAGGTCCAATTGGTTTTAGTAAACTAACCAGCTGTGTCTCGATGGGTCAGGCAATGCAGATTTGTCAGCAAATAACCAATCTATTAATTACAGTTGAAGGTGGTAACAAATTGTCAGTAATTTCACTTCACCATATTTATCCTCAGGCCGCAGATTCGCCCAGCTGGAGCTGAAAGGAATATGAACAAGCAGAATTCCAATAAGCGCTGGAAAGTACTCAACTATTCTCTTTCCAGCCCACAGTTTCTCATGAGTCGTGTCATTCCAATGAGAGGATCTGTGCGAAAAAATGCAATTGCTTGACCCAAAAGATAAGCACAAAAATCTCTCCATCGAACTTCTCGTAAGCATGGATCAGTACTGGAAAGTGGTTAAATACATTTTTCCTATACGGATTTCTGGACATATAGAGCTGACATATTCTCACCTAGGCTAGATGCTAAGTGGTAGTTGAGATAGTACAAGTCGTGTCACGGGATTAAAAGGTGACTAAAAGGGAGATATAAATATGACTAAGAAGGGACAAATATATATTGGAGATGACCAGAGAAGAAATGCTGTAAAACACGTCTAAGAGGGCAAGGACACAGTTACCACAAGCTTCACTCGACCCAGGTAGGATTGTACCGTTAAGGGCAGGGCAATGAACCGAAGTACCACAGCCCGAGAGTGGACATAACAAAGTAAATAGAAAGAACTTTCTTGTTGGTCGAGCGAGGCGAGCTCACTAGCTATGGAAGATTCGTGGCGTTTAGACGGATATTTGAGTCCGCGTTGGAAACGAACGAGCTACATTATGGTCGCGACGGAAATAGTGTTTATTTAATACACCAGAATACGGTCGAATTCACTAGCCGTGGAAGATTCGTTGTGTTAAGATGTGATATCTGAGTCCCTGAGTCCGCGTTGGAAACGAACGGGACACATCGCCGCAATAGAAACAGTGTTTATTTAGAGGATCAAAAGTGATAAGAGATGATAGGCGCGGTCGCGTAAGGCATCGTTGCAAAGGATAAAATTTATGAGGAGTGCGTGTGTTTTCGTCGGCAGAAAATGTACAAGAAAACGAATAAACGCTTTCAATAATAATCCTGCACTCACAGCAAACCACTTGTATCTTACCACACCTGAGAAAGATTCCATGCCAACAAAATCCTGAGCTAGGGCAGCCACATCTCTACACCATTCTTTAAATATCTTAATCTGCACGCGAGATTTGAACACATGATCGTTATATTAGCGAACCGCCGCACAGTCCCTCTGCATAAACGCTAACTCCGAAAATGTGCGCTACATAAATCTTACTCACAAGACTGCGTTTTTCATTTTTGGAATCTGGAGTCCAAGGAAACTCATCGAGCTATAAAATAACTACCAAAATGCAGAAGTGAGGTTCGTGCTTTAGATAAAATACTAAGAGCCGCTAAAAAGAAGAACAGTTGTAAAACTACATCAAACAGCAACAAGTAGAAGTTGTAATTGGAGAGGTAGGGCAGCCAACTCTATCTCCCGAGGAATTTCGGCGGGTGAACTCACTTCGAGGTAATAGTGGAAGGTTCCTACTTGGCTTACACAACCTCCCACTCACTAGTATAATGAAACCAGCTTCATGAACTTGCAACTACAAGAGGACTTTTGAAGGAAGTACGAACGAACATCTGTTTTGAACCAGTCTGCAAATAACGAAGATAATCCACGTTGGAAGATTTTTATATATCACTGCACACATTAACAGATTCATTGGCAAGTTACAGGGAAAATGACAATGACAAGCACGTTTGACAACCTTAGAAATAAATCAGGCACACACATGTATACTGGTAAATATAAATATACAGCACCTGGGCGATTCATTCGGAGAGCATTCCGGAGGAATTCGACTGTGTAAGGAATGGAACCTATAGACCCGCAATTCCTGTATTTCTTGCTTCTCTCCGTGGTGGAATAACTCGGAACTAGTCGCTTGAGAGAAAAATAAAATTCTAAACTGAGAGCCAAAATCGTTCTTATTTATATGAATATTCCATGGCCCAGCATCACAATCCATTGTTTACTTACAAGCGACTGCATTCGGGTGCAAAATGGCGCGTTCCAGATTTTCTCCCATTTTAAATGCGAAAATACCACATTGAATCAAATAACCTCATATACAACTATTTTACACCCTCACTTTCATTAAAATGCCAACTGTTTGAACTATTTACCTGATAAGTATATATATATATCACTTTGAATGAATCCTCCGTAAAGATTTTTTTTTTAATTTTCATTACATTTATAACGTTTAAATACGTAAAACAAGAAACAAAAATACATCAAAGAAAATCGTAGTTATAATTAAATAATAAAATATACTTTGAGTAACCAACTGTATACTATTAACTATTTAAAATACAATATTTTTGTTGTTTTTTGAATTTTACTTTATTTTTAACAGTACACTTATTAAATGTTACGCGAAATTTTAATTTCTGCACCACTAAAATATAGTAGGTGGAGGAAAAGTATTACACCCAAAATTGTATATAGTATTTCACCGGATACAGAAGTCAAGGAATCAGCTAGATTCGACAAAGCAATTTTAGGGAAAGGCAATAGAGGGAGAGATAATAGTAGAACCCAAACATGAAAAGTAGAATAAATACTAAACTTGGTATTTAAGATTGGTGACACAAACATTTGCAAGGAAAATTTGTCCACCCCAAATCAGTCCTCACAACAGACTCGTAATTTGTTTATTTCTCAAAACACACTAACGATTTTCATTCAGATACTATATGTTTTCAGATCTTTTTATGATAACCAGCATGTGTCTTGAATTATCTATGCGAAGTCCTGTATACCTAGTTAATTATGTACAATTTTGTATAACCGAGAAGCCGTAAGAGATAAAGTTTAGTACACGGCCTTTAAGATACACAATTTATAAAAAATATCTGAACTATCGGTTACTATTGGTTTGAATTTTGAGGTACTTTTTAATGAATTTTTAAATGCATAGGAAACCATCATATTTTTCTATTAATGTCAAAACAAAACTATAAAATTTTACACTCAGCATATACAGATCCACTTTTTTAATGATCAGTTGTCGTTCAGTCTCCTTATCCCTTATCCGTGCTATAGTATATAATGAAACCATTCCCACAAATGTTTTTTCTGATTAACAAAATAAGATGTAATGCAAGTTAGAAAATCAGAATAAACGGTTGTGAGTAGAGAAAATCTTATGACTGTTGTACATCATACTTATCTCTCACCATCCTTGTATAATTATATTACTATGTAACTATATACTTTAGTTGCAGCTCTTTGTTCCTGCATAACTATTGGTGTTTCAAAAAATTGCAGCGCTGCGGTTTAATTGACATATATAATAAAGTATGATTACTAAACATGCATATGGCATCCATAGGTAAATGTACATTATTATATGGTTACCTATTTCAGAATATTTATTTGAAATATTTTAGATTATTATAAAAGAGTAGTAAGACAAGGTTTTATAGCATTTTTGCAGAAGAAGCATAGGAAAACAAATGGCAACCAGAGAAAGTAGATTTTGTAAGTTTTTTATTACTTCTTTTAATATTCTTTATAGAATAGTACATATATAGATGTATTTTGGTGATAAAAGGCTCTATAATCAATAGAGATGTTTTCATAAAAAGGTTAAAATAGTTATTGCAGCAATGCTTGGGTTAATCTTTTGTATCATTGGAAAGTAACTAAATGTGATTTATTTTTGACTGGCTCAGAGAGACGTACTATTATTTCTGATAGTCTGTAGCTATTTCACAGTAATATTAGAGAAGGTCAGTTCATTCCTTTGTAGAAGCAATGAGCTCCCCCTTAATTGTTCCCTAGATGGTGAAGGGGGTTTCATGAGGAATTACCCTTTACAAGGAAATGCCATTATCTGATTAACAAGTTTCGATGATGAAGACTTTTCTCAGGCAAATTGGAGACACAAACCTCTCGTCAATAGAGCTTAAGAGCAAGGGGGATTAAATCTCATTGTTTCACATGACAATTTGCAAGCTGCATGTTTTTATTACAAAGAGTACAAATTAATTTATATTCATTTGTTGTAATGCGTGACACAACACCTCCAAATACATACAAAAAGAATTATAAGCACTCAACAAATAGCATCTTCTAAACCACGTGGAAGTTCCGAGATAGGCAAGAAATGAGAATTTGGAATACAGGTGCGTTTTATATGTAGACGCACTGGAACCTGAAATAAAAAATATTTTAGTTATAAAACTATTAAGCATAAAACAAAACTTTTAGCATCAACACAATAAGTCAGCAACAGAAAATTAAAATGTGTGACTATTTCATTCGCTGTTTAATCCTCATTGAACCACCTGCGTTGACTTAAAATGATTTCCTAAAGGAAAAACGATAATTTATATACATATCTTTTTAAAAGCTTTCGTCTCATGTTCTCAAGGATTCTCCTATATTGACTAAGTATGGAAGAAATGATTACATTATTGTTACACCCAGTTTTAAAACAGAGATATGGTATAAATATTAGCCGCAGAAATACGTTACCTTCATTAATTTAGTATTCTGACAGAGATTTGACTGTGCTAGATGAATTTAAAGTTATAGTTGTAATATTAAATTGCACGGATTTTATAATAACCACTATCTTTTCTACTTTTTTCTTTTTTTTTTAATATCTATCAATGGTAAAAGAATTGATACTAAATGAAAGCAGAATGCTTTCAGCAGGTACTAAAATGATAGGCAATTAAGCAAATTAAGCTATATAAATTTGCACAAGAAAGAAATTACACTCGGAGAAGTACGACTTGAACATTATTCTTTTCTACATATAAATTTTAGTACACAACTGTTTATAAATGACTAATACATTTAGGAACCGAATTTTTTTCAACGGTATATTTTACATGGGAATGTATAAAAATCATTATTTTTGAGTTGGATTTGATTCCCGCCCCGTCTGTTTTTCGTCGGGAATTCTCACCATTTTCCTTTATCAACAAAAACACCACAACGGCAATTAAATTCCTTCTTTTATCCATGGCGTCACTAAAGCCAATGGTATGCCTAATCTAGTCGCTTGTATATTCGCATCTACATAAACCTGCAGGTTAGTTAACCATTTACATCCGAGTGCGTTGCAAGATTAAAGCGTCCGAGTCTCTAGGTTGTTCTGTCACAACTATGTGTTTATTTTAACAGAACTAAAGCAATATGGCTTTCTTTTCCACTTAATCAAATTGAAAAATCCTAAATATGATAGTACCGATAAAATATAGCCACATGAACATACAATAGAAACAACATAAATATACGAGGAACAATAATAATTAATTCAAAATATTATGCAGAAATTACATGAAACCCATAAAACCCAACAGAAATGATAAATATCAGATCAACAACAATAATTAACTGAAAATATACAAAAACTAGCTTAAATTAATGAACACAGAATCGAAATAACTGAAATATTAAAAAAAAAAAAAAAAAAACAAACAAACACTTTGTTTATCAATTTGCACGTACTATATTTTAATGTTACCAAAATTCAAATAGTTAAGTTTATGACCACAGTTGTAATATATTTGCATCAAATTTTGTATGTACATTGGTCTCTATATGTAAGAATATTATGGTCGCTGATGATCTTTGCTGTTATAAAGTGATCTTAAATAAATTAGAAAAATTATTGGTTGACAAAATATAGAAACTAAATGAAACTAATAAACACAAGATATAAATAACAAATGCTAGAAAAACGATAAATGCCTAAAAATTTAGATGCACATCTATATACTACAATGAATATGAGGACATTGCATATAAATAAAGAATTATTACTAACTAAAATTGCAATCTATGGTGAAAAGTATTTAAAGTTTGACAACCTGACACTCTGTGGCAGTAAATACCAGAGCCTAGTTATTTTCCTGGCTATTGTTAACAGTAATAGCACATCTAGGTCATGTCGCAACGGATCAGTTTCGCTTACCTTGTTGACGTTATGAAGTGGACAGGACAACCCCTTATCATACTACTTTCACTTCATTCCAAGAAGAAGAAGGCAATAGGGTGCCACAGTTTCACCATCTGTAGTCAGAATGACGCTTACAGCCTGGCATCATTGCCTCTATTCTGCATCCACCATTCGTTGTCAGATGATAGAGTTCAGTCAGCCCTCGAATATCAATACTTCGCAAGCAGATGGAGTTGGGGTGCCGTCCAATTTACTGCGTACACTATCTGTGAATAGATGGCAGCCAAATCGCAATTGCCAACTATTTTCAGTGTTGCTATTGTGTTAGGCTGAAAGTGGAACTTTGGGTCTTGATATTAAATATCCAATCCGGTATTTAACTTGGTGACTGAGTAAACCACGAATAAAAAAATTAAAAAAAAAAAACATAACAGCCAGATTGGTCGGCCCATGGGATTTGAATCCAGGACCTCCCGAATGCGGGCCATAGACATCCCGCCTGAGCCATTTCACTCGGTAATTTTGTTGATACTTCCTCGATTATAAGACAGAGAATAAGGTGCATTTCCATCCTAGATAAATGATTTGACCTCACAGGTCCGAAATATGGTTGTAAATCGCAGCAAGCATAAGTTTGTAGGAAAGGGATCACTGGAAAAAGCGAAATTTAATTTATCATCTTGACTTTTTGTTAGTAATAATTTTAGAGCTAGATTTTAAACAAATGCATTACTTTTTAATCGTAGATTTTATGCTTAGATGCTGTACTCGCGGTATGTTTCAGCCTTTCAAATTGAACATTTTCATCCATTTACACTATTACCTATTATAAGGAATGTTGTGAAAATGTATCTCGGTATTACTATAAATTTGATGAAAAGCTTGAGAGAGAATGGTTTACAAGCCTTTATCTATGTTTCCCATCGTCTATTGCATCGAGCATATAGAGTATTTTAATAATTAAATAACGTTCAATGAATTAGACCTAATTTAACTCAAAAGTTCCCAAAATGGTATAGAGATTAATTATTATATTTGGGACATGTGCCCAGGTTTTCAAAAAAGTTGGATACACACTTTGAGACTGAAACTTCAACGGACCTTACCCTTCAGTTTAAATTAAATCAATAGAATCCTGAGAGTTCTAATATTTGGCTAAATAATCTTAGGCGAAGTGAAGATATTATGGGGGAATTCTATTTAGTAGCACTTAGTAGCAACATTATTATATTTAATAATCCACAATAGTAGATACTTAAAGCACTAACATTCATAAAATAAGTGTTTTAATCATAACCTTCTAATTGGGGCAACAATATGTTCCATGTCATAAACATATCTTTATTACAGCGTCTGTCGATGCAGTAAATGTCTTTATCCAATGCCGTAACTGTTTTCTCTCTTGTCGCTTCGACGCTCGTACACAATTGTCGTAGATTTACGGCACGTAAAAGAACCTCAAGCCTGATAGAGAGGCAACATTAATCGATCTTTCACGCCCAGTATAGAATGGGACGCTGAGAACCACAGTAGTTAAAGAGCGTCCATAAATAACACGCCATTTACATTTGACGACTGCTCTCACCAATTCCAGTGTATTCTCCGATGTTGCTGTTTAAACTAAATTCTTGGCCTGCTAAGCTGCCTTCGTATACCTACCGACTGCAAAGTTAGAAACTTGAAACAGTACGGGTCATTATTATGCGCGTACATTACATGCAGGTGTGAAAATGGGTCGAGATATGGAAAGGGAGCTGTCGGCGCAGTGCATGTATTCACTGCGACAAGATATAGGTGTAGTCACACTGCTCTCTCCTCGTGGCTGGCCGTGCCGATTAGTACCTTCATAGCGGAGCACCAGGTTAGTCGATTGCAGCTTAAGGGCGACTTAGTAGATTTACATGTTAAAGAATCTCAATCCTGTTAAAGAGACATCTGAGCAAAATTAAGTATCTTTCATGCTCAATATAGTAAAAGATGCTGAATACCACAGCTGTTAAAGAGCGCCATAAATTAAACTCAATTTCAATGTCTATTGTGTGCCGGAATTTCGTACCGTAGAAGTAAGTTGTTTAATATGCCGGTAAATATACAGGCATGGGTCTGCACACTTATACTGACATTTATGTACACTAAAAATTCATGGTCTGGGCCGGGGTTAAACCCGCAACCTTTATGCCAGATGCCCATAGAATCATCCTGCAAATCTCCGATGCTCCGGAACAACACCACGTTTTGGCCTAGTCGCAAGATCTTCCACCCGGCCGATCGTAGCCTCATGGCTCCTGAGAGTATCCAGTCCCAGTATTACATCCTCAGTCATCCTGTTAACGCACACCCACGGGTTCGCAGTAGTCCGTTCCTAGTGTCAACTTCAGCAAGGCTGTCCAGAGGTAAGTTTTTGCCAGGGGGCTGTGGTTTCATGACCGCAAGCCCTTAGCCACGTCAGATCTAATTACATTCGGATGCTTCTGTGTTGACTAGTACTCACTGATGTCTTTATATCCAGCCGTCCCACTCTTCTGACAAGGCACATAGCTTCAATTGAAGGGGAGGTGAAGATGGCTCCAACGTACCACCTAGCCAGCCATACTGGTCCTTACACGTCTTCCGCCTGCGCTTGGCTTGGTGTGTACAGTCCTTCACTAGACTCGCCACATCACTTCAAGATCGTCGTCCTTTCTAAGTTGTTTCCGCTTTCCTGTCATAAGTAATACTTGTTTAATTCCCGGGGCGAATCCTAAGTCGTCTCCCCTGGCTCTTACAGCTTTGACTTTAAGACTTGCTTTGCGGTAGTTTACGGCCATGGCCAAGTAATGGTCACCAGAACAGTTCTCTAGGGGTATCCAGATGTCCCCGGACACTGTTCGCGTCGGATTTACATTTAGTATTCCTGCCGCCCGTCCCTAAAGATTAGCTATCAACTGTTCGGCTTCCTCCTCGGCTGCCCATCGGTTGTTGGTGCCAACTTATTAGCGCAAGACTTCGAAGTTCCCGTCCCGTTGTATTTGGGCATTTTGACGTGTCCAGATGTTTTGTCGAGTCCTGACATTCACGAGCATTTATTTCCTGCACAAAATAACTAAATAGGACCTCTGATTCGTGTCTGAAATTTTGTCAATATTATTCTGAAGCACTCTGAATATCGTACACTGTCAATATTAAAATCAAATTAAGTCTTCCTTTTAAAACTTCAAAGGAAAGAAATTCTTATCATTAATTGAATTTATAGTAGGCATATTTTTATCAGATAGCAACAATTAATTTGGCAAAATATTTACGCTATCCGAGTAATGATTAAATCAGCAGAGCTTTTAATGCATTACAATCACTAATTACCTGATTGATGGTTGTAATGGTGATACTATAATTTGAAGCAGCTGGACATATCTCAAATATTAACAGTACAACATTCCACAGTGTTCTGCTATCAATATAGCAAGAAGGCATTGCTTCAATGTGCACATTTAAGTATTTAATTTGGTTAAGAGATCATTGAATAACAATATCTAATAATGTAAGTGATTCTAAAACCTAGGTCTCATGCGAAACGAATTTAACTTTTAGTTGATATAATTTTAATTGCTTACCCTACATTAACGACAACACAACAGATATGTCTATTTTGTAAGAAAAATAGAAGAATTCCTTAATCAATCCGCCGCTATAGTGTGATTGGTAGCGTGCGTACCTCACATTCAAGAGCTCACGAGTTCGAATCTCGGTTAGGATGAGTTTCCCGGATAATATTTTTGTCCCTTATCCTAACAAGGCGAATGTCGAGTAACTCTTAAGATATATATAACCTGGGCTCATTTGGGCATCATTTCATCGATTTTCTTCAACATCTGACATGAGCTACCGCCCCCCCCCAAATCTTTACGAATTAATACATTTTACTACTCGCAATATAGATTAATTAATGTCTACATAATGTGCTAAGTATCAAAAAAAGTTTCCCTTGTTTTTCTTTTCTGCGAGGTTACATGATTTTTTCCTTGGAAATACAAACTTTTCATTTATTCTTGCGAATGTCATTTTTCACGAAACTCTTCCATTATTTTTCTAAGCTATATACTTTTATGCCACAAAATCACTCAAGTTTGCAGTAGTTACAGATTGCATTTGTGTGCGTATTTTTGAATGACCGGCAAGAGTTGTAAATTGTACATCAAGTTAAGTTATGTGGTTATTTTTTTCCTTAAAAACAAAATTTTCTCTTCTAACGTTTAAGCTTAACCAATGTGTAAAGCATAAGTCGCTTTCACTTTCGATTATCAGATATTTACTTTCTTGATACATTACACATTGGGATGAAATACGTAACTTATTTTAGGCCAATATTTAGCAAAGAGGTTGGCACTCGATGGCATGATAAGCTAAAAAGTTTCACAGTGTCAAATATTAAACATATTTTTGATAACCATAAAAAGGCTGAAATTGAAAATTTTACATATTTTTCAAATCATTGTAGCATTTATAAACATATACATATGCAATTTTTATATATCTTATAACTGAATCTCAAACGTTTCAAGTAAACGGGTTATTCAAATATCTCTGAATGTTTAAGTTCAATTTACGAATTTTTGCAAACTGGATTCTGATTTAAAATAACTATAGCATTTTTAAACATAGGTTAAGCCCATAAAAGTTGACTCGCATCATTTCCTGCCTAACAAGCTTTAAAAGAAATAATATATGAATCAGATCTGTAGCTTAATTTTAAGACTACTAATTTGAGATTTAAAACGGTAAAAATGATGAAACTTTTAGTTCGAAGAAACTGAAAAACGTGCTCAGAGTAACAGTGCAGGGTTGTTCTAAATACTAGCATATTTTTTTTGTTAAGAAATGGCATATAAACTATACATTTTTAAAACTAGAAAGTATGTGCTAGTGCATGGCATAAAAATAAAAAAATTGAACATTTTGTATCATTTCCAAGTGTAAATGCACCTTAATATGTTACCCACAAATAAGCACATTCTATGTTGCTGTTTACTGGTAATTGTTGATCTACGAGCACATGTGCCATGGCAGATACTAGTGGATTTAAAACTCTTACCTTGGCTAACGGTCGTCTTGATATTATTCCTTTGGACACGTAAAAGCAGCGACCTGAGTTGGGAGGTTTGTGTTTAATGGGAATTTCCTGCTTTTCCTCAGCTTCTTTCCTATCAGAGTCTGACGCATTGTTTTTATTTGACTTGTATTCACTTTTATCACTTTTTGATGCATCAGATATGTCAAAATGTGGTTCTACCTTGTCACATTCTCCCATATTACTTTCATCAGTAATGGACTTTTCTTCATCACAATCTGGAGGATCTTTTGTATCATGACTGATTTCTTTCGTACTGCATTCTTCCACTTTAGGTTCATCAGTAACGAATTTCTCCTCTTTAGGTTTCTCAACATCACACTCTGGTGTAATATTTGCATCAGAAAGTGGTTCTTCCGTACAGCATTCACTGATGTGTTTCTTCTCATTACATTCTTTAGCATCAGTCGTATCACAAATTGGATCTTTCGTCTCGCATTCTTCGTTACTTTTGTCAGTAATAGTTTTGTCCTCTATTTGACATTCTTGTGCATCAGTTTCAGAATTTGGTTCTTTCGTCTCCCATTCTCTATTATGTGCGTCAGTGGTTGATTTATCCCGTTTAAGTTCCGTTTTATCACATTCTTGGACACAAGTTGTATCTAAATGTCCTTCTTTCGTCTTTAATTCTTCATAATGTTCACCAGTAATAGATATGTCCTCTCTAAGATTCTTCTTATCGGATTCTTGTGCACTAATTGTATCTAAATTTGATTCTTCTTTCTCGAATTCTTTATTGCGTACATCAGTAATGGACGTGTTCTCTTTAGGTTTTTTATCACATTCTTGTGCACCTGTGGAACCGGAATCTAATTGTGTCGTCTCACATTCTTCGTTAGAAACATCAGCAATTGATCCCCTCTCTTTAAGTTTCTTCGGTTCCAACAGTCTTTGGGCGTCTATAAAAAATAAAATAGTAAAAATATATTCAATATTCATGTTATAAAAAGTGTAAAAAAATTTTAAGTATCCCTTCATATGACTTTCTTTTCTCTAATAAATTATTCTTACGAAAGTTTATTCTTCTACTTCATACTAATCAAGATGAAAATTAGTAGATATTGATTTATTACCTAGTTCATTATAAGTCGAAAGGAAATAAGGGAATTCAATAGACTAAAGCGATAGTCAAATCTTCTAAAGGTATGCCCTAAAACGTGTATTTTCAGTGAAATCCCGTTATCGAATTTTTGGGCGAATGCAATACCTTCTCTAATCTATGTATTAAGTAGGAAAAGTAATTAACTTTATGCATGTTAAAACAAGGGTTACTTTCTAGGTCATGGCAATATTCTTTCTCTCCTTTTTTTTTTTTTTTTTGGTCTATGTACGACTAAATTATTTGTATGTCTCCTTTAACATTAGGTATTATCGAAGATTTTTTTCCTTTGGAACAATTGTTCCAGGCGATGATGTTGGCTCTTTTACTGTTGGTGTAAATCAGTTATCTTTAACTTTAGATGCACATATTCACATTCTTATTGAACCTCCAAACTCTAGGAAGGATGGGATTTATCTTAGTTAGAGAACAAATTCCACCCTCCCAGCAGGGAAACGAAGCCGAAATTTTAATCAAAATCGTTAGAGCCATTTTTCATAAAATCAAAATTTTGAAAAAAAGTTCCTGTAAAGGGTAGTTGGGGGTGGGGGGATTTTTCTCATAATCTTCGTGTCGCATCCCTTAAGATAATAAACTTAAATACCAAGTTTGGTATTTTACCTACTTTTCGTTTTTGAGTTATCGTGTTCACAGACACACACACACACACACACGGACCTTTTTGTGAAAATGCTTTTTTTTTTATATTCACTAGTGTATAGAGAAAGTATTGCACTCCACCAAAAATTCGATATCGAGATTTCACCGGAAATATATGTTTTAGGGTCCCCAATATCCAAAAAAAGCATTTTCACAAAAAGGTCCGTGTGTGTGTGTGTGTGTGTGTCTGTGTCCGTGTGTCTGTGAGCACGATAACTCAAAAACGAAAAGTCGGTAAAATACCAAACTTGGTATTTAAGTTTAGTATATTTCAGGGATGCGACACGAAGATTTTGAGAAAAATCCTCCTACCCCCAACTACGCTTTACATGGAACTTTTTTCGAAAATTTTGATTTTCTCAAAAATGGCTCTAACGATTTTGATTAAAATTTCGGATATTAAACATATTTAACTGACAAATGAAATGTATATCTTGAATTTTCTGGGAATAGCATCTGAAGAGTAGTTTATTCTGGATGAATTTTACTAAATTTTGAATGACTGCTAAACCGTAAGAGACGGACAAAAACTTACAACACAAAAAATGTAGGGCACTTTAAAACACACAATTTATGTTATATACATTTCTTTCGTGGAGTTCGTCGTTTTTGTGACATCACTTATTTTTGGTTTCTGCTATGAAAAACGTGTACTTTTCTCATACAGGAACTTGTCAATTCCTATCCGTATAAACAAAGGAACTTCATTGACATAGCAAGCAGCTTTTGGCTATCACTTTAGCCTACGGTTGTCCCTTATTTCGCTTAAACTTACAAGGAAGCGAGTAATAAGACTATTTCTGCTAATTTTTTCTGATTAGCATAAAGTAAATGTAAGCATAAAATTTTTAAGAATTATTTGTTGCAGGGATATGGAGAAAGTCATGTGAATGGTACACATCAGATTTTTAAAACTTTGCAATAGGATATTACGGTGAGTAAAAGTGAAAAAACTAATACTTAAATAGTTTTAGTGGTTGTTTAAGAGGTGGGACCAACGTATAGTTATACTAATTTTCTTAAATGTGCAGTAGTAGCTGCTGTAACCAATGTAAACTGTTACTAATATCGTCTAAGTCCTTCCCCACCTTCATTGCTCCACACGCATCCACCCTTCCTCACTTGCTACTTGAAACACACAAACACAGTACAAAAAGTATGGATAAATTAATTGGTTTACCGGTTTTCCTTTAACACTGTAACAATGCTTAATAATGATAAAATAACCTGTTTGTCACACTTCTACTTCGAGGATTTAAGCTACTCTGCTTTTTGCGTTGTATCTACCACCTCCCTAAATACTTCCGCGAGCAATAGGGAACAAATTCCCAATTACACGCGTGGGGAATGTAACCTTGTACAAATGCTAAAAACGAAGTCACAAAGTTTGAGAAAGGTATACTTGCCAGGATCCATGTCGTGACATAACGTCAAAATTTAGCAAGGGTATTAAATTTTGCTACTTAGGATTTGACTTCATGTGACCTATGAGTCTCTTAACAATAATCTTTTCCTTTCCGTTACATTATTTTTACTGGCACTTGGCTATCTAAACACTCGACATAGAGTAATAAACTTGTGTTACTCTATGGAACTATTTGGAGTTTGCTATTGTTTTTCTTCGTGTATTTTGCTTTGCTATATCTAGCCAGCCGGAAAAAAGAAGAGCTTTAAATGAACTCGAAGGAATAAAACGTTAAACATTTTTATAATTCATCTGTTAAAGCAGGAAGAGTAATATGTCATATTTATTGGGTATAAGAACCATTACAACAGAATTAATCGCATAGTATCGCTTATCCCACATTGTGTGAAGTGCGCCATAATGCTTGACAAGCAGCCATGACATAAAAGCTTACACCTTACACTCGTAAGTGTAACACCTATTTTTCGCTGCAAACACAGCCTTGGTTCACTTAATCACTGATATATCTAATTAAACTAAATTTAACTATGTAACCAAGAACTGCAAGGATGTTGGAAAACATCGCTTATTCCCCTAGTCCAATCATATCTACAAGGAGAGTTGTATTAAAAGCTTTTCCATAAATGCTTATTTCGATTAACTTGAAGCATGTAGAATAATATTTTATTTAATATTTTTGGAATAAGCGAAAAAAATAATGTGAATGTAACAGAAATTGTTCTTCTTCGTTTGAATATTAAAACGCTGATGTGTTCCATTCACACGACTTTCTCTACATCTCTGTAACAAATTATTGTTAAAAGGTTTTTTCTTCTGTCTACTTCACCTTAACCAAGATTAAGATTAGCAGTAATACTTTCTTGTAAGTAGAAGGGAAATCATGGAATACACTAGGCTAAAACGAGAGTTAAATCTTTTAAAAGCTGGTTGTTGAAATGCGATTCTTTGCAGTGCTAGGAGATTACAAATTTCCGTGTGAGAAACATTTAAGTATTTTAAAACTAAAACCAGTAAAAAGAAATATCTCAAAAATGGTCAACAGCACGAAAAAATGTAAAAATGACATAAACTGTGTGTTTCAACGAGATCTACATACTTTGTGTAGCAAGTTTTGGTCTCTCTCTTGCGGTTTAGTAGTTATGCAAAGTTCATCCAGAGGTCTTCAGAGACTATTCCCAGAAAATTAAAAATAAAATTTTATTTTTCGTGTAAATATTTTTAATATACAGTATTTCAATGAAAACCGTATAGCCATTTTTGAGAAAATCAAAAATTTCCACAATGTTTCCATCTAAAGAGTAGTTTGGGGTGGAGGGCTTTCTTCAAAATATTCGTGCCTTCTCTCTACACTATATACGTAGTACGTGTAGAGAATGTAACAACCAAGTCGCCCTCCGTGGTGTAATGGTTACCATGCTGACTTCATATACCCGAGGTCGCGGATTCTTACCCGGCGGAGGACGATTGATTTTTTCGGGTGTAAAAATCCTTAGCATGGTTTTCTTCGGAAGGGAAGTAAAGCCGTTGGTCCCGTATCGTAGATTTACGGCACGTAAAAGAACCTCAAGCCTGATAGAGAGGCCTCTGAGCAAAATTAAGCGGTCTTTCACGCCCAATTTAGAATGGGACGCTGAGAACCACAATAGTTAAAGAGCGTCCATAAATAACACATCACTTTATTTTTGTAACAACCAACGTTTACTCTATCAAGGTCGATATTATTTTTCCGTATGCGGTCATGATTGTAAATCCTAATGAAGTGCCTGACAATAATGATTTTACCTGCGTTAAGTCATGAAGAGCAGCTGTCAACACTTTGGCATCGTGTAACCCACCCACTTCCTATTAAGAATGTTTTCATATATAGTAAAAATGGCTGCCAAAATCGAAGAAGACACACCATAATCGATATTGCGCATGAGCAGCTTCGTTGCCAAACTAAATGAATGTTGAATGGCGCTCCTTTTATTTTTTGCGGCATTGTTGAGTCATCAGAATGGCATGAAGAGACTGAATTCTGTGAGCAGCATAATTTAAGGCAACAAATAAGTGCTGTTAATTTTGATATACTTTATAGCCTTTCCCCTCGATCCTGGTTCCCGCCAGTTCCCTCGGCTACCCAAATTAATAAAAACAAATTTCAGAAAAACATATTATTTACACACAGTACTTAGTGTTAAAAGAGCGCGCACGCGAGTGAAGCGAGCATACTTTGGTGAAATAAGAGAAAAATAATAAATGAACTTACATGATTATAAGTTTATGTTAACACATACTAACCTAAGCTAACAAGCATATTAATTAATTTTTAACGACGCTTTCAACTGCATGGGTCAGATAAGAACCGCCGGTGTGCTGGAATTTCGTCCCGTAGGAGTTCTACATGCCATAAATCTACTAAATCTACTTTTACATGCCATAAATCTACTGATATGGAACCGTCACATTTAAGCACAATTAAAAAGTTTCAGTTTGTCCCGGCTTTGAGCCTGCGATCTTGGGATCAAAAGCCAGCGCCTAAGAATAAGCGTTTGAAACAGTTTGTAAAAAATTGAGTAAAGAAAATCAAATGAAAGTAGGATAGCAAATGTTATTACATTTGAGTATTCTTGAGATTTTATTTCTGGAATACAGTGAATTTGAGCGTGTGTCTTCCCTTATATATCAGCTCTGATTACGTAAAATAAGATCTCGTGCTGTTCCATGATAAACAATGTCAACATTAAATCTTGCGTGGGTGTTACGTACACTGTAAAATCGGAGGAGAAAATTTCCTGAATTTTCCATAGGCTTACTTCTAATGCTTACGTCATCCGATGTTGTAACTTACTACGCTCTCCAATACATCGCTGGCACCTCTCGAGGATTGCGTGATAGGTGAAAAAATGGATACAGAATGATTTTTCCAAGTAGTCAATGGTATGTTTGAGTGTTGTAGAGAAATAGGGCCAAAAATAGGGCAAATGAAATTAAGTGATGAACTTGTTTTATTTTGCTCCGAAACATAAGTTAAAAATACATTTCCAAGAGAAAATAATTGCTACTTATATAAGATAGAACATCCACATTGACCTATAAATCATTCTTAGGATTTCAGCAAACGTACTCGTATTTAGGGCCTATAAATAAAGGTTACACTTTTTTAATAAGTTCAACGCGCGTGTGGAGTTCCTACAATAATAAGTCAAGTTCACATAGTTTTCTCTAGCTGTTTAATCTGCTAAGAATTCCTTAATCTACAACATGCTAAACGAGATAAACGTCAGTAGAATTGGTCTTATTAGTTGCCTTATTACTTAGATGCGAAATAAGGGAATATATTAGGCTAAAGCGATAGTCAAATCTTTTAAAAATTATTCGCTCTATATAACATTCGAGGTTCAGTTCGCTTTATATGGTCCCGTTTGAGAAAAATTAGTTAATTTAAGACGGAAACAATAATAAGAAATATCTCTAAAACGGTCAACTGTATAAGAAACTATTATATAGCATAAATTATGTGTTTTAACGAGAACTACATTTTTATGTAGTAAGTTTTAGTCTTATCTTTTACGATTTTAACCGTTATGCCAAATCTGCAAAACTCACAGAGTAAAAAGGTCCTCGGTGACTGTTCCTAGAACAATCAAAATATACATGTTATTTTTAAGTAAATATCTTTAATATATTGTACTTTAATAAAAATTGTTTGATCCATTTTTAAGAAAAACTAGCATTTCAAACATTTTCCCAAGGAAAGAGTAGTTTGTGATGGAATTTTCTTAATAAAATCTTCGTGTCGCATTATTGGAAAATACTAAACATAAATACCAAGTTTGATATTTAATGGTCTTTTTGGACTCGGGGACCTCAAAACATATTTCGGTGAATCTCAACATCGAATTTTTGGATGGAATACATTATCTTCTCTAGCCGCTATGTATTGTTGAAACGGAATACAGATAGCGCACGATAGTTTTAGAGGCGAAAAAATAGTGAAAGAGGCAGAAACATGTCAATAAAAATAATATAAATATAAACCAAGTGATACATGTTTAATTAATGGAAATGAAAATTATCTGTTCGTTCTTTCATTTGGAACACCTGTCATGATTTTTATTATAATTTTCAGTTAGCAAAGCGAATAAGTCTGAGAGCTAAATTGTTAGATACCTTTATTTTCTATTATACCTTCATTTTCTTATTTATATTATTATATTATAGAACACACGAGGGCGTGCGAAAAACCAGTTCCCTCTTCTTTCAGTTAGAGACCCAAGGTCGCGGTTCAAACCCAGCGGAGGACGATGGATTTTTTCGGGTGTAAAAATCCTTAGCTTGGCTTCCTTCGGAAGGGAAGTAAAGTCGTTGGTCCCTTGTCGTAAATTTACGGCACGTAAAAGAACCTGAAGCCTCATAGAGAGGACTCTGAGCAAAACTGAGCGGTCTTTCACGACCCAGACCCAACTTAGAATGGGACGCTGAGAACCACACTAATTAAAGAGCGTCCATAAATGACACGCCATTTTTTTTTTTTTTTTTTTTTTACCATCCGTGTGTTTTTTGAGCCCTTATAAATAATCTGAAATTTTTGTTTTCCATAGCAACCAGGTTAGATGTGGGAGTGTTAGCTTACGTCCATTAACAACAATATCGGTAAGTAGTAAATATTAGTCAAACCGTCAAAATACGATGTATACATGTTTTGTGTAGTAAGATGTTTTGTCTGTATCTTCCGATTTACCAGTTATGCAGAAATCATCCAGATGGATGAGCCTAGTCCCAAAAAATTCAAGATTTACATTTTATTTGTGATTATAAATATAGGTATTAAATATATTGTGTATTAATCAAAGGGGAGAGTGGCCGAGTGGTTAGACCGCTCGTCTCCCACCTAGGGGGCTCGGGTTCGAACTTAAGCGCCAACATGTGCGATTTGCGGTGCACGAAACGGCATCTGGGTGGGTTTTCTCCAGGTCCTCCGGATTCTCCTGCCAATCATTCCATAAGTACTCCATCATCTCGTTTCCTATCATCCACTTCCTCAAACTCATACCTGAGTTCTGGTCGATCACTCGTTCCAGGTTCTCCATTATGTGGTTTCGTGCCGTTGCCTCCCCGACAGGCTTCTGATTCACAGCATCTGCTCGTAAGTAAATACGGGGAGGGTAAGCATACTAATGCAAAACAAATCTGATGTGTTCCATTCACATAGCTTTCTCTAGCTGTTCCACAATCAAATTGTTCTTACAAATCACTATATTTATCTATGTCATGCTAATCGAGATAAACATAGCAGAATTGTTCTTATTGCTAGTCAAATGTTTTAAAATCACGTCACTGTGTAAAGCAATGCTCGCTTTGCATGGTACCGTTTGAGAAAAGCTAATTGCGTTAAAACTGAAACCAATAACAACGAATATCTCGAAAACATATAGGTATGACATAAATTACGCGTTTTAACGAGATTGCATTTTTTGTATTCACTACTTTTTGTGGACTTGGAAGGTTTAGCTGGGCGTTGAGCTACACTGGTTTCTTGGGCTGTCGAGGGAGTGTTAGGACCCGGATAAGGAGATGAGATTGGCTTCGTAAGTTTCTGAATGTCGAAACTAAGTTCTTCAATAGCTTACGTCTGAAAGGATAGATCCTAGTCAAGATAAACCGTTAACTGTCAGTTCAACTGAGACAGTGTGATACCACACCTGTAAAAAAGATATAGAACCGATATTTGCAGATTGAAGATCTGGAGTGTCTATATATCCTTCTGTAATTTCTTAGGGGTTGCTGGCAGAACTCTACAACTGAAAGTGAACAATGAGAAGATACAATAAATAGAACCCTTCCTGAAGTATTGTGTTTCGAAAATATTCAAGAAAATTTAAAAAAATAAAAATCCTCATTTATACGAGGTACGCCCAGAAAGTAAGCTCCGTTTGGTAATAAAATTAAATTGCGTACAGATACAGAATAAGTATTTATTGCACAAAATTCTGCAACTGTTAAACTACTTTTCCACATAACTGCCGAAATTTTGCAGGCATTTGTCATAGCGTATACCTTCTCCATAGAAGTTTGCCGCCTGTGTCTTCAAAAAGTTGGAAACATTTTCTTTCAGCTCTTCGTCATTGTTGAAGTGTTGACCGCCAAGGAAAGACTTGAAATGTAAGAACAGATGAAAGTAGCTAGGAGCGAGGTCAGGGCTGTACGGAGGATGGTCAAACACGTCCCAGTCAAATCCCTGTAGGAGGTTTTTCGTCACATTTGCAGTGTGTGGTCGTGCGTTGTCGTGAAGAAAAACAACGCCTTTTGACAGCAATCCTCGGCGCTTATTCTGTATTGTGCGGCGCAATTTCCTAAGTGTCTCGCAATAAACATCTGCTTTGATTTTTTGACCAGGCGGTAAGAAATCAATGAGTAAGATGCCTTTCCAGTCCCAGAACACTGTGCACATCATTTTTCGAGGTGTCAAGATTTATTTCGGCTTCACCTTTGCTGGGGATGAAGTGTGCCTCCATTCCATTGATTGCCGCTTACTTTCAGGGGTGTCGTAAGAAACCCAAGTCTCATCTTCTGTGACTATCTGTGTCAGAAATTCTTCGCCGTCTTCATCATAACGGGTTAAAAACTGAAGTGCACTACCCATCCGTTTTGTTTTGTGTTGTTCAGTAAGAATCTTTGGTACCCAACGTGAGCAAAGTTTACTAAATTTCAGTTTTTCGGTAACAATTTCATGAATTAGTGATCGTGAGCTTTGGGGAAATTCCATAGCGAGAGCACTAATTGTAAACTTGCGGTTTTCCTGGATATTGACATCAATCGCGTGAACCAGTTCTTCTGTAACCAAAGATGGACACCCACTTCGTTCTTCATCGTGCACTTCACTACGTCTTTCATTGAACTGTCGGACCCATCTTCTCACCATTGAATCACTCATCTCATTTTGTCCGCAAACTTCGCAAATTTGCCGATAAATTTCGATTGGTTTCACTTTCCTAGCATTCAGAATACGAATCACAGATCTGATTTCACAAGCGGCGGGATTTTCAATCAACACCGACATTGTAAACAAGCACAACAAAGCGTATGCGGCTGACAGCGATCTCAAAATGGCGCACGTTTCTTCTCCTTGATTCAGAGCGTCTACCGCGCATGTGCGGAACTGCGATCGCAGCGCTGTAGCGGAGATAAATTGAAACGGAACTTACTTTCTGGACGTACCTCGTAAAACCGTTATCACTCATACAATTAATAGATCCAGTTAGAAGACTATCTTGCAGCTCAGATCCTTGTCGAATTCCTTTAAATATTACCGGTGGTGAATACCAGATCCATTGCTCCTCATTAAATGCTTATTAGTCTAATCACTTTCGTTTTTCTGTAATAGTTTTTGGTGGTCTGTTATTCAAGGGGAGGCCACTTTCATCCGTGTTGCTTACCCAGGTGCTCTCAGGGTGCATGAACCGGTGCAATGCACGGCGCAATTACGACTTGGCTGGTTTGGGGGTAGGGCAAAATCCAACTGTTTTCTTTCTTCTTTTTTTTTTTTTTTTCCTGACTAATGGTGCATGGAGTCGGACTGTGCATGGTCCAGAGAACCTTGGTTGTCATAGCCAGGATCTGAACGATGGATCTTCTAGTCTTTGTTCGGTTACTCTAACCACTGAGATACCATGCCGATACAGTATTAAGTTCCTCAACTGATGCGTGTTTTTTTTTTTTTTTTCGTTAAACCACACAAAGAGATATCAAATTATTTTGAGATGGCATAACCCAAAGACAATTTACAATGTCGTACTGTAAGTCCCGGGTTTCTAGATTTAAACTGCCATTAGGTCAATCATTGTCAGAATATAAAATTCAAGTTGTTCCTCTTAGCAGCTATTTTCTGTTCAGACCATAAAGATACTTTTCCGATCCATATTGATCTCATAAGAATATGCTGCAATGTACAATTCTTTAGGAGTTATGTCAAAACGTTTGCTTTCGAAGTATTTAACTTTTTGGGTTAGAGTTCTTTCCATATCGCTGCTAAACACAGAGGAATGACTAATTGAACTTGCCCTATATTTTGATCATATAATTGCATTTGTTTTGATTGTGCTTCCTATATAAACTTGTGTATGGTACGTGAAATAGCTGTGCAACTCCTGAAATGGACACTGCATTATTAAATAACATTGCTCTCTTTACTCCATTTTTTTTTTTTTGTCTTACTATGTGGAACAACGAATTCGACATTAGACCCCGAAATTTGTTTAATTTATGGCAATATTAGGAAGCTGACAAAGTGATATGATATACACTTAACAAATGTAACCAAATATAAAATTATTTGCACTTATTTACTTCCCATCTTGTCTGTATATGAAATTTGAATATTACAATGTTATTCTATTATTTATTTAACACTAATCAAGAAAAAATCAGTAGAAAGGATATTATTACTTGTTTCCTAGTAAGTAGAAGGAGTAGCATAGGCTAAATCGATAGGCAAATATTTTAAAAGCTGGTTAAATAAATGGTAGATGGAGTGTTATTTATGGACGCTCTTTAACTGCTGTGGTTCTCAGCGTCCCATTCTATACTGGGCGTGAAAGACCGATTAATGTTGCTCAGAGGCCTCTCTATCAGGCTTGAGGTGTAAATCTACGACACGGAACCAACGGCTTTACTTCCCTTCCGAAGGAAGCCATGCTAAGGATTTTTACGCCCGAAAAAATCATCGTCCTCCGCCGGGTTTGAACCCGCTACCTTGGGTATATGAAGCTGGTTGCTATGTGATTAAAGTACCTTTGTTTTTATGGATAGGAGTTCACAAATTCCCGTATAAGAAAAGTATATTTCAAAGCTGAAACCAATAACAAGGAATATCTCAAAAACGGTCAACTCCACGAAATGTATACAACATAAATTGTGTGTTTTAACGAGCTCTACATTTTTGTGTGGTAAGTTTCTGTCTATTATGGTTTATCAGTTATGAAAAACTCCGCAACATTCATGCAGAATAACCGTTCTGCTATTTCCAAAAAATTGAAGACATGCATTTTATTTGTCAGGTAAATTATTTAAATATAGGAGAATTTAATGAACATAATAAGAGCAATTTTTAAGAAAACCAAATTTATCGAAATTTTATCCATGTAAAGGGTAGTTTGGGGTGAGGGGAGTTTCTTGAAAATCTTCGTGTCGCATCCTTGGAAGATACTGAACAAAAATCAAGTTAAGTATTCAACGCACTTTTAGTTTCTGAGCCATGTTGCTCACACACACACACACACTCACAGAGGTCAAGTGGTGTTGAGGGGAGAGGAAGTGGAGTTGAGGCGAAATGAAGCGCTGTTGAGACGAGATGATGTGTTAGTGTGTTGAAGCGTGGTGAAGTGGTGTTGAAGTGAGATGGGGCGGTGTTGAGACGAAATGAAGTGGTGTTGAGGCAAGATGTAGTGGTTTTCGGGCGAATTGAAGTACTGTTGAGGCGAGATGAACTGGTGTTGAGGTGAGACGAAATGGTGTTGAGGCGAGAGGAAGTGGTATTGAGGAGAGTTTAAGTGTTAAAACGAGATTAAATGGGGTTGAAGTGAGGTGAAGTGGTATTGAGGAGAGATGCGGTGATTTTGACGTCAGACGGCGAGAGGAAGTGGTGTTGTGGTGAGTTGAAGTGGTGTTGAGGCGAGATGAAGTGTATTTGAGGCGAGAGGAAGTGGTGTTGGGGCGAGAAGTGTTGTTAAAGTGAGGTAAAGTGGAGTTGAGGTGAGATGAAGTGATGGTGTTGTGAGGTGAGGTGGTATTGAGGTAAGTTGAAGTGGTGTTGAATCAAGTTGAAGTGGTGTTGAGGCTAGTTGAGGATGTGTTGAGACGAGATGAAGTGGTGTATAAGTGAGGCAAAGTTATGCTGAGAAGAGATGAGGCGGTTTTGAGGTGAGACTTAATAGTGTTGAGTCGAGAGAAAATGGGTTAGGCGAGGTGATGTGGTGTTGAGTCGAGATGCAGTGATGTTGAAGTGAGGTAAAGTGATTTTGAGGCGAGATGCAGTGGTATTTAGGTGAGACGAAGTGGTTTTGAGGCGAGAGGAAGTGGTTTTGGGTGAGGTGAAGTGTTGAGGCAAGATGGAGTCCTGTTGAGACGAGATGAAGTAACGTTGAGGCGAAATGAAGTGGTGTTGAGGTGAGACGAAGTGGCTTTGAGGTGAGACGAAGTGGTCTTGAGGTATGACGAAGCAGTGTTGAGGTGAGACGAAGTGGTGTTGAGGCGAGGTGTAGTTGTGTTGAGGTGGGATTAAGTGGTGTTGAGTCGAGATTAAGTGGTGTTGAGGTGAGGTAAAAAGGTATTGAGTTGAGACGAAGTGGTGTTGTGGTGAGGTGAAGTAGTGTTGAGAGAAGCTGAAGTTGTGTTGAAGTGAGGTAAAGTGGTGTTGATGCGAGATGAAGTGGTGTTGAGTTGAAACGAGATAAAGTGGTAATGAGGTAAGATGAAGTGGTGTTGTGAGGTAAAGTGGTATTGAGGCGAGATGAAGTGGTGTTGAGGCGAGATGAAATAGTGTTGAGATGAGGGGAAGTCGTGTTGAGGTGAGATGAAGTGGTGTTGAGGCGAGATGATTTGGTGTTGAGGTGATTCGAAGTGGTGTTGTCCTGAGGTGAAGTGGTGTTGAGGCGAGATGAAGTGGTGTTGAGGCGAGATGAAATAGTGTTGAGATGAGGGGAAGTCGTGTTGAGGTGAGATGAAGTGGTGTTGAGGCGAGATGATTTGGTGTTGAGGTGATTCGAAGTGGTGTTGTCCTGAGGTGAAGTGGTGTTGAGGCGAGGTGAAGTGGTGTTGTGGTGAGATGAATGGTGTTGAGGTGGGATTAAGGTGTTGAGGCGAGATGAAGAAGTGTTGAAGTGAGGTTAAATGGTTTTGAGACGAGATGAAATGGTGTTGGGTTTAGACAAAGTGATGTTGTGGCGAAGAGAAGGGGTGTTGTGACGAGATAAAGTTGTGCTGGGGCGAGTTAAAGTGATGTTGAGGCTAGATGTAGTGGAGTTAACGTGAGACGAAGAAGTGTTGAGGCGAGAGGAAGTGGTGAGGTGAAGTGGTGTTGAGGTGAGATGAAATGGTGTTGAGGCTAAAGGAAGTGGTGTTGAGGAAGACGAGGGTGTTAAGGTGAGGGGAAGTTAGGTTGAGGTGAGATGAAGTGGTTTTGAGGCAAGAGAAAGTGGTTTTGTGGTGAGGTGAAGGGATGTTGAGGCACTTTGAAGTGGTGTTGAAGCGGGATAAAGTGGTGTTGAGGCAGGGGAAAGTGGTGTTGAGGTGAGACGAAGTGGTGAGGTGAAACGAAGTGGTGTTGAGGTAAGACAAAGTGGTGTTGAGGTGAGACTAAGTGGTGTTGAGGTGAGACAAAGTGTAGTTGTAATGAGGTGAAGTGGTGTTGAGGCGAGGTGAAGTGGTATTGAGGTAAGACAAGGTGATGTTGAGCTGGGATGAAGTGGTGTTTAGGCGCGGTGAAGTGGTGTTGTGGCGAGACGAAGTTGTGTTTAGGCGAGAGGAGGTTTTGTTGTAGTGAGGTGAAGTGATTGGGGGGTGAGATGAAGTGATGTTGATGTGAGGTAAAGTGGTATTGAGGTGAGATACAGTGGCTTTGAGGCGAGAGAAAGTGGTCTTGTGGTGAACTGATGTTGAGGGAAGATTAAGTGGTGTTGAGTTGAGATGAAGTGGTTTATTGGTGAGGTAAGTGGTGTTGAGGCGAGGTGAAGTGTTGGGGTGAGGTGAAGTGGTGTTGGGGTGAGGTGAAGTGGTGTTGAACTGAGGTAAAGTGGTGTTGTGTTGAGACGAAGTGATGTTGAGGTGTGGGGAAGTGGTGTTGAGGGAGATGAAGCGGTGTTGAGGTGAGACGAATTGGTGCTGTGGTGAAGTGAAGTAGTGTTGAGGTGAGATGAAGTGGTATTGAGGCTAAAGGAAGGTGTTTTGTGTTGAGGCAAACTGGCGTGTAGGGAGACGAAGTGGCGTTGTGGTGAGGTGAAGTGGTGTTGAGGTGTGATAAAGTGGTTTTCAGGCGAGATGCATTGGTGTTTAGATGAGTTAGAGTGGTGTTGAGGTGAGCTGAAGTGGTGGTGTGATGAAATGAAGTGGTGTTGAGGTAAAGTTAAGTGGGTTGTGGTTTGGTGCTGTGGTGTTGAGTAGAGATGAAGTGGTGATGAAGCGAGAGGAAGTGTCGTTGTGGTGAGGTTAGTGTTAAGGCGAAGTGAAGTCGTGTTGAGGCGAGGTGAAGTGGTTTTGAAGTGGGGTGAAGTGGTGTTGAAGTGAGATGAAGCGGTGTTTAGTACGGCGAGATGAAGTGGTATTGAGGGGAGATGAAGTGTTGTTGAAGTGAGAAGAAATTTTGTTGAGGTAAGATGAAGTGGTGTTGAAGTGAGATGAAGTGGTATTGAGGGAGATGAAGTGTTGGGGTGAGGTGAAGTGGTGTTAGGTGAGTTGAAGTGTGTTTCCGGTTAGCATGAAATAGAGGAATACATTTATGTAGAGATGGTCATGTGAATGGAAGAAATTAGATTTTTTTTTTTTTAATAATAGGCACATTAACTCCACTTTATACTTCCAGACGCTTTGAAATTAGATTTCATATTTGAATTCCAGACCCTCGTAAGCCAGCCTTAGCCATAATCAAATCTGTGACCTCTGTTGAGAAGCGCTGAGCGCTGGTCACAGAAGGTGTCAACATTTTAGAGAAACTACTTAATGGCATTTAGGTATTTAAGGAGATAAAAAAGAGAATTCCAATCTGATCAACTTACGGAAATTTCTCCAGCTTCGCTGAATGCATTTTGCTGCTTTAGTTCTGATTGACTGACGCTTATTTTCAAGTCGTAGCACAGCTCTCTCAGTAAGGAACAATGTTTTCTTACCAAAAAACACATTAAGACTCGAACTAGTTGCCCCCAGTGCAATGGTTACTGCTTCTTTTATCACTGAAGCTCTTGAACCGCAATGTCCTTCTGGAAACCAAACGATTACAAAAAGTATGATAAATGGATAACAAATTTAGCTTTTCTTTGAGGTGGCTGGCTGTACATTGAGTTACGTTAAAGAAGATGAAAATCAAATATCTCCATTATAAAGGAGTTCAAATATTTACCTTGACACCTTGGCTAAATAAAATAAGTTTACTAGTTAAAATTTAATCTAACTTTTTTTTTATTTTATGAAATTTGTATAACATTTTTTTAACACATTACGCACCAATTTTATTGCAATACATGAATAGTAGGGAAATACTGAAATGTTAATAGTACATCTCTAGACATGAGAATCACTCACCCTTTTCAGCACCTATATCATTATCATTGCATATAGAATGCATTGTGTGTTCAATTGCTCGTAACAGAAGGACATAGCGCTCCTCAAACTCCTCGTAATTCATCCTGAAATGAAATGCCAAATGAGTCCCATAAAAATTGTGACATTTGTTTGCAGTCATATAGGCTGTAACCTTTTTACATTTAATTTCAAACACTGAAAACATTCTTCGTTGCTCTTGCAATGTAATTTTGCAGCTAGTTGGTGATCCTAACTCAAATGTTGATTACTTTGAAAAGTTATAGGTGAATTTGCATTGAAATTATAACTCCGCCAAATATAAAAAAATACTCATTTTTGTAGCAATGTTTATAATACTATTTTATTTTTGCCTTGCTTCAACAATTTGATCATATAGCGACTGAACTGTTTGATAAGGTATCTCGCTGACGGTATGTAGTGGACAGTAACCATTTAAGCTCTCATTGTTTCTTATTACTTTCGCTTTGCACCAAGCAGGTGGTTTTATAGTGGCGTCCAGTCCAGCTCCGCTACCATCCATATCCAGATAGTATCAACTGTAGTCAGATGGCAAAGTATAGCTTTCTAAGGTCTCATCTCCTCACACAATACTTCCACTTAGCTCCGCGATAGGCTAATGGGTTTGGGAGTACTGTCCAGTCTGTTGCTTATAACACTACTTGCGGATACATGGCAGCGCAATCGCAGTTACCATCTATTTACACTTTGATAGTGTTTTAGACGGAAGATGGAACTTTGGGTCGTGGTATTAAAAATCAAAACCTGATTTGCCTTGGTGCCTGAGGGAAACCATGGGAGGGAGAAAAAAAAGAAAGAAAAAAAAAAACAGCCAGATTGGTCGCCGAATGCGAGCCACACACGTTACGGCCAGAATAATAGCAGTTTTTGTTTTGGCTCTTAACATTAATTTATAGGAGCGTTAATACAAAAAATCTCTAATAATTATTAGTGTATTCTCACACCTTCTTCTTTCTTTTTTTCTTTTCTTTATTAAGTATTTGGCACAGAAATATCTTCAGGATCAGTTGGGTACAGATATATGTAATCTTGTCACATATAAACCTGATAAATTATTTGCGTTTATAACTTAGCTTTTATATCCACTCAAACCCAACACGTGTGTCGTGAAACTACTTATAAAACATCTAAATATGAATGAGCCACGTTAGCACGGTGTAGCGCTTCTGCCTATGACGCGGGTTCGATTCCAGGTGTCACCTGGCGGTTTCCTCCCCGCTAGGAGGGCTGTATGTGTGCCCTTTCTCATCATCAGCCTGGGAAAGGGAAATAGCAATACCACCGCAGTATCATCCTTACCTGAAAGCGTGGCCGGGCTGTGGTCTCTCGTGCAATTCCGTTCCTGTCATTGAAGGACCTTCGGGTTAAATAATCGTAAATTATGATTTACATAATAAGGGACCTCTCCCTCCTAAAGACACAGCCTAAATTTTGCATTTATTTCCAGGCTTCGACGCTGTGGATTTAATTCAAAATTTCAAATGTACAGTACTATGCAGCCAAATCAAACTGCCAATCCGAAATTTCGGATAACCCGAACAGAATTCGCTATAGAAGTAAAAACTACAATTTCTCTTGATATATGAAGAAAGGAGTTTATCATAAAAATAAATGGCGTGTTATTTATGGACGCTCTATAACTACTATGGTTCTCAGCGTCCCATTCTAAATTGGGCGTGAAAGACCGCTTAATTTTGCTCAGAGGTCTCTCTATCAGGCTTGAGGTTCTTTTACGTGCCGTAAATCTACGACACGGGACCAACGGCTTTACTTCTCTTCCGAAGGAAGCCTTGCTAAGGATTTTTACACCCTAAAAAATCTATCGTCCTCCGCCGGGTTTGAACCCGCGACCTTGGGTATATGAAGTCAGCATGGTAACCATTACACCACGGAGGGCGACGAGTTTATCATAGTCTGTATATACCGCAATACATCAGTGAAATTTGATAAACGACGAGAACAAACTTTTTTTATCTTTTGGCACTTTATCACACTTATGCTTTGCGCTTTCATGCCAATAATTAATTGTTTATCATAAAAAATTCTAAAGCCACAAATGCATATTTAATTGGTTCTGTGCCATTCAGGTAAAATACAGCTTTAAGCTATTAACTCCATTTCTCTTAATTTTTCAGCATTTTTGACATTTTAAACATTCCCTTTGGCCACTGCTTACATCTAATTTTGAAATTTGCAGAACAGTTTCATAATTTATAGATTTTAAGTCTAATGTGTTACATTCACCTCACTTTTTCTATCTGTTCTGTAACAATTTGTTCCTACAAAAGCTTATTCTTCTGTATAATTCTCCTATATATAATAATCAAGATAAATGTGAGCATAAATGGACTTACTTATTCCCCTTGTTGGCACAGCATAAACAAGGAAAAACATTAAATTAGAGGACGCAGAAGTGGTTCTTCAGAGATTTCGGTACAAAAATGTCGATTTTTGGATTTTTATTGCAAAAAATTCAACATACTATAAAGTATATACCTATTTGCAATGCTTTGTTCTCCTAGGACGGATGTAACATATTTTGGAAACAGTTTTAAAGCTTGAGCTGGTTAAATGACTTTCAGTGTCAGACTTCAAATTCAAATATCATACCACAATAATGCTGATAAGGTCTGAAACATTTTCACCACGTACTTCAGAATGTGCGACATAAAGTGATGTGCTGGAATTTTGATATTGGTCATATTTATCATCATTCTCTGCTTGGGTCAGTTTTTACTTTCTCTATCACGTATGTACAGGGGGTAGACAAAATAATGGAAACACCTCTTGAAATGAACAAACACTTTATTAATATGGTGTTGGTCCACCATTTGCTTTCAAAACAGCTTCAATCCTTCGTGGAATTGATCCATACAGTGCATGAATTGTTACTAGAGGTATTTTATACCACTCATCATGAATAATAGTTTCAAGCTCCTTAAGGGATGAAGGAGGAGGAAATCTTGTCCTCACTCTTCTTTCCAATTCATCCCACATGGGCTCAATAATGTTCAGATCTGGGGATTGAGCTGGCCATGGAAGATGTTTAACTTCATCTTCATGCTCTTCAAACCACTCTGCTACACATCCAGCGGTATGAACAGGTGCATTGTCGTCTTGGAATATTGCATTGCTTGCAGGAAACAATGTTTGCACCATAGAGTGCACATGGCCCCCAAGAATTCCCTTATAGACATTAGCAGTCAGTGTTATGATAGGACCAACAAAAAACCAAGATATTGCAGTCCAAACCATGACTGACCCACCACCATGCTTAACAGTAGGCATTAAACAGTCAGGATCATAAGCTTCTTTAGGTGTTCTCCAAACATATACTCTACCAGTGGTAAGGAAAAGTGTGAATGATGATTCATCAGACCATATCACATGTTTCCAGTCATCAACTGTCCAGGTCTTATGTTCATGGCACCATTGTTTTCGCTTTGTTGCATTAGTCTGTGTGATTAGTGATTTGGCAATTGCTGCTCTGCCATGTAATCCGAACTTGTGAAGCTCTCTCTTCACAGTTCTGGTAGAAACAGGTTGAGTGACACATGTATTCAGTTCTTCTGTCACTTTATCTGCAGTAGTTTTACGATTTCTTAATACAATCTTCTTTAAGGCTCTCCTGTCTCTGTCGTTTAACTTCTGTTTGTGGCCACTGTTACTTTTTGCAGAAGATGCTTTACCTTTTGTCAAGTATGCTGTCATAACCTTAGAAACTGTACTTCTTGCAATATTTAATAGATTGGCAGTTTGAGTCACTGTAGCTCCTGCTAGCCGGGCACCAACAATTTGCCCTCTTTGAAAATCAGAAAGGTCTTTCACTGTCCAATGGTTTGTACTTGCAGCACACCTGAAACAATAATAATGCTGGAAAACAGTTCTACTATATCCACTTTGTACTCACAAACAAAAGAATGCAGATCTAATTACAACTTCAGGGTAGGCAACCTCTTCTAATAATATGTCTGAAACTGGAGTGTTTCCATTATTTTGTCAATGAACATAGTAGATAGAGAAAAATTCTATACCGACATTTCCCCGGAAATACATGTTTTAGGATCCTCTGAATCACAGGAAAAGCAGTTCTAGAAAAATGTTGATGTGTTTGTGTGAAAACGGGTTAAATACCAAACTTCAGTACCTTCCAAGGAGGCGATACAAGCTTTTCGGGAAAATCCCCCCACTCCAAACTTCACTTTATATGGATTTTTTTTTCTTCTCAAAATGGCTCTAACGATTTTAAGTAAAATGTCATATGTTTTAAGCCATTTGTATGACATACGAAATGCAGATCCTGAATATTTTGGGAATAGCCTCTGAGGACCTCTTCATTCTGGATAAGTTTTGTATAACCTTATGGGATAGACTAAAACGTACTGTACAACAAATATACATAATATCCTTAAAACTCACAATTTTTATAATATACATTTTTTAAAGTTTACCGTGCGAGATATTCCGTATTATTGGTTTCAGTTTTAAACTACTTAACCTCTTCTCAAACGAGAGAAACATCTCTCTTTTGTTTACTCCTGGCAAGCAGAGAAAACCGAATTTTACATGTTGGCTGACATTATAAGAATTTGTCTTCGCTTTAGTCCTTATTTCCGTTTTTCTTACAAAAAATCAAGTAAAAAGAAAATTTTGCTAATTTTATCTCGATTAGCATAATGTAGATAAGATATATAACCTTTTACAAGGAAAGATTGTTTGGGAGCAGCTGGGGAAAGTCATGTGAATAGAACACATATTTTTTCACTTTGTGGCATAAGAGGTTTTTAAAAACGCCTATCAAATACGGTAAATTTTCAATCAAATATTTTGTTACAAGGGTATTAAAGAATGCAGCATTAAAGAATGACACTTTGCGAACGATATCCGTCGGAGAAGATGGACTTTGAATTTACTAATAAAACATACTTATATAAATTAACAGATCCAGAATGATGTTACACGTGCTGAAACTCGGCACAGATACTTACTTTGTTGCTAGAAATGACTGTGCAAAAATGAAAGCTCTAACTCTAATACTTCAGAAAATGACTTACAGCACTTCGGTGCCCCCTTAGAGCGATAGTCAATTCTTTTGAGGTGGTCACTATGCGCTAATGTTGAAATTCGTTCCTCTTGCAGAAGAAAAGAAATGAATGACGACTTCCCATTTGAGTAAAATAAAGTATTGCAAAATATAAACTAATAACAAGATATATCTCGGAAATACTTATTGTCACAAAATATTTATTTGACATAATTTGTGTGCTTTAACAAGATTTATATTTTTTGTCGATCTGTTACAGTTCATCAGTTCTGCAAAAGTCATCCCAAATGAAGAGTTGTAGGATTGGTTCAACAGATAGGTTGGTGTAAGGCAAACTATAGAGATCACTTCATGCTTACTGTTGTGATCGATCGTGAAGAATTGAGGGGTTCATAGCATTATCACTGTAGCATTTGCGAACACTATTCCCAGAAAGTTCAAAATATACACTTCATTTCTCATGAAAATGTCTTAAAATATATTTTAATAAAAGTCGTAAGAGCCACTGTTGAGAAAATAAAACATTTCGAAAATTGTTCTATTTAATATGTAGCTTGTGATTTGGGGGTTTCTTGAGAATGTTCAAGTCCCATCCTTAAAAACATTGAACTTAAATATCAAGTTTGTCATTTAAGGCACTTTTGTTTTTAAATTATGCTGTTCACACACACACATAGAACTTTTTAAACAATGCTTATGTATAAGCATAATTAGATATATATATATATATATACGAGATATACTCCGTGGTCGAGGGCTAGTTAGCTTCTGGTATCCAAGGCGGCGGGTTCAAACCCAGTGGAGGGCGATGGATTTTTTGCGGACGTGAAAATCCTACTTCGGAAAGGAAGTAAAGCCGTTGTTCCGTGTTTTGATTTATGGCACGTAAAATAAACATCAAACCTGTTAAAAAGTCCTCTGAGTAATATTAAGTGGCCTTTGACAATCAATATAGCACTGAATATGTAAAAATAATAAAACTCATTTTAACTTTATCTGCCTTGTACATTTTACATCATAGAGAAGCAAAACGTCAAAGCCTGCTTTGAAATTTCACAGTTGAACTGCATTAGAACTTATTTAAAGTCATTTTTAGTGTAATAGAATGTAAATGTAATGTAGTAGGCCTGCATTCTTAATTAAATTCTTATACTGCATACAGTAATTGAAATAAAAGAGAAGTAATACGACTGGTATAATAAATACTTTACTGCAGCAAATTTTAGAATAGTGTAGTGTTTATTAAAGTTTTTCGGAAAATCCAAACATTTCGAATTTGAATGGACCACAACCCAAATAAATTCGGTTTTCTGGAATTCTATTTATATTATGCTGAGATTTAACTATTGGGAGAGTTAATGGACTTTCAGTTTGTCAAAATTATGGCTATATTTAGCACCTAACATCCATTCCGGAAAATAAAGCTCAGCCTAACATTTGAGAGAATTAATTGCATGTCCAAATTAGTTAGCTCTAGATTGTACAACGGAGGGAAGAACCTCACGTGTATAGATAGATATGTCATTATTACCATCCCCTTGTACGAAGGGATGAAATGAAGAAACCACAAGAGACTATCGGCATACAGGCAGGCCCCGCAGTCGTACAGAACTTTTTCTATCTCGAAGATCAGACGCACTACTGGAAACTGCCCAGAAAGGGCTATGAACGACCCTTGCAATCAGGCAAAAATTAAATTAAATTGAAAATTATTTCTGGACGCTCTTTCATTGTTGTGGTTTACAGCGTCCCATTCTATATTGGGCGTGAAGGATTGATTAATTTTGCTCAGATACTTCTATCGGATCTAAGGTTCTTTTACGTGCCGTAAATCGAGACCAACGTTTTACTTCCCTTCCGGTTGAAATGCAAAAGATTTTTAAGCCCGAAGAAATTCATCGCCCTCCGCCAGGTTTTAACCCGCGAAATTGAGAACAAGGTGCTAACCTTAGACTACGGAGGACGATTGCAATCAGGCAATGTCTTGCGTCCGATATATCTCACGCTATAAAACCTGGAAGCATACCTGAAATATAAAGCGATATAGAATATAAATGAGGGAACGGAAACCGTGGCAGATGATAACAATCCTAACATTTGCTTACTGACCACGTAAACCACGAATAAACTAGGTCATAGTGGGCTCTCGATGGAACTGCCTGAATGCGTTACCACTAAGTCAACTCGCCTCGGTATGCTCATTGCATTTTAGTTCTTCAAACATAAATTCATCATTAATAAGGTTATTAAATTCGTATGGTTATGCATATAATTTTCTAGTGTCCTTCCTCCCCAAGCTCGTACGTATCTCGGGTAGATTAAGGATTTCTGTTGAAAATGTTTTCTATCGTAGAAACAGACTAAGCGACCACACCATTGGACTGGCAATGGGGGCGGTCAATAATGATGCGGAGTATTACCAAAAGTTTGCTGATTTCGAATATTTCTTCTGCACGCTGTCCCAACTCGGCCCGACTGTCCGAATAAAAGCGCGTACTCAACCAACAAACTAGGAACTGAGCTGGAAGGGGAGCGTGTAGCCAATTGGTCACTGGGCAACTGTCCTACCACGGTACTTCCATCCTGCCACTTCATTTCCACCAATTGGTTTAGCTATGTCTATAGTTTGCTCTTAATGCTGCACTGTATTTCATGTTGCATGTACATTCCTGAGGTTCGCGAGTTATTCGCTGCTCTTTAGGCGCACAACCAAGCTGGAGTAGGCGGTTCTGCTGCATTGTAAGCAATTCCTATGTACAGTGCAAAGGGACGTATCCGCGCTGGTGGAACAGGTGCAACGCGTCGAGGACCGCCATAGTCAACGGCAGACTTCCGCCGATTTCCATAAAGGTGGGGTTTCTGTTCAAGAAGATTTTGAAGATATCTCGTCGTGTAAAACTCTGTAATATCAAAATTTATGTGACCAAGGCTATATCTTATTATTGCTATTATTGTATATGAGAAAAAGTGTATTTAGAAAAAAATCAAATATATTCAGCGGGGACATCACAGCACGCCTTTTGCATCAATTGCACTTGGCAGTCTGATGAACGATTTGTCTGACCGCAATGCCCAGCGCCGCCACCAACTCTAGGTTCCATGCTTCTAGCTTCATATTATCTATCATTAGATTGCGCAGTTGGTGTAGGTAAAGACTGGAGTTCATTGCACATTTACATTAGACGCAAGCAACACGTGCTCTTCAAACTGGTTTTTGAACAGCGAACACAAAACAGGAGCAGCAACCTCATCAGTTCTGAGTAGACAGAGAGTGTATATATCCGGGTCAGATCCGGATCATTAATCCCATTACGCTCTTAAATTGCAACCTCTCAAATGTTAGTCGTATACACTCTCCAATTACATTATCTCGTGATTGATATTATATGCTCATATTATCTTATGAATTAAAACAGATCAAAGGGTACTTAGACGCAAGCAACACGTGCTCTCCAAACTGGTTTTTGAACAGCGAACACAAAACAGGAGCAGCAACCTCATCAGTTCTGAGTAGACAGAGAGTGTATATATCCGGGTCAGATCCGGATCATTAATCCCATTACGCTCTTAAATTGCAACCTCTCAAATGTTAGTCGTATACACTCTCCAATTACATTATCTCGTGATTGATATTATATGCTCATATTATTTCATGAATTAAAACAGATCAAAGGGTACTTTATAAGTTTTGTGATTCAAGAACTAACGCTGATTTGGCTCTATGGTTTAATCGTGGATAAAATTGTTGATCAAGAAAGTGAAACTTCACATCTAAAATTAATTCATTAACCACGTGCTCTACTGTTGAATAAATAATTTGTTTTCCTGATATCAAGATCATTTTTCAAAAATTTTTGCTTTGTTAAAGGCTATTCTTTATTTTTATTACCTTTACATTGTTATAATTGTTTCACGTTTACCAAAATAATGCCTATTAGTGATAGTTGTTTAATGTTATCCATTTCAATTTTATACAAATTAATTTATCCATGCAAAACCAAGGTATGTTTATTTTGAAAAGCAAATAGTGATTTTAGTTGGACAATACCTTACGTCCAAAATAACACTTGTTCTGATCCTGTGATCTTATTCTAACATTGAGTAAGTTATTATAACATTTTTACATAAACATAAATTAAATCAATTATCATTTCATTATCAATACCGTTTGCTCTTAAAATGTATAAAACCAAGTGTTACGTATGCACACAATTGTTTACGTGCGGTTAAATCTAATTCTTAATGAGTATATAAATAGTATTTAAAACTATTGAATTCGCGTTTGGAAATTATAGTTAGAAACTCCAGTTGGGCCTTATCCACAGAGGACTGCGAGAACATGGCTACGTTACTGAAAATGAATATATTGGGAGAGAAAATAAGATGGAGCATTAGGAGAGCTGTTGGAGTTCACCAGACTGCAGAGCCAAGCGATCCCTCAGTAAGTACGGATTACTTATGTGCACTTACAAGGCCTTGGTTCAACTAGTTCGCGTAGGTTTCTAGCCCCGCACAAGAAGTTTAATCATTTCTTACTCACATGACAGGAAAGTGATGTTGGTTGATAAATATTACTTCCATGGTTCCACTGGATTTTAGCTGTTGTTTCAAGAAATGCTTTTCCACAACATCTGGTACAAATTTTGGAGCTGCCTTTATGCACCTAACATAGTGAACGTCTGCAACTTCCAGAAGTTTGATCAACGAATCCAGCAAGTTCTGTGGGGATAAAAGCAAATTCGTCTTATTATTAAGATTCCATATGATGCGTAATGATATAGATGTATATCACTCAGAACAATTAGACAATTAAGAAAATAGAATATTAAAACCCTGAAAATGAACTAAAATGGCGTTTTATTTATGGACGCTCTTTAACTACTGTGGTTCTCAGCGTCTCATTCTAAACTGAGCGTGAAAGACCGCTCAATTTTGCTCAGAGGCCTCTCTATCAGGCTTGAGGTTTCTTTTATGTGCCGTAAATCTCCAACACGGGACCAACGGTTTTACTTCCCTTCCGAAGTAGGATAAAAAAAAAAAATCCATCGCCCTCCACGGGATTTGAACCCGCGACCTTGGAAAGGTAGGTAGAGGGATTTAGGGATTTACCCTTGACTGCTTCAGCGATTTTCCTCTTCAGCCAGGATTATTGTTGAGAGGAGAGACGGAAGGCAGGCGGCAACCTTTTTTTTTTTTCTTTCTTTCTTTTTTAATCATCAATTCAGTTACAACTCATTACAACAGTGAGTTTACAATAATTACAATATGGTTAATTTTATTGCAATTGTGGTTTAAAGTTGGTATGGTTACAATTTAGATATACAATATAGTTATGTTAGTTTGGGATATATATTATTCTTAACTTAATTCTAAGATACTTATTCCACTGGTGTTTTTTCTTTTGTTTATATTTGTAGTGTTTGTTATAAGTGTTGTCTAATTTCTTCGTCTAGTCAATTTTCTCTTTCGTGTTGCTGTATTATTGCTTTTAGTGGAGGGTCGCTTTATTGTTTTTCGGATTGAAGCTGGGTTTGTTTTAGTTCCTTTCCTCTTGACAATAGTTTCTGACGATGTGGTCGGTGCTCTGCGTTAGTGATGTATTTTCTGGTCATTTTGACAATGGCTTCGTCTATGGGTATCGTTTTGTGGATTTTGTGTATTTCATCTGATTTGGTCCAAGGTGGTAGTTTCTGGCATATTCTTAGGCATTTTCTCTCAAATTGATTAATTCTTTTCTAGGTGGATTCAGCTGTGATGGGCATGAGTGTTATAGCTGCGTAAGTCAATAGTGGTCTAATTATAGTTTTGTACAGTTGATTTAGTATTTGCTTACCTATTCCTTCTTGTCCTGCTTTGGATAAAAATCACAATGTGGATAGTCCTGCTTTTGCTTGTATTTTTGTGATGTAGTGTCTTCTGGTGTTCAGTTTGTTGCTTAGTGTTATACCTAGGTATTTTATATGGGTTTGAATTGGGATATTGTGTTTGTCGTAATTTATGGTTGTTGTTTTATGTTTAATCTTGTGAGTTCTACGAAATATGATTGCTTGTGTTTTTTCTGGGTTTATAGTGACTCTCCATTTAATAGCTCACTTATTAACTTTTTGGAGCTGTGTTTGTATTTTTGCTTTGGCCTCTTCGAGTTTTCCTGTTGAGCACCAGTAGGTGGGTCATCAGCGTACTGGGCGAGGTGTATTGAAGGATAAATTGGCTGAGGTGTGTCGTTCGTATAAATTATATATAATAGACCTGAGATGGCGCTGCCTTGTGGTGTTCTGGCTTTAAGGTGGATAGGTGACGAGAGGATGTTTTTGATTTTTATATATGCCGTTCGATCTTGTAGAAAACTGGCTGTCCATCGGATTATTCTGGTTGGGAGTTACATTGTCGCCATTTTGTACAGAAATCCTTCAGTCCAGCAGCGGTCAAAGGTGCCCTGAATATCTAGGAAGGTTGCGACAGTCGTAAAGCCTCGTTAGTTTTCTCTTTGATTTCAATATGACTCTCATGAGTTGGTCTTGTATTGTGATGGTGCGTCTAAACGCTTCCTGTGTTTCGGGTAGGAAGATGTTGTCTTTTGCGTATTGGCTCAGCCTTAGCACTGTCATTTTTTCTGGAACTTTTGAAAGAGTTGCTGTTAGTGATATTGGGCGGTAGTTTGCTGGGTTGGTGTTTGGCTTTCTGGGTTTTTCTAGCAGTATCATATGTGATGTCTTCCAGATTTTAGGGTGATATCCATATTGTAGTATTAGGTTGTATAAGTGTACTTTTTTCGGATCGTGTTACTGGGAATGTATTTGAGCATTTCATATGTTACGGAGTCTGGTCCAGGTGCTGTGTTCCCCTGCGAAAGAAATTTTCGTTGGTGATTGGCTGGTCTATTTGTTCTCGTGAATCCAGGTTTGGTGCTCTGGTTGCCGGTGTGAATAAGTGGGATTCGTCTTTATGTAGTTGGTGACACTCTTGTAGTGAGTTTTATTGAAGCTTGGATTTTCTGGAGTGATGAATATTTGGTTGAATGCGTGTGAAAAATTTCCAGTTTTTCTGCTGTGGTGCTTATTAATTCATTGTTTTGTTTAAGCGTGTAGACGAATTGATTTTAGTCTCTGATTTTATAAATGTGCAGAACTTTTTAGGTTTGCTGATTCGTGTTGTGTCCATTGCCTTAATTAGTCTTCCATTTTGTTTTATCGTGTTCTTCGGTCTTTTGTTTTATTTGTTGCCTGAGGTGATTTAGGATGGCTTCATCGTTTGGTGAAAGCAATTTCATATAAAGTCTGTGTATGTGTCGCTTTTCCTTTATTAATTGGATTATTGGACGAGGTAGAGGTTTGCTGTATTTGTTTGGGTTTATGGAATGGCGGGTGGATGGTGTTATTATCGATAGGTGGTCGGAGCTGATTGGTGCTTCTATGGGTATGTTTTTATTTGGTTGTAGGTCGCTGGTGATGTTAGGATTTTGACTGGTGAAGTTGGTTTGTCGGGGTCTCTCCATCCGATCCTGGTTGGTCCTGGAAAGTAGAGTATCCGTAGGGGTGTTTCTGCTTGTAGTTGTTTTAGCAGGCGACCGTTACTGTTGATAACTTCGTCAATTAGATCTTTGTGATTGGCATTTAGATCACCTAGAATTATTAGGTTATTGTAGTGCTGCTGCATGTGTTTGATAGCTTCCATCTGCAGTGTGTCGTTGGTGTAGATTGTGGTTATGTTAGTAGTTTTCGCGTTAATTTTAACCTTAATCGTTAATATTTCTTCGTCTTTGTATTTGTTAGATAGGGATATTAATGTTGGGTTTAATACTGGTCTGGCTAGTATTAATAATCCTCCACCAGGGACTTGTAATCTATCTTTCCAAAAAAAAAAAAACTGTGTTTGAATTTGAAACTTCCTATAGCGTTTTAGTTTGGTTTCATTCAATGTGATGATGTCAGGTTGGTGGTCTTAAATTTGTTTCAGTTCCAGAATTTTATTGCCAATTTATGTTGATGTGGGGGATTTGAATGTCATTATGTAGTGTAATTCTGTTTATTACCATTGCTTTTTCACTTCCTTTCTTCCTTCTCTTTCTTTAATCTTTCTTAGGTGGCTGGTATTCGTCAACTACAACTGCCAACTCTCTATTTACCATGTAAGTTTTTATTGACTTTTCCATGGTCTTTTTTGTTATTTCCGTTTAGTTAGTTAGCATTTGGTTGCGGCAGTCGAGTGCTGTGATGCTGTATGCTGTAGAGATTAATGTTTTCAGTGTTTTAATTTTCAGGTTATCGACTGTTTTGTTTATGTAGTCTATTAGGTTTTCCTAGATTTTGTCAATATGTTTTTTCATGTTAGACAGGTTTTGGATTTGGGATGTGGCGAGGTCTTTTATTTGAATTGTTGTCTCTTCTGGTGACATTTTATTGCGTTTTTCAGGGATTTCTGGTGCTACTAGTGTGGGCCATTGTATTTTTGATGCATCATAGGTGGTTGGTGTGAATGGTTGGGCTTCTATCCTGGTTTCCTGGGTGGCGTTCTAGGGTATTTGGGGCATGTTACTTGGCCGGTGTAGAGGCCTTCTTTATTGCAGGTGGCGCAATATGGAGTTAATAGGTTAGTTTAGCTTTGCGTTTTTTATGATCGCACAACCAAGTTTGCCGTTTGTCACCACAATAGAAGCAGCATGTAGAGGTCAATTTGGTATATTTCTGGTAACTTCTGCATGGGGTATGCTGCTTCATTATTTTGGATGCTTCTGTATAGAAGAATTGTTCTGAGATATTAGTCCCCTCTCGAAGTATCTTTTCTATTGTGGCCTTTTCCTTGGTGAATACTCTTATCAGTGTAGTTGCTGATCCTCTGCTCATTATCCTAGTCACTTTGTTTATGTCCGGGTAAGCTTCTTGTACATCTTTTAGTAGATCATTTTCATCTTCGTCAATTGTAATACCTTTTACCACGGCTGTTAGTGTGGAGTAATGGTTTTGTTGAATTGCTGTGGTGGTTGTATTTTCTAGAAGTTTTGTGGTTATTTTAACTTTGTTTCCGAATTTGATGTTGCTTACAGTTTGGTAGAAGGTTTTTACGTCTGCTTCTCATTTAAACAATATTTTCATAGTGTCATTTGGCTTATTTATTCGTGCTACAAGGAGCACGCTCTGTTGCTTCAATTCCAATTGGTTCATTAGTTTCCTGATAAAAAAGATGTTTCTCTTGTCTTCGTCGCAATGTTGTACATAGCTTCCATGAGGATCTGAGCTTCGTTGCAGTCTCACATTATTTGTGATGCGAGGCCTGTGATTTTCTTCTTTGTTCGTGTGCTGAATGTTAGTTGTAACTTTGTGCATAAGCACCGCTTCTGATTCGTCACTGCTGCACGTGATTTCTTTGTCACTTGAGTCACTTTGGCATGGAGGATCCTCTTGAGCCATTTTTTTTTCTGGTGATAGTTTGTTCTGTGCTTTTGATTTTTTAGGCTTCGAAGGATGTATGTCAATTTTTGGCATTTGGGTTTAGTAGTGTTAAGGATTACAACTGCCAAAAGGCGCGATCTGAAAAAGGTCACGGCTTACGGCGCCAAAATGTGGTTCCACCGAGCCACAGGACGAGTCCTTTAGCAAGGCACCTAAGTGCCCAGTGACTTTCAGATCTGTTGTTGGGATGGACGCTATTTCGATGTATTAGCGGTCGCCATGGTTAACTATTTTCGAAATGAGGTGGTGCTGGTGTTTGCTTCCTCGTGTGCTGATTTTACGCTGCGGACGTCTACTCTGCACGGCTTCTATCAGCTATCGTTTATTTTTATATACGGAACGTACGAGTCACGCTTAATCCGAGGAAGCGGGCGGAAGAAAACCGGTAAACGCGAGGTGAACAGCGGCATGCAGTTGCCGTAATTTCCCTTCAATGCTAGCTGGGCCCATATGTAGGCGGTGAATGCTTAGTATAATTTAAGGTGTTAGCATAATTACGTGTTTGTATGGGCTATATGTTATAGTTTTGACAATTTGAAGTTGGAAACTTGTTTTCTTGTGTTATATTTTCAAATTATTTTTAAACTGTGCTGCATGTGTATTAATTAAATTATTTGGATAACTGAAATGCCAGCTGAAAACAACTGTGTAAGAAATGTATACACAGATTTCCTCCTAGTGTTCTCGGCTGAAGCGTGATGCGTATCCTCTCTCCACCACGTATATATAATGCACATAGTATGTAAAACATATTTTGTATTCCATTCAAAAATTCGATATTGAGATTTCATCAGAAATACATGTTTTGGGAACCCCTGAAGAAAAAAAAGGTTTTTAGGAAAATGTCACTGTATGTATGTGGACAGAATAACTCAAAAACGAAAAGTCAGTTAAATACCAAACTTGGTGTTTAAATTTAGTTTCTTCCAATCTTCCAAGGATGCAGCACGAAGATTTTCAAAAAATCCCACACAATAAACTAAGCTTTACATGAAGGACTTTTTGAAATTTTCGCTTTTCTAAAAAACGCTTCTAACGACTTGAATTAAAATACTGTATATTACAAAATGTTAGCTGGTAAATAAAATATATATAATGAATTTCTTGGAAATAGCTTCGGAAGTCCTCTTCATTTTTTATAGCTTTTGCATAATTTATAACCATAAGAGATGGACAAAAGCGTACTGAACAAAATGTAGATCTCGTTAAAACACACACTTTACGTCATATATGATTTCTCTGTAGAGCTAACCATTTCAGAGATATTCCCTATTATTGGTGTCAAGCTTAAAATATTTATAACTTTTCACAGACGGGAAGCCGTTTCAAATCTCCTTTGTTTTATTCCTGATCATGGAAAGAGAACTAAATTCCAATAACTGTCACATAACGGCAATCATTAAAAAATTTGACTTACACTTTAGCCTAGTGTCTTCCCTTTTTACTTTCTCTAGCCCCATATGTACAATGTACATAGGGATAGAGAAGATTTGTATTCCACCCAAAAATTCGATACCGAGATTTCACCGGAAATATATGTTTTAGGACCCCCTGTATCCAAAAAAAGCATTTTCCGAAAAAGGTCCGCGCGCGCGTGCGCGCGTGTGTGTGTATGCGCGCGCGCCCGTGTGTCTGTGAACTCTATAACTCAAAAACGAAAAGTAACTAAAATACCAAACTTGGTATTTACGTTTAGTATCTTCCAGGGATGCGACACGAAGATTTTGAGAAAAATCCCCCCACCCCAAACTACCCTTTACATGGTACTTTTTTTCGAAATTTTTGATTTTCTTAAAAATGGCTCCAACGATTTTGATTAAAATATCATATATTAAAGATATTTACCTAAAAAATAAAATGTATATCTTGAATTTTCTGGGAATAGCTTCTGAAGACCTGTTTATTCTGGATGACTTTTGCTTAATTTGGCATAACTAGTAAACCGTAAGAGATAGACAAAAACTTACTGTACAAAAAATTTAGGTCTTGTTAAAATACATAAGTTATGTCATATACATTTTGCTCGTGGAACTTACCGTTTTCGAGGTATTCATTGTTATTAGTTTCAGTTGTGAAGTACTTATACTTTTCTCAAACGGGAGTATCTGTTTTTCTTTTGTTCTACTCCTGGCCAAGAAAAGAAGCGATTTGTAAGGACAATCGCATAACGACAGCTTTTAAAACATTTGACTATTGGTTTAGCCTAGTGTATTCCCTTATTTTCTTCCTACTATAAGCTGGCTTGGGAATTCCATTCTCATCCCATGTTATCGTGACAATCTGCAATTAATGGTGGCAGGACTTCAAATATTATTGAAAAATAATATCATAAACAATAAGTGCCAGTCTAGCACCCAAATTCAAATGCTGTCCAGTAACCTCAGCTGATGTAGAACGGTGCTTTTCTGCTTATGAAAATGTTTTAGGCGGTCAACGACACAATTTTACTACTGAACATTTGGAAGAGTATATATTTTCGTTTCTGGTTACCATAATAAGAAAATGTAAACGAATTTGTAAACAATACTTTTTCTCTTGAAGTAAATAATAAAAACTACCAATTGAAGATTGTTTTTGAAACAATATAAATATATATAACTAATCATTACTTTTTTTGCATTATTTGATGTTGCATATAATCCGGTCTCTAGTTATGAATATAAACACAACAGAGACAATGTAAGCCCGTTCAAATCACTTAGACCCTGAAAGTTGTGCTTCATTAATGACAATGCTATTAGCAAGTGGACAGAATGAGGTACTTATATTTTATACGTATTGTTCTCTACTAAATACATAATTATTTGCCTTTACTGCCCCCCCCCCACCCATCTTTTATACATAAGATATTAAAATTATATTACCGACTGGCTTTTAGTTTCACCTAAGGATCATAACAGTTTGTATGAAACTACAATTATTAATTTGGTTTATGGAAATTCCACAAGCGCCTTCCTTATCTTTGGTCTTGTTTTGGTATCGGTACATTCCAGAGTGAATGTACACAATGAAGGTATGACCAGTGCGGGAGGGGAAAGAGATGAGGCAACATTCACGCACCCTGACAGTGACGCTTATTCCTCAGTTGTTTATTACAGGAGTTTAGCAGGTCATTCGATAAACAGCATCCGTCTAGTGAAGTCCAGTCTTTGATATTTCTGGCATGACATGCATTTGGAAAGCGGGAGAGCAGTAAATCGACATTTACACTGTCAAATTGCGTTATCTTATGCTACTAAAAACATTGCACATAAGAAAGATCCACTAACTATGCACTCACAAAGTCAAAGAAATTTAAGACATTTTCAATTATAAAAATAATCTTCAATAAATGGTAAATTAAACCTCGGATAGATTCCGGCACTGTGGGTAGAGCAATGCAAAATATAACTGTCACTGATGCAGTAGTAGTATTTTAGTCACATTTCTATTCTTAATTTCTCGTATGTGTGCTACTTCATTGGTAGACAAAAGAGCTTTCAAATTTGGCACATCTGTTATATGCCCGCCTTTGTACTGTGAGGATAATCTGTCTGCCTCACAATCAAAGGGTACGCAGTTCGAATCTCGGTTAGGGTGAGTTAGTCTAATTATATTTTTATATCGGGGTTTTCCCTTATCCTGAGAAAGCGAATGTCGAGTATCTTCAAACTGCTTGGACTCCGAGGTCATCTGAGCATCATTCTAGGTATCGAATATTTGGGAAGAATGCAATACTTTTTTTTGCCTGTATACTGCGTTAGTACGAAATAGAGAAAGTACAAATGATATGTTTTATATTCAGAGAGCCCTAAAATGTGTATTTCCAATGAAATCTCGGTATCCAATTTTTGGGTGGAATGCAATTCCTTTTCGACCTATGTACTTATACGAAATAGAGAAGTTACAAATCAAGAAAATCATCTCAATCCAAACTACCCGCAAATGGAACATTTTTCTTTATTATTTTCTCAAAAATAGTTCTAACGATATTTATTATCATACCAATTTTAAGATATTTTCATCAGTGATAAACAACATGCATATTTTAAGATTTCTGAGAATGGCCTGAGTAGTCCTTTTTATTTGGAATGAATATTATTGTTATGTATTACTGATAAACAGTAAGGGAAACCCAATGCTCACTTCACAAAATATATAGCTCTGTTGAAATCCACAATTTAGGTCATACAAGTGTTTTATAATATTCACCATATATGAGGTTTATAACTATTGCATTTGTATTTTTAAATATTTTATACCTTTTTGTGAAGATCCATGCGTCATTTGATTATACTGGTGGACATGCAAATAGTGAAATTTCAAAGCCAGCATTTGAATAATACTTTGGTCTTATGTGTTACCCTCGTTAAAATCGGCGCATTTGGTGTTGCGGGTCGAACCGGTAAACAAAGGAAATACGCTGCATTTCTTCCAACACTGTTTGAGATTCGATTCCTTAGAAAGTGCAAAAACGAGACACAAATGCAGTTACAGGCTGCTCGTTCCTTCTTGACGAATGACCTTTATCGGAGATACAGGGAGCTAGCATACCGTTGATAAACAGGTTTATGTTACAATAACAAACAGCTCTGCTTCCTTATGATTACATTGCGAGAATACACAACGTGTTTTGCATTATCGGTTGTTGCCATTGCCAGTGTTTTAACGAGAGATGCTGTTTAGTTTTTAATAAAAATTACAGAAATACGGAAGAAGAAGAAGAAGAAGAAGAAGAAGAAGAGGGAGAAATGTTGGGATTGAAATAATTACAAGACAATTAGGTTTAAAGGTAGTGTAAGCAGTAACCGAGATTAAGAATGAATATGTGTGACTGACATCACTGGAAGTGTGATATTTGCTTTGTAGTGACTGTACTACTATAGCACAGAAATATGAGAATTACGCACACATCTGACTGCCGTTGCTGCTTATGTGTACCAATGATCCAGTAAAAGTAAGAGACTCGCATCTAACCTCTCATTTAAAAAGTCATTCAAGAACTGGAGCGCGACCCGTATATCTTGACTTTCTTGGTGTGACCAATGGTTACGGGCAAAAGTCATGCTGTTCTGTTCACCAGAAAACGCCCCGAAATAAACCAGATACCCAACTTTTCCTATCAGGGCCAAAGGATAGAGTGGGGGAATTCCATCAAATAAATACTTGGGCGTCATTCTTGATAAGGGCCTAGCTTTTCGTGAACACGTGCGGGGAACGTCGGACAGGGCGAAGGGGGCGGTAGCCTCCCTTTACCCTGTGTTGGCCTCCCAGATGCCGGTTCACTTAAAGTTACGCCTTTTCAAGGCGCTTATAGTCCCCCTGATGCTCTACGCCTGCGAAGTGTGGGGTATGGCAGCAGACTCCTGGCTTCTCTGGTTACAGACGCACACAAACACACACACACACGCACACAGCTGAAGATAAACAGAACTTGATTTTTCATCATTTTTGAAACAGTTTTTCTTGCCACAGTCTCATATAAATTATGAAAACCAGTTGAAATTACAGTTAGAAGAATACATTTTGCCAAACAAATTAGCTTACAAAACGTCAAAGATTATAGATAAATATGTTGACTAACCTAAAAAGAAAGCAATATATTTTCACTTTGTTGCAAGTAACCACACTGTCCATATATTCTGTATGTCGACGTTTCCCTTTGAGGCTACTACATGAAGCTTCGGCCCTCCCATATATGGAAGATGTTATTAGGCGCCGGGCTAAAAAATTCTACGCCAGATTGGGCGAACATGAGAACGCTCTTGTCAGATCACTGGGGGAGTACTTACCCTCTGAACGCCGAAAAAGGCGGTTCCGGGCTCCCCGCATGGCTTGTGGGCACCCCCGGTAACAACGGCTTTAAACCAGCCAACAGCGTAATAGCTGAACAAAGCACTCCCCCTCCCATAGGGACAGGTCTATCAAAATTCACCACCATATTTAAATAAATAAATAAATAAATAAATAAACACCAGCGGAGCAGAGGAAAGGATGCTGCTCCTGAAAATGCAACCGCTCGAGGAGCCTACCAGCGCTACCTCCTTAACACCAACACTCGAAACCTCAAACAAAACCTTAACCATCACCTCATTCCTGTGGTTAAACCCTTACCAGGGTAGGTACACAGCAACAACACCCAGGCTCACCACGAGCCTACCAGACACGCACGCACGCACCAATGGTTAGTTGGTATGTACTAATCGCTACGATATGAATGTATTAAGAAACATCGGAAGTACCGTCACGTACAGAAAGCATACGAAGAGGTGCTGCTTCCGAGAAGGCAGAAAGCACTAGATTAATATAACGTTTGCATTGTGCAATTGTACATACACTTCCCATTGGCCCTTTTCTCTCAGTCCTCTAGGATGCCGTGGTTTAATGGTGTCAGTGATATTCCACCCTGCCCACATTACTTTGACACAGACATAAACGCTTGCACAAGACTCCATCTTTTATATCACACGGGTAAATCCGCGAGAAAAGCGGATAGGTACCGTGGTGATTTGCCCCCGCCCGAGTACACTCGGGCGACTAGTTCCTGCTCCTGGCTCCTCCTCCAAGTCTTATTATCGTGGACGAGTATTTTGTTAACAGTTTCTTAATATAATTATAATAGCAAAATAGACTTATTTTATCAATTACCTATCGAAACCTTTTAGATGTATTACGTATAAACGGAATCTCAGAAATAAAGTAAGTAGAATGTATATTAAATAAACAAATAATAGCGCAAATGAATGTTGAAGCTACACTATGTTCATTGTGCAGACTGAAGAAAAAATACGTATAACTAGATAAGAAAGAAAGAAAAAGATGTTATGTGCGAGATTACAATATAAATTCTTAAAGTGAATGTTAGCCATGTTACCGTTACCCATTACGATCTCTTATATTTGGCGGCCTGCTATTACTTTAAACACTCTCTATGTTATTGTGCTAATAAATAGATAAATTCTGCAGTTAATGAGACATGATAAGCTTGCCCCTGTTTTACTATCAGACCTCGCTTTACTATACTGTTTAACGAAAAGTTAAACTTTCTGTAATCGAAACTGCTGCTCTAGTTGGGTGTCATAATGACTCCAGGCAATATTTATCTAAATCTTTAAGATGTGTAAACGGATTATCAGTGAGTAATGCTAGTTTATCGATTATATATGCTGGTCTTTGTCTTTATTTGGACGCTCACCATGTTGGAGCGAATAGTGAAAATATTGTTGGGCGATTAATTTTTATCCCCTATGAGCTAACGGTTAAGTTTCAGCTAACTCGCAATTATCCTCTGCACGCCTCTGTGGTACAGCAGTGGCGGATATTAACATTGGCGACTGTGCTTACACTAAAATGTGTGGGGAAACCATTTATGCAAACGAACATGTCAATTAAATAGAATTAGGTAGACAATAATAGTTTTTATAATAATATTTTCAGAAGCTAGAGGGTCTGAATGCTTGGCCTCAGTATTACGGTTTCAATAGAAACAGTCACATGAACATAGCATATCATAGTTAATGATTTAGTATTTTTGATTATAGTGTCCGCTTTTATTACAAATGGCACCGCAGGCGATGACACCGATGATACATGAAGTGATGATTTAACACCGGCGGAATGCAATGGCGGGGGAAACTCACCCCTGCGCCGCTTTGTCCACCACAAATCTCACATGCGGTCACTTGGGATCGAACCCAGGCCGTCTAGGTGATCGAATGATTTAGTCTGCCAACCATCTAGGGACACTCCTGTATTTCTCAAGTAATCAACGATTTTTCCTATATTTGCAAAATAGTTTATGAAAACATTATAGCTATATTACCATTATTACATCTTAAAAAGCTAAGAATGCATTACTTACCCTGAATTTCCCAAGCACAGTATGTTTTCTGTTGATTGGGAAAGAGTTATGAAATAACTGCCGCACGAAGGGGTTAAAGCTATGAGCAAGGGTATCATTAAGCTCTGATGGTATGTGATCCGTATTTTTTTCCAACATATGATGCACACTATAAGAGACCTGCCCAGCATAATGACGAAACATAAAATTGGGATGTTCTTGAGTACTTGTACTTAGGGCAGGGCAAATCACCACAGAACTCTTCTTAAATGTTGTAGCAATTCTCTGATATAAACCGACGTCGTTCGTATTTCTTCTCAGAGAACATTCCTGTAAAAATTCCAAAAACTCGCCATTAATATATGATACTTTTACGTATATCACAACAATTTTGCAATAGTAAAGCAGAAATGTAGTTGAAAAGGAAATGCCTGCATTTAAAAATTTAGAGTCAAATTTTCTTTAAACTTAAAGACAGAAATATTTCTAAAATATGAAATTATTTTACCTCGTCCAGTATGCCAAGGATAGAAACCGAAGAATCCAGTGCTCTGAGTCGCTCATCGTTCTCCAAATCAGATGCTAGTTTAATGTGAATACCTTCTTGCAGGAAGATTTCTTGTTGGTGCTTGATAAAATTCCTCACAAAAAACTGCTGCAGACGTTCATTAGCATAGTTTATGCATAACTGTTCAAGACTGTTGTTTTCAAATACTTCAAAACCATAAATATCTAGAATACCTGGAACAGAAACAGTCATGATTGAGAAGTTTTTAGTGATAGAATGGCTTCAAGGTAACAATAGTGTGTTATGCACCTTTTAAATCAAAATGAAGAAGCAAACAAACAAACAAATTTTACCTGTGTACCCTCCTCAAACCACCTCTTACACCCGCCTGTGTAGTGTGGTGGTAGCGTGTCTGCTTCAGATTCAAAAGGTCGTGAGTTCGAATCTCGCTTAGGGCGAGTTACCAGGATAAGGTTTTTTTCGGGGTTGCCCTTATCCTGAGAAGACGAATGTCGAGCAACTTTAAGCTTCACGGACTCCAAAATCATTTGAACATTATTTCACCAATTTCATTCATCGTCCGATATAACCAACCAGGTTAAAGGACGTTAAACTACACTATAAAACAAAAACACCTCTTTGAAATAAAATTATTACAGTATTGCCATATCGATCATGTTGTAATATTTCTCATTACAATACTCTAAACTTAGAGGAGCAATCTGCGATAAAATTAAGTTCAATTTAATAGAATATGTTTTTAACTCTAGGCAGACCACCATTTGTCATAATTAAATATAAAATAGTACTACTTAAATATTAATGTGCATCTCGTTTTGCTTTACAGCGGCCTCTCAAGAATTGCTTACATCACATGAAATGAACGATATATTTGCTTTCATTGGCTGAAGCGACACGTTTAATTGATGCAGCGTGAAACATCGGCGATTTCAAGGAACAAGCAATGGCCAATTTCCCAAAGTTTGGACAATTAAAATACTTTAGTATTTTAATTTTCAAATCTCAAGCGAAGAGTAACAAAAGAGCATGCAAACAAGGCATCCTTTCGTACTTTTCCAATTAGTGAAGTTTGACAGCAAAGATTCACAGCATAGTTATGTTAACACAGAGTTTTATGCCTTCAAAATCACTTGTGTGTCATTCTGAAGAGCCGTTTCTGCTTAAAAGGTGTTTAGGGAAAAGGAATCCATTCCTTATTTTGAAAGAATGTTCCGAAGACAGCTTTTAACAAAATATGCGCTTCTGTCTAAGCATAAAAGGTCGTAATTCAAGAAACAATTGGAACAGTGATTATTTTAGAGCCCAAAATATTGGAGTGGTTGCAGGTTTTCAGGAACCTTGAAACTTTGTCGTGCAGTATACGAAGGGGAAAGAAAAGCCAAGAAATAGCTGGTGAATCAGGTGGAGGTAGATCAGAGGATTATCTAGACGAACTTCTAAACAACGAAAGAAGACTAGCTTACCAACGGCATCCGACAACATTAAATTGTCGTTAACTTTGCTTATATGTAGTCATAACCTGGAGATCTGTAAGCAGAATTATAAGAAAGAATAGAGGGGGTAAAGACGTAGGTTTGGCGAACTGATTGGATCATAAAGAAGATAACAACTTTAAGTGTGATTGGCAGGCTGAGGGCAGCCCGAGGTGTGTTAGACGTGTCCCTGTTCTCAGAGAGAACTTAACCACGTTCTGACGGGATTGTGGGTTTTGTAGGATGGCGGGTGTGTGTTGGGGTTGTGGAGTGACAGGAGGAGGCGAATATTGCTCCTCGACGGTTGCCTTGATGGTGCAACGGCCCTTGTGCACCGCTGGTGTGTTTTTATCAAAATGTTTCTTGAGGTTAAATTTTGAATCCAAGCAACTCTTGAAGGATAATAAGGAGCTTAGCCGTAGCAGCTGTTGGTGGTGCTCCTTCGTTACCGGGGATGCCCGCAAGCCATGCGGGGAAGCCGGTATCGCCTGAAGCGGCGGTTTGTGGGATCGTAATCCCCAAGAGACCTAACGAGGGCGCTCCGATGGAATGGTAACCCTTCGTTGAAATTTGTTGCCCGACGCCTAATCTCGTCCTCCAGGTATGGTAGACCAGAGGCTTCGTGCAGGAGTCTCGTTGGAAAGCCTCGAGGCACAGAATAGATAGCCCGGAGACATCTATTCTGTACCCGCTGAAGCAACAGCAGACTGGAGTCTGCCGCCATGCCCCAGATCTCACAGGCGTAGATTAATAAGGGGATAATAAGAGCCCTCAAAAGGCGCAACTTAAGGGGAACCGTCATCGAGGACCTCAGCATCGGGTACAGTGAGGCCGCAGCCCCATTGCCCCGGCACCACAGCCCCCGGACGTGCTCCCTAAAAGTGACGCCCCTGTCAAGCTTCACCCCCAAGTAGGTGATGGTGTTGGTCCATTGTATCCTTCGTCTGAGGTACGTGAATGTGGGGAAGTTTGCGGGAAAGCGGCGCTTGGTGAAAAGAATAGCGTGGCTTTTCTCCGGATTTATGGACAATCGCCAACGCTCACACCACTCTTGGATGAGGCAGAGGTGTCTCTGGATAGGGTTGAAGGCTCTGCGTGGGTGTTTATTTGTACAGTATAACAGCACGTCATCAGCATACTGAGCTATGTTGACTTGCTGCACTGTTGGTAGGTCGGCCATGTAGACGCTAAAGAGCGTAGGGGAAAGTACAGAGCCTTCGGGGACTCCGCCTCTTACTGGCCTAGGTGTTGATTTGTGTCCCGCAACTGAAACTACAAAAAATCTGTGTTTAAGATATGAGTGTAGTAGGTGTATGATGTGTGTCGGGAGCTCCAGACGGATGAATTTGAGGAGCAGACCCGCGTGCCAGGTCGTAGAGAAGGCTTTCTCCACGTCCAGCGACACTGCCGCAGTGTAGGCTCTGTCCTGGAAGCCCAGGGCAGCGGCCTCCACCACTCTCAGTAGTTGCTGGGGTGTAGAATGCCCAGGACGAAAACCAAATTGGTGATCTGGGATGGCATGAATGTCGCCCAAGAGAGGGGACAAGCGGGCTAGTATTAGCCTCTCGAAAACCTTCGAGAGAACTGATAGGAGACTGATGGATCGGTAATTGGATGGGTGTAACGGGTCTTTCCCCGGCTTCAAGATGCATATCACCCGGGCCTCCCTCCACTCGCGTGGAAAGTGGCACAAGGTGAGGCACATGTTGAAAACCTTGGTTAGAAAGAGTACCGCCTTGATGGGAAGGCATCGGAGCATGGCGGGGGTTAGTCCGTCAGGACCTGCTGCCTTTTTGGGGTTGAGGCGCCGGAGTGCGCCCTGGAGTTCGCTGGGTCGGATGACGGGAAGTCGGTCCGCCTCGTCGGGGGGGCGCCGAAGGTAAACGATTTAAACACAACGAAAAGAACCTGCTTAGAGACAACGAATTATTCACCAGTCCCCGTGGCCGCACTCGCTAAAGTGTCTAGCTTTGGTGCTTCGCGGCACACGGAATCGTGGGTTCGAGTCCCGCCTTGGGCATGGGTGTTTCTGTGTTTGTAAATGTGTATATGTCTGTTTATGTATATGTAAAAGGAAAACGTTAAACATTAATAGGTCAACTAAGGAAATTTAGCAAACAGAAAAAAAAAAGAGGAAAAGGAATACAGCGCCTGAGTCCTGACAAGCCTCCGGAACTGTATTATTTTAATAAAAAAAATACTCCAGGGAAACCGAATTTTAGGAACAGGGCATATTGAACTGGTATAGTTTGATTTTCTTAAAAATGGCTCTAACGATTTTTATTAAAATGTCGTATATTAAAGATGTTTGCCTGACAAAAAAAGTTAATCTTGAGTTTTCAGGGAATAGCCGTTGAAGACTACTTTATTTTGGATGAATTTTATGGAATTTTGCATAACTTCTAAACCGTAAGAGTTGGAGAAAAAATTATCACACAAAAAATGTAGAGCACGTTAAAACACATAATTTATTTCAATTCAAAATTTTAGAAGCTCAAGAAGATTTTTAATTAATATGACACCAGGAAAGCTTCAGTTCTTATTTTACATACTTTACATGATGTACATTTTTTCGTGGGGTTGGATCATTTTTAGATATTTCTTATTTATAGTTTCATCTTTAAAAACTTAAGCTTTTCTCTTACAGAAATTTGTTAACTCCCGTCCATTCAAACATAGCAACCAGCTTTTGACTATCACTTTAACCTATGGTACTCCCTTATTTCGCTTCTACTTCAAAGGATAAGTAATAAAACTATTCCTGCTAATTTTTTCTCAATTAGCATGAAATAAATGAAAGTATAACTTTTTAACAATAATTTATTTCATAGATGTAGAGAAAGTAATCTGAATGAATCACATCAGATTTCTTAATAGTGTTTAACGCTCGCTTTTACTACTTATGGTACCGCAAGTGATGACATTGTTGATACTTCGAATGAAGATGGAGTACCGGTGGAATGCGATGCCGGGGGAAACCGGAAGGCCCGAGGAAACCCACCCCTGTGTTCGCCACAAATCCCACATGCAGTCGCCTGTGATCGAGCCTGGTGCGGCCTATTAAAGTTAGGCAAACTAGCTTTCTATTTGGGAAATATATTAGAGTTATATAGATTTGGTATACTTAGGGACGTAAACGCAGCTTTTATTTTATTTTTTTTTTTTACTTATTTTAAGCGTTTAGCATATTTTGGATCCTAATGACGTTTCGTGATTATTTGCCATTTTAAAAAGGTACGCAAAGATCATGTATGAACGTTAAAAATATTCAAAAATAATGAAATTACTCCATCACGTTTTGTTTTGAGGATGTGGTTCAGTATAAAGGTATTTGTTTACAAGCTTCCGAAAACTTGCTGCCCCATACGATTTTTTTAAATAGCAATACCTAGAAAGGGATAGAGGCACGTTGGACATAATCTACCAAAGAGATAGGTAAGGAAGTAGGTCAGTTCCTCAGGTGGGTCTTTAACTCCGACAATGCGCGAATTTTCCCCCGATTTCAAAGAGGTATGGTATCTAATTCAGAGAGTGGGAGAGAATCGGTTCTTGTAACAGGTAAAATAACTATACAAATAGCCTGTTAGTCCGCTATTGAACTTGTTAAAGGTAATTCGAGTATCCGTGCTGATTTATTTAACATACCTAAATTACGCCTGTCGTTAAGTAAGTAGTAAATTACATGGCTTTGTTCGCAAATTTGTTTCAGACGCACTTTCTGCTGATGGTAAAACTTTGAAAAATCTGTGAAAATGACAGTTATTAGGTATGGATAGTGGACAAAGAAATTGTTTTACACACTTTTTTGTGGGATACCATTCCTGGAGGGTGTATGTTCTGGAATAATAACCGCATTTAGAGATATGTAGCGCACCTGAGAAGCTTAATTAAGGTACGAAATTTGATTTCTTCTCACATGAAACCAAACGTCACCCCCTCCCCGCTCCTATTAATATGTAAATAACTCGCGAAGTAATCGCGTTATAAAAATGTTGTATAAGCATTTGTTTTGACATGTTGGAAGAAAAAAAAATCACATTTTTATCTGCCTCATGAGAATATTTGCTTGTGAGACAATTTTTGCAAGATTCCAAGGGGAAGAAATTAGAATATGGTAGAGGTATTAGTGGGGTTAACAGACTTATAGAAATTAAAATAGATAAAACTATAAGATTTTAATGACAAACCAATAAGGGATAATGTAGGCGATCTCAATAAAAAAAATGAGAAAGGCAGTGTGGGCTTCTTTCTTTCATAAAGTTTCCACAGAAGAAAATCCATGTAATGGACTCTGCCATGAAAACTCATGCAAGTATAATTCTCCTTATAAGATTAAAATACAAACATGGTTTGCACAAGTCATCATGGAAGAAATCAAAGCTAATTATAGCCCGTCCAAATCTACTCGGAAGCTGTATGCATTGTCGTATATAAATCCTTTATGAGTCAATCTAATCTTTGGGACCAGGATACCAAAGAATGTGTAAGCGGGGATGAGAATTAAAAAAAAATCACATGTGTCCAATTCATATGACTTTCTCTACAATAAATTATTGTTAAAAAGCTTATTCTTCAATTTACATAATGCTAATCGAGAAACAATTAGCAAAAAGTCTTATTACTTGCTTTCATGTAAGTAGATGGGAGATTAGGGAGACCCATGGGCTAAATCGATAGTTAAAGCCTTTAAAAGCTGGTTAATATATGAATGAAATTCCTTTGTTCATATGAACAAGAGTTGACAAATTCCCGTTTGAAGTATTTTAAAGCTCAAAATAATGACAAGGAATATCTCAAAAACGGTCAACATCACGAAAAAAATGTATATAACATAAATTGTATTTTTGTGGGGTAAGTTTTTGTCTATCTCTTACGGTTATGCAAAATTCCGGAAATTTAATCTAGAATAAACATATCTTCAGATGTTATTCCCAGAAAATTAAAGATATACGTTTTATTTGGCATGTAAATATCTTAAATATAAGAAATTATAATCAAAATCGTTAGAGCCATTTTTGAGAAAATCAAATACTTTGAAATGTTTTCCATAAATGAAAGACCGCTTAATTTTGTTCACAGTCCTCTCTATCAGGCTTGAGGTTCTTTTATGTGCCGTAAATCTACGACACGGGACCAACAGCCTTAGTTCCCTTCCGAAGGAAGCCATGCTAAGGATTTTTACACCAGAAAAAAGCCATCGTCCTCCGCCGGGTTTGATCCCGCTACCTTGTGTATATGAAGTTTGCATGGTAACCCTTACACCACGGAGGGCGAGAATTGTTTCCCCCCCATATAAAGGGTAGTTGGGGCTGGGGATATTTTCTTGAAAATCTACGTTTCGCATTCTTGGAAGATACCATACTTAAATACCAAGTTTGGTTTTTAACGGCCTTTTCGTTTTTAGCTATGCTACACACACACACACACGCGTACCTTCTTCCAAAAATATTTTTTTTTGGATTCAGGTGGACCCAAAACGTGTATTTCCACTGAAATTGGTATCGAATTTTTGGGTGCATGCAATACCTTCTCTATACACTATGTCCATAGTATGTGTAGAGAAAGTAACTAGGTGTTCTGGAAGCTGTTATCTCTTTTAATATTGGGAATATTGTTAAAAGAAATGTTGTGTTATTTATGGACGCTCTTTACTGTGGTTCTCAGCGTCCGATTCTAAATTGGGCGTGAAAGGCCAATTAATTTTGCTCAGAGGCATCTCTATCAGCTTGAGGCTCTTTTACGTGTCTTAAATCTAGGGCGCGAGACCAACAACTAGTAACCTTTCCGAAGGAAGCCATGCTAAGGATTTTTACACCCGAAAAAATCCGTCATCATCATCCTCCGCCGGGTTTCAACCTGAGACCGTTAATTAGCTTCCCTATCAAAGTTATTATCAGTTATTAATTATTTAACAATGTAAAGCTAAAATAATATAAATGTATGTATTTAACTGAGAAAATTCAGCTGGAGAAGAAAGATGACGCCAAGAGAGTCAAAGGCGATGAGAAACCTTTTGTTAGAAAGGTCTATTTTGTCCAGTCAGGTACCATCGAGCTACAACGGGGGTGAACCGTAAAATTCGGAAGACGATAATTCTTTATAAGACATGTCACGTGAGGTTTGCAGTGCGCTCTGGGATAAGGAAATTCACTCTTGGGAAATATTTACGTCAATCGTGCGGCTTTTCTGTCCAATCAGAAAGAGGCCGCCATGACGGTATTTTTTGTATATAAAGAGCCCAAGAAGGCACATCGTGAGCTGTCCGTGAAAATGATCTGTCCGTTGCGAGCTGTCTGTTACTAGCTGATCTATCTGTCGCTGTAATGCTGTCGGTCGTTGGGCTGAACTTCACTTCTCCACACAAAGTTAGACACTGTAACGTGTTACGAATTGAAATGTAAGGAAGAAGAAGGGACTGTAATTACGCGTGATCAGCCAAGTGTTAGAATTAGAAACAGGTGTACAAGTTAGCATTATTGTATGGCAAATGTGCTTATCTCGGTCCTCTTAGTGAGGAATAAACTCCAGGAAAGTATATAAGTTTTAATCATTATAAGATCACTCACTCCCTTAACTACCCCCATTAGCTGCACCACCCCGAGTGAGTCAATCATCGTGCAGGCTGAGCAACACCGAGGCAAATTCGACGGTAGTAGGTTCACCTTACCAGGTAATGGATCTACTCATAGGTAGTGGAGTGAGTCTTGCCCACGCCTTCAATCTGCGCTCACCGCATAAGGCGTCTCAAATGTGGTGCAAAAGAGAACACTGCATATAGCACTCAACGTCAACAGGATCTTAACACCGCAAACCCGCGACCTTGGGTATATGAAGTTAGCATGGTAACCATTACATCACGGAGGTCGACCGGAATATTGGTAAAGTCAGGGTCCTCCAGCAAATGGCAATTGTTCCGGGTGTCAACACTATGCGCCAATCGAGGCCATAGATGTTGTACGACTTTATGAACGCTCTTTAACTACTATGGTTCTCAGCGTCCCATTCTAAATTGGGTGTGAAAGGCCGCCTAATTTTGCTCAGAGGCCTCTCTATCAGGCTTGAGGTTCTTTTACATGCCGTAAATCTACGACACGGGACCAACGGCTTTATTTCCCTTCCGAAGGAAGCCATGCTAAAGATACTCATCGGCAGGCTGAATAGATGACCAAGGAAGCAAGGAAGAAGAGAAGAAATGAAAAAAGGAAGAGGGCAGACCGAAATCACCCGATTATGGAGATGGAATATTCTAAATCTACAAAAAATAATATTTTTGTGTTCAAACTTTAACATTATTTTCACTGTTCGACATTTTTAGAAATTCAGGTATGCTCAATGTAAACACTGTGAGAGCTTACGTTTTTATCACTAATTAGTATTAAACTACTATCTGCATTATAAGCAATGTTTGATTAAAGGAAAACTTAGGCTTAAAAAATATTAACTTCAAAATTATAGCAAACATGCAGCATTTGGGAAAAAATCGAAGTGAGCAATAATAACTTATATTTAGAGGGTGTTGAAACGTATTCAGGATCTAATGGTTGTATAGTTTAGGAGTTGAGCATACCAAATCTTTGCATATTTGACATTGAGTAGACAGGAGATATTCGGTCCCCTTAATACCATATATTGAAATAATAATAATAATAATAATAATAATAATAATAATAATAATAATAATAATAATAATAATGTGTACCTTTTTATGAATTGCCCCCTAAATATTTTTCATCCTTCTTTAGTATGGACACTTACCTAGCTCCTGATAACGGCCATCTGCTTGGACTTTATGATTTATCATGGACACGATCCAAAGAAAGAGCCTTTCATATAGCAGACGCATCAAACAGTCACGTTTTGCATTGCACTCTTCCATATTTCCGGCAGGTTTATGGTATACGCTTGCTCTGCGTCTTGCATTGCTCTGTGTTGCTATCTGTCTGGATGTCAGCAACTCCTTCAAAGAGGTCTCGCCGAGTCCCAACAAACGACTGATGATTTGTGCCGCGGATACTGTGCGCAAAAAGTTGAAGTTGCTGTTAAATGGGACATTATGGACTCATCTATCAATACATTTTGACATTATCCATTCTCATCTGTTTTACCTCTTAATATCTAACGATTTCTACATTCTACATTGGTAAATACCAAAGCATTAGCGTTATTTTAATACGGCGAAAAATAAAAATTTTGGACATATTAGCTAAACATATAAAACAATCACAATGGAGAGAATAAACGTCCTATAGCTACAACGTTAAATCTGCTAAATTAAGGACATATTATCTGAAAAAATTATTTAATTTAAACACTGAAATTATTACAGGATGTAGATACACGTCTTCCGAGTACATGTCTGTTTTTGTTTTATGTTTGTTAATAAATTAAATAATCTTTTGGTTTAAAATTATCAAGAATTACTTTTTAAAATAAACAAATTCATTAACAGCAAAATATATCTACTTCAGAGTGTGTCATTTACATATACCATAAAATGTCATTTCTCAAGAAGCTGTTTAAAGAAAATTGAAAAAATAATATTTGCAAATAATGAAACCACATGGCTTGAGCACACCGTAATACCAATTTCTAGAGCCAAACTCCCCATAAAAGATGTGCTTATCATTCTGCTGCTCAAAGTGTGGAGGAATTTTCTTCTTTCTGTAATGTGGTGTAGAATTCACAACAGAACATGGTATTTCAAAGTTTATATTGTAAATGATATAATTGTTCCTATGATTAATATTTTAATAATATTTAATGCTAAATAAGATAGGAAATTACCGTAAATTATAACTACACACACGATTAAAATTTAATTTTTGATTTATTTTCAGCATTGAGTCTCCCCCTAAAGGGTAGCGCAAGAATGTATACGACTCTGCTCCTTTTATGTAATTTATAAAATTACAAACAAATAATACTGTTATACATTTATGGATGTCTCCATTCTTTACACTCTTCGCTGAATTTTGTTGGAGATTGCCTGGACAAATTTCAACAATTCTCCATTGTCAACTTCTAGCAGTCTTCCTTCACTTCTAATATAGGTGCTGTATGTTACGAGGGCTGTTCCAGAAGTATCCGACCTACAAAGAAAGAACAAAAATTTGGGGGAAAAACATGTTTATTTCCTACATAGTATCCTTTCAGCTCGATACACTTTTCCCAGCGATATTCAATAGCTTCGATATCCTGTTTATAGTCAGATCTATCGAAGTGTACAAAAGAGCTATCAACTACAGACTCCACCTCTTCATTGTTGGCAAATCTTTTACCACCAAACCATTTCTTCAAGTTTGGAAACAGAAAATAATCAGAGGGGGTAAATCTGGCGAATAGGGTGCATCTCGAACCAATTCGAACTTTAACTTATTGATTTTGGCCATGGCAATAATGGACTGTGAACTGGTGTATTGTCTTGATGAAACAAAACTTTCTTTTTCACTAAATGAGGCCATTTTGCTCGATTTCATCAATCAAACGCTGCAACAGGTTAGCATAATATCCGCTATTGATTACTTTTCCTTTTTTGAGATAAGCAATTAAAATTATCCCGCATGCGTCTCAGAAAACTGACATCATGACCTTGCCTGTAGATGGAATTATCTTCGCCTTCTTTGGAGCCAATTTTCCCCTTCCAATCCACTGTTTGGAGTATTCCTTAGTCTCAGGTGTGAAGTAGTGAACCTAGGTTTCATCCATTGTTATGAATCCATGCAAAAACTCAATGCGAAACATTGCCAAACTCTAGACTGAAACATCCTCATGACGCAGTTTTTGTTTCGTTGTGAGCAAACGCGGCACCCACCATTCACACAACTTTCTCATATCAAAATTTTCAGTCAGTATGCGATGTGCAGAACTTTTTGAAATGCCTGCAATGTCTGCTAGCTCGCGTAATTTCAGTCGACGGTCATCCAATACCCCTTTGTGGATTTTCTTTACAATTTCTGGACTATTACCTCATTTGGACAACCACTATAATGTTCATATTGGCAGTTCATATGGCCGCGCTTAAACTCAGCCACCCAAAATTTCACGGTTGTAAACGAAGGCGCAGACTCCTCCAAAGTAGAATCTAGCTCAGCTTTAATATTAGTTGGACTAAGAACTTTCAAATGAAAGAATTGCATCACATAACAATGACCAGTTCTATCCATGCTTACAAATTCGTTGAGAGCATTTGCTAATGATATTCTAGACGTTCTCGGGCTACAAGCCAGGTGTAATGATGAAGAGTCATCGACGTTTCGGGAGCATATATCTCTCCCATCACCAGGAGAACATCTAGAATATGTTCGTCACCAGGAAAGCTTCAGATCCTATTTGCTCTGATTGCTGCCAAACAAATGCTAAACAATGTAAAATCGTCAAATCTCAAACTAAAGATTTCTAAGGTTGGTACTTTTTACCATTGTTGTTTGACACAAAACCCGCTATCTATACGTCAGGTCGGGTGCTCTTGGGACACACAATGTAACAGAGTATCGTCATCTCAGCGCTGGCTTCCATTTTATCTCATAACAGTTGTGTAAACAATACGCTGCCTTATGGAGTAATGTTGGAAAATTAAGAAATACGCAGTTTCTTTAGTGTTTTTGCGCAGACTGGATTTTAAGATAATTTCCTTAGAGTTAGAAATAGAGCGTGAACCTATAAAACACAGTTTGCAGGTAATACTCAGAAAGTGAAATGTTAATGTTACATGGAAGAAGCGTGAATTTCAAGTGCGAGAATAAGTTTGTCATATTTTGGCGAACCGATCGGATTTAGATGTCTTACAAACAGAAGTCAAGCTTTGGGAATCGGTTTCCTTAGAACTTCCAGTGACTTCTAATGATTCAAAGCCATTACAATTTCATATTCCATTTGCATTAATGACTTCAATTTAGTAATGTTGGTGTCAGATACAGATTTAAATTTTAGTCTATAAACTTAAAAGTATTCTTGACGGTAGCTTAGGAGAAAATAATGTGCCTATGTGAACTACTGTTAGCCAATGAAGTTTACCCCTTCATAAGTGCATATACTTACAAAAAATCTGATGTGTTCCAAACACATAACTTTCTCAACATCTCTGCAACAAATTATTGTTAAAAAGCTTATCCTTCTATTTTAGTTCATGCTAATCGAGAAAAAATTAGCAAAAGTGGTGCGTGCATGCGCGTCTGGTAGGCTCGTGGTGAGCCTGGGTGTTGTTGCTGTGTACCTACCCTGGTAAGGGTTTAACCACTGGAATGAGGTGATGGTTAAGGTTTTGTTTGGGGTTTCGAGTGTTGGTGTTAAGGAGGTAGCACTGGTAGGCTCCTCGAGCGGTTGCATTTTTAGGAGCAGCATCCTTTCCTCTGCTCCGCTGGTGTTTATTTATTTAAATATGGTGGTGAATTTTGATAGACCTCTCCCTATGGGAGGGGGGAGTGCTTTGTTCAGCTACTACGCTGTTGGCTGGTTTAAAGCCGTTGTTACCGGGGGTGACCACAAGCCATGCGGGGAACCAGGAACCGCCTTTTTCGGCGTTCAGAGGGTAAGTACTCCCCAGTGATATGACAAGAGCGTTCTCATGTTCGCCCAATCTGGCGTAGAATTTTTGAGCCCGGCGCCTAATAACATCTTCCACATATGGGAGGGCCGAAGCTTCATGTAGTAGCCTCAAAGGGAAACGTCGACATACAGAATATATGGACCGGAGTCCTCTATTCTGCACCCGCTGTAACCAGAGAAGCCAGGAGTCTGCTGGTATACCCCACACTTCGCAGGCATAGAGCATCAGGGGGACTATAAGCGCCTTGAAAAGGCGTAACTTTAAGTGAACCGGCATCTGGGAGGACAGCACAGGGTAAAGGGAGGCTACCGCCCCCTTCGCCCTGTCCGACGTTCCCCGCACGTGTTCACGAAAAGTTAGGCCCTTATCAAGAATGACGCCCAAGTATTTGATGAAATTCCCCCACTCTATCCTTTGGCCCTGATAGGAAAAGTTGGGTATCTGGTTTATTTCGGGGCGTTTTCTGGTGAACAGAACAGCATGACTTTTGCCCGGATTAACGGACATCCGCCACTGTCTGCACCAGTTCTGGACGAGACGGAGGTGTCTCTGTATGGGGTTGAAGGCTCTGCGTATGTTCCTGTCGGTGCGGTAGAGCAGGACGTCATCAGCAAACTGGGCCATATTGACGCCCTGCACCGTAGGGAAGTCTGCCATAAAAAGGCTAAACAAGGTGGGTGATAATACAGAGCCTTCTGGGACTCCGCCTCGAAGGGGTTTAGGTGTAAATGTTTGCCCCGCAACTGCAACTACGAAAGTGCGCTGTGTATGATGTTGATTAACTGCGTGTGTAGGTCAATCTGGATGAGTTTAAACAGGAGACCCTCATGCCAGGTGGTTGAGAAGGCCTTCTCGACGTCCAAAGACACCGCCGGCGTGAAGGCCCCGTTCTGGAACCCCAGGGCGGCAGCCTCCACCACCTGTAGCAGCTGTTGGGTTGTCGAGTGCCCAGGACTGAATCCAAACTGATGGAGAGGGATGGCTTGAATGTCGACTACCTGCGGCGACAAGCGGTGTAGAACTAACCTCTCGAAGACCTTCGAGAGGGTGGGTAGGAGACTAATGGAGCGGTAGCTGGAAGGAAGTGCAGGGTCCTTACCAGGCTTCAAAATGCACACCACCCGTGCCACCTTCCACTCGCGCGGAAAGTGACCTAAGGTGAGGCACATGTTGAATACCTTGGTGAGGTACAGCACTGCTCTGAGCATGGCGGGTGTCAGCCCGTCCTGCCCGCAAGCCTTTTTGGTGTTGAGACGCCGGAGTGCGCCTTGGACTTCACTAGGGCTGATGATTGGTAGAGGGTTATCCGCTTCATGAGGCTGTTCCCGCAAGTAGCGGTCCATATCCTCATGAACGCGGGCAGTGAAGAGTACGTCCTGGGGGTCCTCTCTCGGCCTGAAGGTGTCCTCTAAGTAGCTCGCAAGCACATTTGCTTTGGCTTGTGGTTCATAAACCACAAAAAAACGTCCGGTTTCGCTAGTATAGTCTGCGGGCTGCCCAGGAACGGCGGATAAGGAGTTCAAGTACTAGGGGAAGGACGTCTGGATGTGGTGTTGGAGCGGTGCGGATGGTGAGGTTGTGAACCGTTCTTACTACTGTGGTAGTGAAGGTTTGGAGTGCTGTCTCTAGGCTGGGTATGTCTGTGATTTTTGGGTTGGGTGGAATAGATGCGCTGAGGCAATAGCAAAAGTGGTCTAATTACTTGCTTCCTTATATGCAAAAGGAAAATAAGGGAGTGTATTATGCTAAGGCGATAGTCAAATGTTTTATAAGCTGGTTGGCATGTGATTGAAGTTCCTTAGTTTGTATGACCAGGAGTAGACAAAGTGTGTAGAGAGGGTATCGTATTGCATCCAAAAATTATACCAAGATTTCACTGAAAATATGTTTTGAGATCCCTTGAATTAAAAAAAAAAGCATTTTTAGAACATGTTGGCGGGCGCGCGTCTGTGTGCAGCATAGCTCAAAAACGAAAATCCCGTTAATTATCAAATTTGGTATTTTAAGTTTAGTATCTTCCCATTATGCAAAACGAAGATTTTCAGGAGAATCCCCCACTACCCTTTACATGGAAAATGTTTTAAAAGTTTTTATTTTCTCAAAAATGGCTCTAACGATTTTGATTACAATATCGTATATTAAAGATATTTATATGACAAATAAGATGTATACAGGTGTTTCAAAAATACGGGGCATCATTTCAGGTATGTATTTCCCACATGTAGACAATCAAATTAGTTCATTATAACATGTGTCCGGAAATGCTTCATTTCCGAGTTATGGCCTTCACAACATTGAAATTCACTGGAACGTTTTTCTTTCCGCAGGTTGTTGTCATTACAGAAGATGTTTAAAATGCCCACCTCCTGCTTGAATACAAACCTCACATCGATGTCTCATTGACCTGCGAACACGATCCCAAACTCCAGGAGTATTGTGTATGTCCTCACAACTTGCCACAATTCGATTCTGAAGGGATTCCAAATCCGGCATCGGAGACGAATAAACCAATGATTTTAAGTGGCCCCACAAGTAGAAATCGAGAGGGTTCAGATCAGGTGAGCGTGGAGGTCAAGCAATTGGGCCACCTCTACCTATCCATCGATCAGGAAACCTTCGATCCAAGTACCCGCGAGCCGTAAGACTGAAGTGTGCAGGAGCGCCATCATGCAAGAAGTGAATGTGTTGATGATTGATCAGTGGAGTGTCTTCGAAAACGTCAGGTATGGTGTTTTCCAGGAAGTTTGTGTACGCCTGCCCCGTAAGTCTGTTTACAAGTACATGGGGTCCAACTAATCGATCATCAATGATACCGGCCCACATGTTGAGGGAGAACCGCACCTGGTGATGAGATACAACAATTACACGTGGGTTTTCATGCGACCATACATGCTGATTGTGGAAATTTGTTATGCCATCTCTTGTGAACTGTGCTTCATCTGTAAATAATACGACGGCAGAAAAGTTCGGATTTACACCACACTGCTGCAAGAACCACTGATGGAACCTAACTCGTGCAGGTTAATCTGCTGGTGACAGGGTCTGTACACGTTGCAAGTGATAAGGATACAATTGATACTCGTTCAACAGTCTCCAGACAGTCGTATGAGGAACACTGACTTGCAACGCCAACCGTCGTGCGCTGATAGAAGGAGTCCTGTCCACAGCCTTCAGAATCTCCTCCTGCACTTCTGAGTTGTAGATCTTGGTCGTCCCCTTCCCAAACCAGGAGAGGTGAATGTTCCATATTCGTACAGACGGGAATGGAGACGTACAAATGTCTTCCGATCTGGACATTGTCGCTGTGGGTACCTCTCCTGGTACAAACGACGAGCCAGCGCAGCATTGCCGTCCGCCTTACCGTACATGAAGTGTATCTCTGCCAGCTCTTGATTTGAATACATGTCGCACAGTCTTAACGCCTAAAGAACACTGAATGTAACCTTCCTCAGAATGAACTATCAGAGCGCCCTCCTAATGCCTTCTTTGACGGCAAAGGCCTGCGGAAAGAAAAACGTTCCAGTGAATTCCAATGTTGTGAAGGCCGTAACTCAGAAATGAAGCATTTCCGGACATGAACTATTTTAAAATAAGAACTGAAGCTTTCCTGGCGACGTGTTAATTCAAAATCTTCTCGGGCTTCTAGCCAGGTAAAAACTTGGCTTGACACCAACGTTTCGAAGAAGTGCATCTTCCTCGTCTTCAGTTCACCCGAGAAGATTTTGAATGAACTATTTTGATTGTCTACAGGTGGGACTTTCAATGTTGTAAAGGCCATAACTCGGAAATGAAGCATTTCCGGACACATGTTATAATGAACTATTTTGATTGTCTTCATGTGTGAAATACATACCTGAAATTATGCCCCGTATTTTTGAAACATTCTGTATATTGGATTTTACGGGAATCGCCTCTGAAGATATCTTTATTCTGGATGAATTTTGCGTAATTTTACATAATTGGTAAACCATAAGAGATGACAAAAGCTTACTACACAAAAAAATGTAGAGCTCGTTAAAACACATACTTTATGTTATGTGCGTTTTTTTTTTTTTTTTCGTGGATTTGATCGTCTTTTAGATTATCCTGGTTATTGTCTCAATTTTAAAATACTTAATAGCTTTTTCATACGGGAATTTGTCAGCTCCTGTGCATATAAACAAAGGAATTTCATATAGCAACCAGCTTTTAAAAGATTTTACTACCACTTTAGCCTAGTGTACTCCCTTATTTCCTTCTACTTACAATAAAACGATTTCTGCTAATTTTTACTCGATTAGTGAAGTAAATTCACTAAGAATGAAGAGAATAAGCTTTTTAAAAATAATTTGTTGCAGAGATGTAGAAAAAGTCTTGTAAATGAAATACGTCAGATTTCTTTTTTCTTTTTTCCTGTTTTTTAAGTATACTGTAAATCAATTGACAGGGGAATCAATTGTTTTTCGATACTTTATACTTCAATTATATGATTTAATTATTTTTATATTCTTCTCTTGTTAAAGGTTAATTTATTTATTTATATATTAATCTTTGGAATACAGCATGCTGATGATTTTTGGACTGCATTTATTAATCTTTATATAATTGTCCACATGAATGGATTTTCTATAAATGCAAAATTGTAACTATTATTTCTGATATCTTCAAATTCAAAATAAAATGCATCTAGTTCTTTGCAATTTCCATTATGAACTTAAATTTTTCGTCATGAGTATTTAAAATATCCAAAGATTCATCTATGCTTTGCTATAGGTAATAGTCAACACATCATCTACATATCTATGCCATACTTTGATTATCCCGTTAATTTCCAAAGAAAACTCCTAAGAAAGGTGATAATGGATTTCCCATAACTAATCCTAGTGTCTGTAAAATGTATTCTTACAGGTGAAAAAAAAAATTGGTTGATGCAGCAAGAAGTTAAAGTAATTAATTCTATAATTTTGTTTTCATCAGTTGAAACAGAAGATAACCGTTTATCCAGTAAATTAGGCAGTTTTTCAGTTGGTACATTTGTAAACAGTAATGTGACATCAAAATATGCAAGAATATCTTATTCTTTAAGTGTTAAATGTTTATTTGTTTGCTCTTATACTGAATGTTTCAAATTGTCTGAATGAGTTAAGCTATTTTGTTAGTTGTTTTGAAAGTTCTTACCTATATGATTGATAATAGGTCTCATGCGTTTTTGTGTGTTTTTGGTAGACAAATCATCCTTTATAATATGTGATTACAGTTTTTTATAGTTTACCTTTACCTCTGTTGATATGAGGTAAGAATTAGCTATTGCTTGGTTAAACTATAACACAAAATCTTCGATTTTAATAGTGTTTCTTGTAATAATTCATCAAAATAATACAATACTATGTCAAGTGTTTAGTTTTAACTTTTGTAACGATATAAATGAACTTCGCAGAACACACCTGCATAGCGATAGTAGAATTTATAGAAGCAAGGGTTACGATAGCCGATATTCCTAATTTTCTGCAATTGGAGATACGTTTGACTCAACTAGCTTATTTTAGCTCTCTGAGATCACTGAATCTTACAGGCCAGCATTGAGGGATGGAATGCTTCATTATCTACGTCACAGTGTAAAGAGCAGTAACAGTGCAACCTAACTTCTTTTCATTCTGGCTTTAAAGCTTGGAAATGTCCATGTCTAGTTATAACCATAAGCCTTGCAATATTTTATCAGTGTTTGTCACACCATAAACGTTCCTATTTAGGACTAGCTACTGATAGTACTGACTAGCTTTCTGCGTTTTATAATAATAAAACTTTTTAAAAATGTCCGCTTTCTCGGGTCTTATTAAAAGAAGGCTAAAAATAATTTTAGAGGAATTAATAATACTCAGTTTTAAGTCAAACTCAGAACCTTCAGGTTGTAAATGTTTATTACCTTTTTTACCCGTGTGCACAATATACATAACGGATAGAGAAGGTATTGTATTCCATCCAAATATTCGATATCAAGATTTCACCGAAATACATTTTTTGAGATCCCTTGAGACCAAAAGTCAGTTTTAGAAACACGTCCGTGTGTGCGTGTGTGTGTAAATGTAAATGGCGTGTTATATATGGACGCTCTTTAACTACAGTGGTTCTTAGCGTCCCATTCTAAATTGGGCGTGAAAGACTGCTTAATTTTGCTCAGAGGCCTCTCTATCACGCTTGAGGTCCTTTTACGTGCCGTAAATCTACAACACTGGGCCAACGGCTTTACTTCCCTTCCGAAGGAAGCCATGCTAAGGATTTTTACACCCGAAAAAATCCATATTTGTTTGTGTGTGTGTGTGTGTGTGCAGCATAGCTCAAAAACGAAAAGACCGTTAAATACCAAAATCGGTATATTTACATTGACTATCTTCTAAGGATGCGACACGAAGATTTAAATAATAATAATAATAATAATAATAATAATGAAAATGAAAATCCACCCCCGCTACAAACTATCCTTTAAATGGGGGATTTTTTAAATTTTTTTCTCAAGCATAACTCTGAAGATCTTGATTAAAATGCCGTATGTTAAAGATATTTACGTCACAAATAAAATATATATCTTGAATTTTCTGGGAATAGCCTTTGAACACCTCTTTGACCGAATGAGTTTTGCAGAATTATGCATAACGCTTAAACTGTAACAGATAAACAAGAATATAATACACAAAAAATGTAGATCTTTTAAAAACACATAATTTATGTCACGTTTTTCTTGTAGAGTTGACAGTTTTTGAGTTATTCCTTGTTGTTGGCTTCAGTTCTAAACTACCTAACTTTTCTCAAACGGGTCGATGCTAAGCGAACCTACCCTCAATTGTGTCACATGGCATCTTGACTATCGTTTTAGCATAATATATTCCTTTATTTCCCTTCTACTTACAAGGAAACAAGTAGTAAGGCGAATTGTGCTAATGTTTATCTCGATTAGAGTGATGTAGATGAAAGATTTTTGTGCAGAGCGCAGAGAACCTATTGCCTGGTATTTGAACGCATAAAAGAAAACCCAAATCCTTTGTTATACTAAAATGAAACTTTATATACGGTTTGAAGAAATTATGAAGGGGCGTTTCAGATTGGATTAAAATCGGTACAGAAATAAGATTAATGTTGTTTTGATGATCTTCCAAAATTCTATGACTTTAAAAAATCTGGTGTGTTCTATTCACATGACTTTCTCCACTTCTCTGTAACAAATTATACCTAGAAAGCTTATTCTTCTGTCTACTTCAAGCTAATCGACATAATGGTCTTATTTGCTTCCTTGTAAGTAGAAGAGAAATATGGGGAGTACCATAGGCTAAAGCGATAGCCAAATCTTTTAAAAAGATGGTTGCTATGTGCTTGAAATTCCTTTGTTTGCATGACCAGGAGTTTGCAAATTCCGCATGCAAGTATAAGTATTTTAAAGTTGAAACCAATAACAAGGAATGTCTCAGAAACGATCAGTTCCACAATTTAAAAAAATCAATATCGTTAGAGCCATTTTTGGGCAAATACAAAATTTTGAAAATCGTTCCATTTAAAGGGTAGTTTGGGGTGAGGGATTTTCTTGGAAGTTATTGTTGCATCCTTACGGGATACTAAACTTAAATTCCAAGTTGGTATTTAATAGACTTTTTGATTTTGTGTTACGCTGTCCACAGACACACACAAACACATACACACTGAACTTATTTTAATGAAATTTGGAAATCGAATTTGTGAGTAAAATACATCCTTAACTATAGTCTATGTTCATAGTACTAGTAGAGACAGTACAAATGTTTGCTCTCACACAACAGGTTTTTGGGAGTTTCGGCCGTAATCGCGAACGTGTGTGTAGGCTTGCTTCCTAAGCCATTGTTGATTATTGGCATCCATTGTTACACTGCATTAGTGGACACCTGTGTCGGCCGCAGAGTTTTTTTTGGCATGACAGCTGTAATTGATATGACTGGACACATGTTTTGTGGACATCAGAGCTCGCTTTGTTACACCGGAGTGAGTTTGTGAACACCTGCGATGTATTGCACTGCGACGGCTTCTGAAACGTTCTCGTCACGTGACCAACATGTATAAAGAGGGCAACGAAACTCTGCCCAGCGTTCAGTTTTCACTTGGAATACTTCGCATGCAACAGTGAATGAGTTCGACAGGAATCTCATAGGAGCTGTATCGTCGCCGCAACAACTGTCGAAAAGAAACTATATGGCAGAATTGTTACAAGACAGTTATTTGTAAACAGATTCTGATTTTAATCAATTTGTGGAAGAAATAAATAAAAAATAGAGTTCAATATGAAGGAAGGTTCTTACTAAGATATTATGAAATAGGACATCTTTACCAAGTGCATCGAATTATACATACTAAACATCATATGTGTTCCATTACATCACTTTCTGTATATCTCTGTAACAAATTATTATTGAAAAAATTATTCTTCTATCCACTTCATGCTAATCGAGATAAACACTAGCAGAGACGATTTTATTAGTTCCTTATAAGTGGAAGGTAAGTAAGGGAATACACTAGGCTAAACCGACAGTCACATGTTTTAAAATTGGTTGCTATAGGATTGAAATCCGTTTCTTTGCATGGCCAGGAGTTGACAAGTTCCTGTGTGAGAAAAGTTAAAGATTTTAAAACTGAAACCAATAAAAAGGATTATCTCGAAAACGGCCAACTGGACGAAAAAATGTATATGACATAAATTGTGAGCTTTAAGTAGATCTAAATGCTTATTTGTTTGTCTTACTGTTTGCCAGTTATGCAAAATTCCGCAAAATTCATCTAGAATAAAGATGACTTCAGAGGATATTCTCAGAAAATTCAAGATATACATTTTATTTATGGTGTAAATATCTTTGACATACGTTATTTTAATCAAAACCGCTAAGAGCCATTTTTGAGAAAATCAAAATTTTCGGAATATTTTTCCATGTAAAGGGTATTTGGGGGTGGGGGATTTTCTTGAAAATCTTCGTGTCGCATCTTTGGAAGATGCCAAACTTAACGGTCTTTTCGTCTTTCAGCTATGCTGTCCACTGACACACACATAAACGGACAGTTTTCTAAAAATGTTTTTTTGGGGCTTCAGAGGGTCCCAAAACATGTACTTACGGTGAAATATCGGTATAAAATTTTTGGGTGATTACAATACTTTTTCTATTCACTATGTACATAGTACGTGTAGAGAAAGTAAAAAAAAAACATAAAAATACTGGTTCAGTTAATGATTGCATACACGGTTAAGTCTATTAAATTTCATTTGTGCTTGTCTATAATTATGAGTTACATACCATATCTGTAATAATAGAACCATATGATTATATAAGTAACAAATACAACTTACAACAGTTTTTGTCGATATCAAATTGTCCATCTTTCCTTACAAACGTAATATTTCCCAGATGTATAATTGCTGCTAGTACCGTGAACACGCTTTGCTTCATTTTCTCTGTTATTCCTATGTCCATCATTGCAACTTTTGTTTCCAGGAACCTATCTCTGTCCTCTAAGTTAATAGCACCGGGTATTATGCGGTAGAATGTCTTATGACTCAAATGTAAGGACGATAACTCGCTCTGGCTCAGACCAGACAATAACTGTAACAAATGTTGAAATAAACTGTTATAAAATAGGAACCCAGAGAGTAAACAAGTAGTGATTTTCAACTTTTCTAAGCACACCATATCATCGTTTTTAATGTCAATCACTCTGTACAATTTCATCAGCAGTTCAAGTTTTATGATACAATAGCACGAGGATTAAACCACAACAAAGAAAACATGCATAATTATACACATATGTTAAGATTCAATTAGAACTTTATTCTACATTGATTTAATTATTATTATTAAACAAGGCAACTTTCTTTATCTGAATACATTGTCACCCACACTTGGGTCATTCCATCTCATCTCGACCAATTTCTTAAAAAAAAGTGTTTTGTGATTGTCTTCAAAGTGAACCTTTTCCCATCTGTGAACAGGTCTCACTATTACATAGAATATTTTGAAAGGAAAAGTATGAAAACAGATACTTTTCAATCTAGGGTTGAAGTAGCACTTAAATACAAATATGCCATATCCTCTACAGTTTCCTTGATTTGTACAAATTACTAACTAATAAGTATGATTCTCATATATTACTTGCATATGCACTTCTTACAGTAACCTTATAAATAGTTATCAAGTTTGAAAGTTTAAGGGCTCTCCACAGAAGTGCTATTAATTATGAAAAATAAGCCAAAGTTTAGAATTTCTATCACTGTAATTTACCAGCAATAATTATATGAAACTTTATATATTGAGTATAGTTGGTCATCATATGCATCTATCAACAGCAAGTAGCAGTTTGAAACAGAACAAATAATAAGGGAAAATAATTGGGAGTAAATTTGGTCAAAATGATTTATTTTCTGGTTTTCATGAATTTGTTTGACAACATCTGGGAGATATTTGTTTTTTCGATACATTTAATAGTTTAGTAGGTAATTCTATGATACATTTTATCTTTGTTATATAATAATGACTTAGTTAATTTTTTCGGGTGTAAAAATCCTTAGCATGTCTTCCTTCGGAAGGGAAGTAAAAAAGCCGTTGGTCCCGTGTCGTAGATTTACCTCAAGCCTGAAGGAGAGGCCTCTGTGCAAAATTAAGCGGTCTTTCGCGCCCAATTAAAATGGGACGCTGAGAACCACAGCAGTTAAAGAGCGTCCATAAATAACACTACATTTACATTTGACCTAGTTAACAAAACGTTACTGCATATAAGTATAATTCCTAGCTTAAACTCAGGAACTCGCCACTTAGAGTGCAGTACAATGTGTTGACATAGTTTCGCTCTGTGAACATGTTCATAATCAGTGGGAAATTTATGATTTTGAAAAACTTAAAAGCCTTTAAGCTTTGAATTTTGATAGAATTATCACATATACAATGAAAGTTTGTTTAATGGTGAACAACACATTTTAATCCTGCAACTTCGTTAATTTAAAGTAATGGACATGAATGTGGAACCTGCTTTTCTGATTTAAGGCCAGGTTCCAAAATGTGCCACAAATTTTATTATTCAGAAAGTCTGGTATCAAAGAAATGTCTTTTATGGGTGAACATGATTTGAAACTGTTAAATTGGAGAGTAGGTACTGATTTGGAAATATGTTTCCGTCATGAAAAGCATTACAGCCATTACTGTGGAGTTTCATGTTCTGATCCGACAAAACACTGCAGAAAGTAATTAACGGTTCATTGCGGATTATTACTTCAAACCAGACGGATCGTGCATCTCATTTGCTTGTACCTGATACATTTTTGTATCCAAATCTTGTTACTACTCATTTGAAAGACGCGGTAAAGAAGCTTATGGAAATATGTTGAAGATTCAGCTTATATGCCATCATTGAACTACATCTATGTTGAAGTCAACTTGTGATGTGCTGGAAATAAGCCGAGTATAAAAAGATATATAGGACTTGGACCTTCCTGTGTTCAAGCAAACATATTTTTATAAGCTGGTACTCGATACTGATGTTGAATTGCGGAAAAGAAAAGATCGTGAGGATGTATTCTTAAATTCCCGTTTACAGACAGGAAGGTCGGAAGCTGCATATTCTCGACGAAACAGGTAAATAAATGAAGGTCGCACAATTTCCCAGGTTCGGGAAGGGATAGGGGAGGAATAGAACTCCGATTTGGATGGAATACAACCTCGTTCAGATTCAGATTAGGTATGTTTTTCGAATAGTGATTTTTATGTTTTATCTATTTTTTAGTTCGGAGTGCTATACGAAATTGATATCTAATCAAAAATGTGTTTCTATACAACCCCTCGAAGAAGTTAAACGGAGGAAGGAAAGGGATGACAGTAGGATCCACGTGGTTATCTCTCTTAGCGCCACGTGGTTACGAAAATAATTTCCATAGTGGAGGAGTACATTTTGTGCTTTGTTTACATGAGGACAAATTCATCCGGCAAAAAGGGACTAGCAGCGAAAGTATTGTATTCCATCCAAAAATATGAATTGAAAATATAGGTTTTGAGGCCCCCTGAAAACAAAAAGCATTCTTAGAAAAAGTTCCCGTATGTGTGAACAAAACGAAAAACTCATTAAGTATTATGCTTGTACCATAACTAAGCAATCATTGGCTACCGATATATCTCATAGGCATAGAAATATTTCTTTCAATTTTTCCATCAATAGGTCTCCTACGGCATATGAACTACTAACTTTCTTGTGGTCACTATGCTCGTCACCAATAGGTTATTCCTGTACTTCTTGTTTCGGAAAGGCAAACAATTGAGAAATCTTAAACGTTCACAAAGAATATTTCAAAGCATTTAACCCCCTCCCAAAAATGTAAGCTTATATTATTTTGTTGAAAATCTTTGGAGACATTTTTACAGTTGCACGAGCAGTGTATCCTTACGATGGATACCAGACTAATAAATTTCGTGCAAGCTAATTTAGTGTAGTTCTGGAATTTCTTTCGGAATCATTCTGCTCAACAATTGCATTCCTTGATGCAATATTTTCCTTTCAAAAGACGACTGCCAATATACCGCCATGTCTGCAAAAATGTACGTAGGAATAGTTATATTAAAAGAGCTTTACTAGATTCCGATCAAAGTTTCTTCGTATAATGAAGATTTTCAACTGGTGACAGAAGAGGTAAAGGGTGGGAGCAACAAGGAGAAAGAAAGAAACATGCTGACGAAGAGAGTGAGAATAAGAGAGAGGAGATAGTGGGAGGAAAACTGAAATTGAGTTTTATTCATGGATACGCTTTGTTGTGGTTCTAAGCGTTCCATTCATTGGGCGTGAAAGACCGCTTAATTTTTCTCAGAAGCCTCTTTATCAGGCTTTAGGTTCTTTTCCATGTCATAAATCTACGACACGGGACCAAGGCTTTACTTCTCTTCCGAAGGAGGCTGCTAAGGATTTTATCGCCCTCCGTCGGGTTTCAACCCGCAACCTTCTGAACCAAAGGCTAGCATATTAGCTCTAGACCATGGAGCACAACTAGTGGAAAAGAGAGAAATGAGAGAGGGAGACAGAGAAGGATGCATGTCTTCATTAATTTAATGCAATATCCCTGAGGGAACAATGGGTTTTTACAGTTTTTTAAAATTAGATCACCACATTTGTATTGCTGTCGTTATCTTAAATTAAGTCTGATTGAACTTAAAAATATAGGCTATAAACTATTTTAATACTTGATTTGTCACGTGTAAAACATTACTATAGACAACAATGGAAGGATAACTACTTTTTCTGCTGAAAATATATTTACCTGATGGAATATGTGGAAGTTCCTTTCCTTGCTTCCCTGAAACGCCACTCGCGTTTTCTCCAATAGGTATGTCTGGATAAAGGCGCCCACAATTTTGCCATCATCATATTGCAGCTGAAGCAGTTTCCCGAACCTGGAGCTATTGTCGTTGCATTCAGTCTGCGCGTTCCCAAAGGCGGTGAGAACTGGCACGGAACACCATATCTGCCATAGTGTGCCTGGCACTTTGGCAACGTCGTAGTGGGAATCGCGCAGGTCATAAGTGGATAAGAACTCCAAGATCTGCTTGGCCGTGTATGTCTAAACAATACAAAAAACATTACTGTCAATTACACTGCTGCCTGGTGGTCTAACACTTAAATTTCGCTGTTTCTATGCGGCAAATTTTCTGAAATATGTAAAATAAAAAGCGAGGGAGATGGCTCTTTTGGTCATGGTGCTTTTCAATGTTGAATTCTTAAGATATTAATGTATATTTCGTCTTATTAAGAAATACCCGTATGGCATACCGCTAGAGCTAACAGAGTTATTGCATGCAATTTGTGTAAACCTCTAGGAGAAATGACGTCTGACGTTTTACAGTTCCTGAAAACGAAAAATGGAATCTGAAATATAAATTCGAAATGCGCTTTTGAAGTGCATTACGTGTGGTATATTTTATTAGCACTGGAGCACTGGTTGCAGTAACCTAAATAATCTAACTTTATTTAAAATGCATTTTCAAAAGATGTATAAGTATCAACTTCGACACCTCAGTTGCTTACAGTTGTAAATATTACGTATTTATAGAAACTTTCTCAGGATACAATTTCATTTCTTCGAATAGTAAACACTATGGTCTGCTAAAAGAAGTCTAAACAACGAGAAGGACTCGCACTTTTATCTGTCTATAACATATATTCTTTATCGGAAAGTTTATATTTAATCTGTTTGCATTTTAATGTTTAATATTTACTCCAAATTTGTTTCCAAATATTCACATCCTTAATCATACGATTTTGGTACATTTGTGTTGTGTTAAAACGTGTTTTCACTACCGACTTTTCTCTCTTTCTGTATCCATAGTGCATAAAGTGAGAGAGTGAATGCCTGATTCAGAGTTGTGTGAGTGGGCTTGGAACTAGAAGTATAGAAGCCGACGAGCGCAACTGATCGTAGTCTCTCTAGTCGGCAATAACGAAGATCGCTCATATGAAGTTATGAGTGTCCCTGATGCGGTCATGCTTCCACTTGATTGCTTTTATTAGACCACACCTCAATTCCCTCATTCAAATAATTGCTGCTTTTGGAGCTTATTACGGAATTTTAAGGTGCTAAGTGACTACATGTTCAGAGATCCGAAATGCAGTACGTAGAACGAAATAAATAATGCTAAAAATGTTAGAAATGATATAAGAGAATGTGTCTCTACAACTATTGGTAGTAGATTTTCGGTGCAGCATGTGGAGAATCTCCTGCTCTTAACGCCAGGGAGATTTATGTCGGCAACCTCTTTGTTGAAAAATGAATACAACTTTTAATCAGGAAACTAATATGGAGTTTACGTAACGCTTCAAAAATTGGCTTGGTTTCATGTGTGCAGAATTTTACTAAGACAAAATACCTGAATATTTATAACCGTGTACCGCATGCTAAACTTTCCTGCATTATTATATACGAGAACATTACAGATGGACATTATTACAATACCTATACATGACACGTTATATACAAGGTGGTTCACGTGTCGCTTATTCTCTTGTTTTATGCAACCTGCAGATTACAGCCCAACCTGAAAACATCGTTCCCGAGACCCATCATCTGCACACCAACCTTATAGATTTTGATGTTAAAGGTTATAGTTAAACCGTAGCGTATATGGTTAACGCGCGGTGTTAGAATCAGTTCCAAGATACCCAATTCAGTTTCGAATTTTACCAAAATGTTGACAATTTTTTCCCGCTTTCCTTCTTCCTGATTTGGCACAAAGCTAGATAGGATATCGGAACATTTTTAAGCTTGCTTATGTTTTTCTTTTATTGTTGTTCTCTTTATTTATATTTATTCTAACTTAATCAGTACAATTACGGGAAACACAAATAAAAATGAACATTCTGAGGCATATTCATTCAGGTTCTTCTAAATATGAAGTGATTATTGCAATATTTTAAAACTAACATTGGTATTTCAGATAATACTGCAGAACAATGCCCTTTTCAGGTATCTCTAAAACGAAAAATATACAAACAATCTAGGCTGACAATCACAAACTCTGCCGAATACATAGGTATTCACCAATACTTTCAGTTGAAAAGAAAATTGGGTTTAATCCCCATAACTTCTCAACTTCCACTAGATAAAGTGTTTCCGACATCAAACTTTGTGATTAAACATTCTCTAACTACGAAGAACAATCGATAACATGTTAGGAGTTTTAGTATTTTGAAATTATTTTTATTAATTTTTTACGCTTTTAAAATGTCCTTTATTGTTTAAAGACTTAGTGAAGTTCTTTTTCAAAATAATTAGAAAGAAAATTAAGGATCGAAGGCTGAAGAACACGTAAATGAACTTTCATCTATTCTTCATTCGTATACTTTTTTTGTTTGTTCCTAAAATTATAAGAGTGACAAACACTGAACTAAATTTGCACCTCGATGGATAATACATAGAGAAGAAAATAAAAGTGCACGCAGACTATGGGACTCGAACTGCTGCTATGCTGAAGGTGACCAGGGAATCTGAAATTAACCAGTTGAGCTACAATCATTGCGCCCGCTAACTGCCATAAACATTGGAGGTATAGTAACCCACATGTCTCCCTCTCCGCTTCTGATATCTTTATAACTATTGTGGACCCGTTTTTATAGCTTAAGCCGTTCATTTAGCCTCATTCATTATAATTTACGTTGTAGAACGTATGACAGCGATCCTATTGATATAACATGTGCTGTAACAGGAGTTAATAAGTGCATGTTTTTGGAATGGATGTAACTATTGCTGCTAAGGTCTGCTTTCCGATGAAGAGCAGGCTAGATTTCTATGGTTACTGAATGTCCGACAAGCACGGTAATTTCGACCTTATTACTTGCAGAGTATGAAGTGTTGCCTATCTCCAAAAATAATAAGGAACAGGTGAACCACCTTGTGTGTATATATATATATATATATATATATATATATATATATATATATATATATATATCTGGCATTCTTATTGCTTATGAAGTTACTGCTAAAATATATTAGGTACAATCCACCTTATATGTAAAACGAAGCCAATAATAATAATAATAATAATAATAGTAATTTTACAAAATAAACATCCTAAGTACGCCTCAATATAAAATAGTGTATGGCCACATTATATAGAATGCATCCCCTCAAGTGTACATACACATGATGGTGTGATCAAGCTCAGACTCGTAAACTAAGTAGACTTCAGGTGCTTGTATTGGCTCATCAAGCGAATTCTCTCATTTGTGTTTTCGAATGATGTATAGGCTGATTACTTACTAGAACTAAGTATTTAATCTTTATCTGTTCTGTGTGTGCTACATCTAGTTATATCAGCGACGTTTAACTTAGGAACAAATGTTCATGGCAATGGTTTCATTCGTTTACTGTTTGTATTAATCTTTGGGGTCCTCTTTAAATTTAAACATACTCAAACCCCCATTTACATATTTTACAAACTTTAGGGAGGACAGGGGATAGTCTTGATTAAAGAGAAATTCCCGTTCCCCAACGGTAAATCGAACATTTGTCCCCTTGCACAGCAGCCAAATACTCTAGCGACAAGCTGCGAGGCTAGCCCGTCTTGAATTTTCTGGGAATAGCCTTAGAAGACCTCTGTTCTGGATGACTTTTTTGTAACTGGTAAATCGTAAGAGATAGACAAAAATTTACAACACCAAACAACATTTATATACATACATTTTTCCCTAGAGTTAACACTTTCCGAAATATTTCTTGTTGCTGGTTTTAATTTAAAAATACTTATTCTTTTCTCAAAAAGGAAGTCATTCCTGTTTCTTTTGCTTTACTCCTGGACATGCAAAGAAGCGAATTTCAAAGACAATAATTGAATTCTGCATTGTATAATAGTTATGTAATGTTATAGGAAAGTAACCTTTTTTAACATTCTCTAGTACGTTGCACAATGTATATAGTGGAAAAAGTATTATATTACACCCAAAAATTAGACACCGAGATTTCATCGGATATATCTTTTGAGACCACCCCAATAAAAAATCTGATGTGCTCCATTCACATGATTTTCTGTACATCTCTGTAACTATACTTAAGAAGCCTATTCGTCTATTTACTTATTGCTAATCGAGACAAAACAAATCTGATGTTCCATTCACACGACTTTCTATATCTGTTCTGTAAACAAACCTTTCATTCAAAAGATTAACCTTTTATCTACATCATGTTAATCAAGATAAACATAAGCAGAATTAGTCCTATTACTTGTTTTATTCTAACTAGAAGGGACATAAAATCACATGCTAAAGCGATAATCAAGATAATAAGTAGTCGCTATGTGAACCAATTGAAATTTCATATTTTTGATTGCCAGGAGTAAACAAACGAGAAGAACGATGTCCTACCATTCGAGTAAAGTTTAAGAAGCTTAAAATTTAAATCAATAATCCGGAATATCTCGGAAACGGTTAATTCTACAAAAAGGAAAAAAAAACATAGAGCACTAATTGTGTATTTATTGAGATCTACATTTTTGTGCAGAACGGATTTGTCTATCTCTTATGGTTTGCCAGCTATACAAAAGTCATCCAGAATGATGAGGTCTTCAGAGGCTATTCCTAGAAAATTTAAGATATACATTTCGTTTGTCATGTTTTAAACCTTAGTATTTTAATCAAAATCGTTAGAATCATTTTTGAGAAAGTCAAAATTATCCAAAAATGTTCCATGAAAGGGGAGTTTGAGGTATTTAGTTCTTAGTATTTAAATTCAGAATCTTTCAAGGATGCAACACGAAGATTTTCAAGAATATGTCCCACCCCCAAATGCTCTTTACATGGAAATGTTTTCCAAAATTTTGAGTATCTCAAAAATTACTTCAACAATTTTGATTCAAACATCATTAAAGATACATGACAAATCAAATGTATCTTTTAAATTTTCTGGGAATAGCCTCTGAAGACCTCCTCATTCTGGATGACTTTATTTAACTGCTAAACCGAAAGAGATATACAAAAACTTACTACACAAAAACATGTAGTATATATGTGCATATATGTTTATATACATGTTTACTTATTCTGCACGTACTATCTACATAGTGTATAGAGAAGGCATTGCATTCCACCCAAACATTCGATACCGAGATTTCACCGGAAATACATGTTTTGGATCCCACTGAATAAAAAAAACATTTTTGGAAAAAAGGTCCGTGTGTGTGTGTGTGCGTCTGTGTGTGTGTGTGTGTGTGTGTGTGTGTGTGTGTGTGGACAGCATAGCTCAAAAACGAA